>VDFB02353493.1:285186140-285249836 GCA_007258455.2 Sequoia sempervirens | reverse complement strand
TTCATCAAAATTTCAAATAAATTACATTTTTAGAAAATGGACTCCATTCTACAAAAAAAATTAAAATTAAAAAAAAAATCAATTATTTTCAATAATTTGTAGGGGGAGCACGGCCAAAATTCTGCTTTTCAGGAAATGCCCACTTAGAAATTTAGTAAAAAATCAAATATTCATTCAAAAATTATCAAAATTGTGCATCAACTAGATATTGTTAGCTAATTTTTGACCATAGCGATTTTAAAAATACTACAAAAAATTTCACCATGCTAGGGTCGTACAAGAGTTGCTATGTTATGTTTTTCTGAGAAAAAAAACACCAATTTGTGTGCATACCTCTTTTGAACCCCTTAATCTCAACCATTTTCAAAATAAATTAGTATTTTAGAAAGTAGACTCGAAGCACTTTGATCCTTGTTTTTGTTCCATCTCAAAATTTTGAGTGTAACTATCCTCAATTTCATGTCCAAGGTCAGTATTTCCTTATTTCAGAAAAAAAGTGGCCACTTAAGCCCCCTTTTTGGGAACCATCTTGATGCACTTACCCCAAGGTTGAGACACATTTTCCCAACAAAACATACATCTAATTTGGTTGAATCTAAATGAACAAGGGTATGTGTGTAATGAAACAAGAAATGCTTATTATACTATCATATCCCCAAAGTACAAATGTGTATGTACATACATACACATATATAATGAGTTCACAATGTATATGTAAATTGTAGCAACATTATGATATTTCTATATAATTTCAAATAATAGTATGATACAAATTGAAACAACATATTCTAACATGTGAGTGTAATTGGAGAACAAACAAACCATACATATAATCCAGATGTATCATAATGTTGTAGCAAAAAGGGTAGGAAATATTTGTACCATACTTCTATTTGAAGTTATATATAAATTTCATAATGTTGTTTCAGAAATGCTTATTACAAAAGTAGGAGTCATCGATTATCAAAGTTAGCTGAAACAGAGAGGGGTTGATATTAGGTAAATGAAGAAGGCTATAGGAAACATATCTATCTTTGCAGTATGTAGGATTATATGTGTGTGTGTGTGTATACATGTGTACATATGTATACATGTCTACACATGTCTACACATGTCTACACATGTCTGCACATGTCTACACACATGTATACATGTCTACACATGCCTGCACATGTCTACACACATGTATACATGTGTACACATATGTACACATGTCTACACACATGTGTACACATGTGTACATATGAATACATATGTATACATATGTACACACATGTATACATGTACATGTGTACATATGAATACATATGTATACATATTTTCACACATGTGTACACATACATGTATACACACATGTATAGGTGTATGTGTACACATGTAAACACACATGTGTGCATGTATGTGTGCACATGTGTACACACATGTACATATAAATACATATCTCTACATATGTGTACACATGTATACATCAGTATACATATACATATGTGAAACATAGAAAAATAGGGGGGCTCTTAGGGTTTCACAAAATGGAAAAGTGGATCCAAAGAGAGAAAAGGGGTCCTACTTCTCTAATTTCATTAGGAAAAGAGATCCACACAATGAAATGACTATCAACCATAAGGTGAATCAAGTAAAAGTGTGAATCTACAAATTTCCTTTTTTTGCAAGGACAGGGGTCAAGGCTAAACAACACTTTGAGGAGAAAGATTAAAAATAGAAAACTAACTCCAAAATCTAACCTATAACTTATATCTTAAATATTAAGCTCAATACTAATGGAACTAGAAATCAGAATGTGGATCTGAGAAAGGGAAAATGATCTGTACTATTCACTAAAAGTGCCTTTTTGAAGCTATCTGAGGACTCATTCGCCCTATGCTGAATGAGTCCTAGCTGGGGCTCTATAAAAATGGTTTTTTGGTTCTCTTCTCTTGTGTCTACACTCCTAGATCCCCAATTTTCACATTCAAAAAGCCAAAAATAAATCTTGTACGTGAGTTTCCATGAAATTGCAACAATGATGACAAAAAATACAACTTAAATGACAACTTCTTCAATTTTTCTCTTCCAAAGTTCTTCCACCTAAATCTATAAACACAAGACAAGAGGGAAAAATGTTTTGTTGTTGGTGAATGGGGGTTTTACAACCCCATTTTGGTAATTAAACCTTGTAATGAAACAATGAAACATGGAGGAATGATGAATGAACAAAGCAATGTCACAACTCACCAAACCCTTGTATGAACCTTGGAATGTAGATCTGTAATTTGCATAAAATGGCTTCAATTGATGTGGATCTTGATCTTGAGGTTCCTGACTTGAAACAATGCCTTTGAATGCTTGAATGGATTTTGAACACTACATCAACATATTAGCTCAAATAACATGCATGATGCAAGAAGACTTTGACATGATAATAGGATCTTGATTGCTGCAATAATTCTTCTATAAATCTACTCTTGAATGCCTTGAAATGCTCTTTAAATGATCTTGTGAACTATAACTTGATCTCATGAAAATATTCTAGGTGAAACATAGTGAAATGACATCATAATAGAGGTGTGTAACAATAATTTCCCGAAATTCAAATAACACAAGCCGACATGTGAATATAGATTTCAAATTATTAAAATACCACCAAAAATATAATAAAAATTTAGCTCCTAGGTCCAAGTAAGGACCCATATGCCCTTGGGTGAATGGTTCCTAGGTCACTTACCTAGGACACACATTTCTCAATGATAAATGTTATGTTATGGCATTAATGAATGTCAGGTTTCCTCTTCAAAAATTACAATTAATTATGCTTTGATTTGAATTAAAGGGTCCAATTAAGTCAAATTAACCTAAATTAATTAATAAAGCCCTAGATAAGTGTGAATGTGTAAAGATGCACTTTACAACACTAAAAATAAGGCACAATTAAGTTATTTTAATTAATAAGGGGCCCTAAACATAACATATATAACACATATCACAACACTAATTAAGCCATAATTTAGTTCATTTTAATATTTATTTCCCAAATTAAGTGTGAAAAAGGGATACTTTTTCCTACACTATAATTTGTGTGTGTATGTGTGTGTGTGTGTGTATTGTACACTTCTATCAGACAGGGTTACAAATATTTACATCATATTGTTGTTGCAAGTTATATATGTAAACGAACAAGGGTTTGTGTACAATGAAACAAGAAATGAATGTTATATTATCATATCCCCAATTATAAATCTCACAACCCTTAGGTGATCATGTTAATTAATTACAACAAATATATAATCAATTTAGGGGTTATATATAACTTGAAACAACAAAATGATACTAATATTTAGAGCCCTTTTTCGATACAAGATTATGATAGGTATATATAACTTTAGTCAAAATTTTGATATAATTTGAAACAACATTTTCATACTTGTAAAAGTAATTGAAGATCAACTAAAGCATACATCAAATTCATTTGGATGTAAATGAACAAGGCTATATGAAACACAAATTTCTATATTTCTACCATATATATATAACTTTGAAATTTCCATATTTATATTGACAACATTGGAGGATATCATACACTCCACTATTGAGGTTTCATGCACCTATCTTTTGGTTGACTATCTCTATGTTTATGTGAAAGTGGAATAGCTAATTATACATTCTTAAAGTAGTTGTAAAGTAAGGATGATAGGTGGAATGATATGTATGTATGCAAATGTGACTAAAGGAAATCAAGATATGTATGAAAAATAAGCATACATTAAACAATGTATACAATTGATCACTACATACTATCCATCCTACATGGCATGCATACATACATACAAGCATATGCATGCATGTATGTATGTATTATATACATAAATACATACATACATACATATGGCAATGCATATGTATGTATGTATGTATACCATACATACATACATATGGAAATGCATATGTATGTATGTATGTATACCATACATACATAGATATGGCAATACATATATATGTATATATGTATGCCATACAGGTATGTCTACCAATATATACATATGTATTTCATGCATACGTATGCACCTATTTATTTATAATATTAATATGTTATGTAAATTTAGATAACTAAAATGATTACCAAATTACGATGAAAATCATATAAATGCACGTAAAATGATAACAAATATTTGACCATACCAGTAGAGGTGAAACTAGTACAGACAGGGAAGAGAGGACAATGGGATAGTGGGTAACTTTTATGAGTGGTTCACAACAATGGAGGACACAGTAAAAAAAACTATAGGTGCATGAAACCCTTAAGAGTCCCCCTTATGAAACCCATAAATGGTATGTATATATACACAGTCAATCAAATGATAGGTACATGATACCCTTATTAGGGAGTGTTGCATAAATTTTTTATAGACATTGTATTATACATTTTGGTTATTATTTGACCAACTGTGTGCATATATACACATAGACATATGTATGTATATATACATATGTTTATATGTACATATATACATAGTCGGCCATAATATAGCTGCAAGAAACCCTTCATAGTGAAGTGTATCATAACCTCAAATACTATCAGTATACTTATCTAAATTATAGAGGTATAGAAAAGAAAAGGAACTAATATATCATGGTTGACTGTGTGTAATGATTGACTATGTGTATATGTGTGTATACACATATACACATAGTCATCTATATATACACATATATGTATACACACAGTTAACCATATATATGTGTGTGTGTATACACACATATACACATAGTCAACCATAATATAGGCTCAATATTGATGCAATATACATGCCTTTGAGCATCTCTATGTGTATATGTATATGGATATATATATGTGTAGTGTCAAAAAATGTCATTTGTGACATTTTCACACTTGTTTGGACCCTCCTTATAAAATTTGAGGTTAACGATGCCTTGACTTACTATTGTAATGTGTTTAACACACTCACATTAGGTCTCGGGCCCTTCTGAACTAAATGCATGTAGTTGTACCTTATTTAGGGTGTTGTAAAGTGTTGTATCACACTTTCACACTTATCTAGGGTTTTCATTATTAATTGGCCTTATTTTACATCCACAAGCCTTAATTAATGCATCTTTTTGAGGATAATCTCAACATAAACCAACATCCTATCATAATTCATGTATTTTTAGGTTGTGTGGACCAAATTTAGTGATCTGGGACTCATAAACCACCTTGGGCATATGGGCCCCACCTAGGTTTTGGGGCCCTAATCCTAATTTCACATGAACCTAAGCAATTTTGAAAATGTGTCTCATAATTAATGCCTAATGGGACTCATATGCCACTTTTGGCATATGATTCTCGTGTGGCCCAAAATCAAATTTAATTCAAATTATTGGTGGTATTTTATCCGCCTAGATCTGATGTTGGCTTGTAGTGTTGTAATTTTGGGAAATTGGGCATAAACAAGTATAAATACAAGGTCCTTTCACTCATTTTAACCTCAGAATTCATGAGATCACCTAGCAAGTTGAATGAGAACATTCCTCATAGAAAATTTTAGTTCATGACAACATTCAATTGTTTACAAGAGCATTCAAGGGTTGATTATCAAGTGTTTTTTAGCATAATTCAAGTATCAAGCATCATGTTTGTTTTTAAGCTAACAATTGTGAAGTAGGGTTTCATGATTCAAGCTAGCATTCAAGTCAAGATCGATCACATTCAAGAAAGAGTCAAGATATACATCCATTGGAGCCACTTCATACATGTTTGCACCACTTTATTGCTAGGGTTTGGTGATTTGTAACATTTCATGTTGTTCATTGATTATTCATTCATTTCATTTCATTACAAGGTTTGATTACCAAAATGGGGTTTGACCAAGCCAAACCCCTTTCCACTAACAAAACAACATTTTTCCCTCTCTTTAATATGTGATTTGTAGATCTAGGTTGAAGACATATCGAAGAGAAATTTTGGAGAAATTTTTCAAAGTGTTCAAAGTTTTCAAAGTTGTCACCTTGCATTGGAGATCATTGAGAGACATCTACAGGTTGCAAATCAGATATTCAAACTCAGAAATCAAGTGGAAAGGACATAGTAGACATTGAATAGCAGAATCAGACTTTGAATTTCTAGAAAACCCTAATTGGAATGATATGGCACTTCTAGCGTATGAGTCCCAGTATAGGAAAATTTGCAAATTTTAGGAGTTTTAGTCATATCTCTTCCATATTTCTATTCTTGCCCAAAAACCATAATCTAGGACTAAATTTCCCAAACTAGCATATGAGTCTAGGCATTAATTTTAGTGTTTTACTTCATTCAAGCTTCTTTAGGTTTCCAGGTGCACACCTTTCATTTCTCATCTTTCTATTTAGATTTAAATGCATTTTTAGGTCATTTAGTGAAGTTTTGCATTGCACTAGGTTTAAACATTAGATCTTGTATTTCATTAGACTTTCTAAGACCTCACTTGGTGGTGAACCCCTCTTTAGTTTATAAGTAGACCCTAGGAAAACCCTATTGCAAGATTTGCTTCCCCCATTCTACATTGGATTGAGATCTCTAGGATTTCCTTGAATGGCAGTGAAGAATATTGTTGTTCTATGTTCTAAGCTCCATAAGCAATGATAATTTTTCATCTCTCATTTTGGTGAACCTTCATTTAGAACATCCTAATTCTAATTTGGTGTGCATCATCATCCTATATCTTTCTTGCATTAACATTGCATTAGGGTTTGCATTAGTTAATTGGCATTCTAGGGTTTCTAAATCTTGCATTAGTGAAAGTGCATATAGGTTGTATTTTTGCATCTTGCATAATTGAAAATAATCTTAAATCTACATTTTAATTTAATTTAGACATTATTCAAAACTAAAAAGCATAAAAATCACTTAAAATATTTTGAAATTTGTAAAAAAACCCTCACTAGGACTCATATGCCCGTTTGGGAAATTTAATCCTAGTGAAAATTTTAAATTGCATTTTTCATAATTCAAAACACTATTTCTAAGCTTCTATTTGCTATTGATAACTTTTTGTTTCAATTTATAGATTTTTTGTTTCAATTCATTACATCTAGTTTAAATTGGTTCATCTAGTGCATTATTCAAAATTGCATCTAGAACATTTCATTTCAGATTATTGCATAGTGTAATTACCTTCCTTAGAATTTGAAATTTGCATTAAATTTCATCGTGGATATGTGCTTCGGTAAGCTTTGGATGTCCTTGAAATCCTTAGTAGATGTGTCAAGTTGTGCTTTTGGAAATTACCCTAATGAAATTGAACTTACTCATGCTCACTCAACTCCTAATGCATGTCCTCCTCATGATGTTGACATCATTGGAGAAGATGATGAAATCAAGAATAAATTCCTAAATGATTGCCTTAACAAACTTGAAGCTAATGCATCATTGTATCCATCAATGAAACAAGCAACACCCCCTATAATACCACCACTTGAGATGTTTGGTTACCTACATCCTAAAACTGAAATGCAAACCGAACCTAAGTTTCCTACAATAGGTGAGCCTAGTTCCTCTAAGCAAGCAAAACACTCAACTATTATATGTTAACAAAGTGACCAACACTCCCATCAATCTAGAAGAGACATATGGGAAAGGATTCACTATTTTAAGCAAACAAGGATGTGATACAACAAGTGAACATGAAATTCATCAACTCTTAGAGCAAATACCAACTGAAAATACTAAAGGGTTAGGATATCAAGACCCTCCTCCTGATATGAATGTCCTTCCTAAAGAACAACCCATGCCTCCTAATGATGATAAGCATGACAGGATTGTCTTAGGTCCTCCTCTGTATTCCACTAGAGAAGTTGGTGAATCTAGCAAGTACAAAAGACCTTACTATTGGATATTGTGGTTGTGTTGCTAATATGTGGTTGTCATTGATGTCAACACTATTAGCATTAATTCATTAGAAGTTGTACATGTCAAGGATATTGAGAAAATTGTAATGAGATGAGTTGCAGATTGTCAGTGGTGAAGTGAAGTTCAGTATGTTGGAAAGTTCTATACATTGATCATCAGAGGTTGTAGACTAAAGGTTTTTTTGCTGAGTATGTCTAGTTTATCCACATCAAGTTTCAAAGATCTGCATGAAGATTTGATTGAGTTATGAAGATTTATAGTCTGACAGTTTTTTTGTTACTTCAGTTTGTGTTCCTGATTGAAAATGTAGTGATTTTAGTTAGTTTAGTTGTTTTGGATGCTTCTCTACTAATTCATGATGTTTTTGGATGCTTCTAGGTCATGCTCTATCTTTGTTGCACATCTGCATTGATCGTTGTGCTCGTAGTTGGCAATTTTATCTTATGTGTTCATGTTTTTCTTGTTCTTGGCCGAGATGGTAGTTGTAGCGTGTTGTGGATCTTCGAGGAGTAATTAACTAAAGTTTTTTCACATTGGAGATGTTGATTTGGGTCTTCAGTAAGTTTTGGTCAACCTTGGTTGGTTCACATTAATAATCTTTAGTATTTTGGGCTGACAATTTATATTCATTTTATTATTTTGTTGAAGTCGACAAGTACTGCTGAAATTTCTTGTTGCAGATATATAACAACGATTGCTTATTCGAATTGAGGTGTGCCTATATGTGTATATGTGTGAATATTGATCTAAATCATTCAAAGGCATAGCAAAGTGTGAAGAAGAGTGAAGAAGAGTAAAGAATTGTTCATGCATTGAACCAGAACTATGATCAGGCATTAGCAAATGCTATTCTATCAGTTCAAATCACTATGGATGTAATTCAATTCTTACTGTAAGACAATGTGTCTTCCTTTGGGAAATTGACCCTATTGTAATTGAGCGATGAGTTCTAGGCAGTGTGCCTAAATGCAAGTGCATTCCTCATATTTTCATTTCTTATACTTTTAACAGGGTATAATCTTGTGGACTGACGTCCACTGTGGTTTTTCCCATAACAGGGTTTCCACATAAAAAATATTAGTGTTATGTTTGTTTCTGATGTGTTGATGATTTATGCTTTCATGGTTGTTAAATAGATTAGAGAATAATGTTAATGAGTTGAATATTTTTTAAATTCTGTGATAACTGATTCACCCCCCTCTCAGTTGTCTACCCTTGTGTTGACAACAATTGGTATTAGAGTAGGTTCCTTGGAAGAAGTTTAATAGCTTGAGGTGATCTGGGATGGCGACTTACAAGAAGGATAGTCTGAGATTTGATGGAAAAAATTATTCTTTGTGGAAGACTCGAATGGAGTGCCATCTAAGATGCATTGGTGAACCCTTCTGGCACATTACATGTAATAGAGTCTAAAAGGAAAATATGAAAAGTTGAGAATGGGTGATGATGAGAACATTACTATTTTTATGCAAAGAGTGAATGAACTTGTGTGTGGTATAGATGTTTTGGTGGATAGATAGATGAATCAAATATTGTTGCTAAATTGTTTAGATCCTTGCCTAATTCTTACAAAGTCAAAGCTAGTGCTATTGAAGAGCTCTGAACTGTAACAAATGTAATTAGAGATATGTTGGTTAGTAAGCTTAGTGCTTTTGAGTTGAGTGAATTTGGTGATGCCCTTCCTAAGGTTGAATATACATTTAAGGCTACTACTTTTGAAAGAGATAGACACATATATGATATGGGTGAGAGTTCATCTAGAAATACATTCAAGTATGAGGATGAAATCAGACAGATTGAAGAAGAAGAAAAAGAGCTGGAAGAGCTAGAAGCACTTATTGTCAAAGAGGAAAAGGTAAGTATGAAGGAAAATTTTCACTTAAATGTTTTTCTTGCAATAAGATAGGTCATTTTGCATCAAGGTGTCCAGAAATAACTCCTAAACCAAGACATAACAAGCCTAGATTTCAAAAGAAGTGTTACTATGTAGTTGATGGAGGTGTTGCAGATGATGAATTTGATAAAGGAAACATAAGTGATGATGAATGGGTATTTATTGCTATCAAGGAAAATAATCTTGCATCTACTAAATCTGCTAGTTGTACAAATGTGGAGAAAGCCCTAGCTGCTCAAGTTGAAGAGAAAGACAAATGGGTGATTGACAATGGATGTTCACATCATATGACAGGAGATCAAAGTAAGTTTGTGAGCTTGGAAAAGTATGATGGTGGTGTTGTGAGATTTGGTGATAATACAACTGGTGTGATATGTGGCAAAGGATGCATTTCTCTTGATGGTAAGCATAATATTGATGATGTCCTATATGTGGAAGGCTTGAAGCATAATCTTCTAAGTGTTGGTCAGATGGTTGATAAGGGATACAATCTTCAGTTCAAGGATGGAAAGTGCAGAATATTGAGTTCCAGAAATGTAATTGCATCAAGTACAAAAACAAAAGGTAATATCTTTCACTTGAGTTCTGCTAGTAAAAGTTGTTTGATTTCTCAAGTTGATGAAAGTTAGTTATGGCATAGGAGAATGTGTCATGTTAACTTTGATAATATTGTCAAGATAAGTTATACTAAGGCTGCGAGAGATCTACCTAAGTTGGTGAAACCTACTAATGCCATATGCAAGGAATGTCAGTTAGGAAAGCAAACTATAATTTTATTTCGAAGCAAACAACATTGTTTAAATGAATTGTTTGAACTTGTGCATACCTATCTATGTGGTCCCTCTAAGGTCAGAAGTTTACAAGGTTACAAGTATTTCATGTTAATCATTGATGATTATTCAAGAATAGTGTGGGTTACTTTCTTAAGGGAGAAATCTAAAGCACTGGAAAAGTTCAAGACCTTTAAGGCTATGGTTGAGACAAACACAGGTCTGAAGATTAAATGTTTGAGATTAGATAAAGGTGGTGAATTCACTTCTGGTGAATTTAATTCTTTTTGTGAAGAGCATGGAATAAAGAGACAATTATCTACACCGCGAACTCCTCAACAAAATGGAGTTGTGGAAAGGACGAATAGAACAATTGAAGATGTTGCTAGAACTATGATGTTGGAAAGAAATGTCCCTCATATCTACTGGAGAGAAGCTGTGAGTACTGTTGTGTACACACTCAACTGGGTACAAATCAAAGGTATGGAAGACCCCTTTTGAGCTATGGACTAGTCAAAAGCCTACTGTTAAATATTTCAAGATATTTGGAAGCAAATGTTATATCAAGAGAGATGAAGACATAGGAAAGTTTGATGCTAGGAGTGATGAAGGTATCTTTCTAGGTTATTCTACTAATAGCAAGGCCTACTGGTGTTACAATAAAAGATTGAGGAAAATGGTTGAAAGTGAAAATGTCAAGGTTGATGAAGACTTACGTACACCATCCAGAACTTGTGGATATGATTCTGATGATTAGAATGACAATAAAAACAAGGGAAAGCAAGTTCAAACTACAAATCAAGTACAAATCATTTTAGTGGATCAGGAAAATCAAGAGGAAGAAGAAACCAGTGAAGTTGTAGAAGAGAGAACACAAGAGCCTGAAGTTGAAGAACAACCTAAGAAGACTCTAAGGTATGTAAGATTGAATCATTCGGAAGATCATATTATAGGTGATAATAACAAAGATGTCCAGACTAGGAGAAATATTGTAGAAGAATACTGATTGATATCAAAGACTGAACCTACTAGTGTGAATGAAGCATGTAAAGATGAGCATTGGGTTGAAGCAATGAAAGAGGAACTAAAACAGATTGAGAAGAATTATACATGGATTCTTATTCCTAGAACTAAGGATACAAATGTCATAGGAACTAAATGGGTCTTTAGAAACAAACTGAATGAGCAAGGAGAAGTGGTTAGAAATAAAGCAAGACTGGTATGCAAAGGATATTCATAGATGGAAGGAATTGATTTTGAAGAGACTTTTTCCCCTGTTGCTAGAATTGAAGTTGTAAGATTATTTCTTTCCTATGCTTCCTACAAGAACTACAAGGTTTATCAAATGGATGTCAACTCAACTTTTCTAAATGGTGAATTGGAAGAAGAGGTGTATGTTGAGAAACCTAATGGATTTCAGTTGACTGATAAGGGAGATATGGTGTGTTGATTGAAGAAAGCATTGTATGGACTCAAGCAAGCCCCTAGAGCCTGGTATGCCAAATTGGACAAGTATTTGCTAAAGCCTAGATTTAACAAAGGTATTGTTGATAGTAATCTATATTTCAAGAATGGTAATAAAGATTTGATTGTTGAAGTCTTTGTTGATGATATCATTTTTGGAGGAGATGATGGTTTATGCATGAATTTTTCTAATGAGATGAAGAGTGAATTTGAAATTTCAATGATTGGCAAGATGAAATTATTTTTGGGATTGCAAATTACTCAGTTAGTCAAAGGGATTTTTATATCTCAATCCAAGTATGTGAAGGAATTGTTGAAGAATTTCAGTATGGAAGATTCAAAGCCAGTCGGTACACCCATGGTGACCGGATGCAAGTTGACAACAGAAGATGATTCTCTGAAGGAAAATTAGACTAGATATAGATCAATGATTGGTGGATTGTTGTATTTAACTCAAACTAGGCCTAATATCATGAATGTTGTATGTATTGTTGGAAGATTTCAAGTTGATCTGAAGGAATCTCATGTGACTACTATGAAGAGAATTTTTAGATACTTGAAGGGGATGGTTGACTTTGGCCTATGGTTTCCTAAAGATGATGATCTTACTTTGAGTTCCTTTACTGATGTTGATTGGACAGGAGATGTAAATGATAGGAAAAGTACTAGTGGTGGAGCATTTTTATTGGGTAAGAAGCTGATTTCATGGTTAAGTAAGAAGAAGATTGTCATTTCCTTATCTACTGTAGAGGACAAATACATTGTTGCTGCTAACAATTGTACTCAAGTCATGTGGATGAAACAAATGTTGAAGGTTATTAGAGTTGTGTATAATGATCCTATTGCTATACTTTTTGATAATTCAAGTGTTATTAACATAACTAATAATCTAGTGCTACATTCAAAGACAAAGCATATATCTATTAAGTTTCACTTTTTGAGAGAAAAGGTGAGTGAAAAGGAAGTCAGACTAGAGTATGTGCCTACTAAGGAGCAGATTGCAGACATATTTACCAAGCCATTACCTAAGGATACTTTTGAGTATCTCAAAGGGAAGCTAGGGGTGATTACCCCTCCTAATCAAAACTAAGGATGCATTGCATTGCATCATTCCGTGCATTTCAAAGTCATATCTTGATCTGGATTGATGTTGTGGTGGTTGCTACTCAGGGGGAGTAGTCAGATGTTCAGATGTTCAAATATGTGGTTTAGAGCTTGTATAGAAGAAATATTTTTCATTCACGTCAAAGGGGGAGAAGAGTCATGTGAAAAACTAGTGATTATCTGGGGAGAAGAGCCATGTGGGGAGAAGACCATGTGGAAGAGTTAATGAGTCAAAACCTAAGGGGGAGTAAGTGTAAAGAGTTAGCTGTGTTGATGGTGTTTTTCACATCATGTGTTTCCATCAATGCCAAAGGGGGAGATTGTTGGATATTGTGTTTGTGTTTTTGATATGTGGTTGTCATTAATGTCAACACTATTAGCATTAATTCATTAGAAGCCGTATATGTCAAGGATATTGAGAAAATTGTAATGAGATGAGTTACAGGTTGTCAGTGGTGAAGTGAAGTTCAGAATGTCAAAAAGTTTTGTACATTGATGATCAGAGGTTGTGGACTAAAGGGTTTGTTGCTAAGTATATTTGGTTTATCCATGTCAAGTTTTAGAGATCCGCGTGAAGATTTGATTGAGTTATGAAGATTTATATTCTGATAATTTTTTTCTTACTTCAATTTGTGTTCCTGATTGAAGATGTTGTGATTTCAGTTAGTTTAGTTGTTACAGATTTTTCTTTGGTGATTAGTGATGTTTTTGGATGCTTCTAGATCATGCTCTATATTTTTTGCATGCCCGCATTGATTGTTGTGCTTGTGGTTGGCGATTTTATCTTGCGTGTTCATGTTTTTCTTGTTCTTGGCCGACATGGTGGTTGTAGTATGTTGTGGATCTTCAAGGAGTAATTAATTGAAGTATTTTCATGTTGGAAATGTTTATTTGGGTCTTCACCAAGTTGTGGCCAACCTTGGTTGATTCACATTAATAATCTTTATTATTTTGGGCCAACAGTTTATATTCATTTTATTATTTTGTTGAAGCTGGCATGTAGTGCTCAAATTTCTTGTTGCGAATATATAAGAGAAATTGCTTATTTGAATTAAGGTGTGCTTCTATGTGTATATGTGCATATATTGATCTAAATCATTTGAAGGTAGAGTAGAGTGCGAAGAAGAGTGAAGAAGAGTAAAGAAGTGTTCATGCACTTAACCAGAATTATGAGCAGGCATTAGCAGATGTTATTCTATCAGTTCAAATCCCTATGGATGTAATTCAATTTTTATTGTAAGACAGTGTGTCTTCCTTTGGGCTATTGGCCCTGTTGTAATTAAGCAGTTAGCTCTAGGCAATGTTCCTAAATGCAAGTTCATTCCCCATATTTTCATTTCTTATAATTTTAACAGGGTATAATCTTGTGGACTGACCTCCACATAAAAAATCTTGGTGTTATGTGTGTTTCTGATGTGTTGATGATTTAGGCTTTCATGGTTGTTAATCAGATCAAAGAATAATGTTAATGAGTTGAATAAGTTTTAAATTTTGTGACAACTGATTCAACCCCCCTCTCAGTTGTCTGCCCTTGTGTTTCCAACACTTACAAACTAAAGAAACTATAATTCCCTTACCCGCCAACTAATATTGAAAGGAATCTATAGATACTTTTACACTAAGGACTGATTACATTACCTCCCATAAGAGAATATCAAAAACCAAATCCCAAAAATACAAGCATAGAACATTGTTGATACCATAGAATTCTAGGACATAGTACTAATGAGTGTCGTTCCTTAAAGAAAATATTTAGAAAGTTAAATATCATAGAAATAGTACCTTAAAATGGGACCCTTCCACTCCTTGCCATGTAATAGTTGTAGGATATTCCTATTCTCACTATTACATGTTATACACTTATTGCAAATCATTTCAAAATTCAAGGAACCCATTCCCATCACCTATCTCAGCTCATTCTTGTCTTACATCCAGTGGGGGAAAGAATTGGGTAGCCTTGTCCTAGTAGTGAATTTTTCATTGTCCCTTTGGTTAGTTGTTTTCCTTCTGTATATTATGAACATGATTGGGATGCAGATGACCTGCTAATAGGTTGACTTGCATGTGCCTTACTAGTCTTTTGCATTATTTCTTTTTCTTTTGTGTGATTGCATGTGTGTAATGTGATTCCCCATGATGTTCTCTATCTCTCTCTTTGTGACATTCCTCTATTTGTATCTACATTCTTCTTTATGTCATTTTCCTTTTCCTTTATCTTTTATTTGTCTTGTGTTTTCTTTTTGTGGATGAGGCAAGGCGTCAAGACCTTTAAGGTTTCTTCCATGTTGACCCAAAATATTTTTCTTTATATTTTGTTTTGACTTGTGTTTTACTTTTGAGGATGAGGCAAGGCATCGATAAATTCATGTCTCTTCCATGTTGACCCTAAAGGCTTTTTCTTTGTTTTTTCTCTCTTTGTGTCATTCTTCTAGTTTTATGATTATTTGGGGGATAATGACAGTTCTGAGCTATCTTAAAAAAATGTAGCAAGAACATTCTAACCCAAAATCCATAGATCCCTCATGTGTTTGGAGTTCCATTTTGGGGGCAACCCCTTTCTTTTTCATTTTTCATGGCGTAACTTCATTTGGAAACATATGACTTGGCATAGGGCTTCCCATATAAACTCTAATGTCTTCTTTTTTGTTAGCATTTATCATTTGTTATTTTAAATTAATTTCTCATAGTATGGTGTTTAGAAATTTCTTTAAAGTGGGGGAATACATTGGCATTATTATTTTTTGCATTTTTCATGTTTCATGGTGTAGTATTTTTACTTCATGTAATGCATCTTTCACTTTGTGGTGACATTGGTTGTGATGTCCTTCAAGAGCATGATCTCTCTTAGCATATTATATTCCTCTTAGTGGCTTGATGCAACACACTGCATCTCCTAAGTTGTGAATCTTCTATTCTTTGATTGGTCCTCTTGGAGACATTAGGCATGGTGTTCCTTAAGGTAAAGACCTTTCATGAATTAAACAAGACTCCTTTGAATGTTCTTTACATTATTTTGTATTTATAAAATTTTAGTTATATGGCCACCTTGCATAATACACCTTACATTCCTATGGAGCCATCTTGTTTGTTCATGAGTTTCAAGCATACAAAGCTTTGCTTTCCTCATGAAGCTTGAAGATCATTGTTGTGTGGCACCTTATCAAATTTATCATGAGGTATAACTTTGGTATGGTTGGACGGGAAGCTAATCTGAGGCATGAATTTCCCATATCCACTCACGTGTGTGTGTGAGCGCATACCGGTCATGTTTGTGTATGTGCCTCACCTCTTTGGATACTCACCTAGTAGACAACTTGAAGTTTCATTGCCTCAGAGTGAGCATGCATTTTTTCAAACAAACAACCTAGATCTGATCCCCATCATGATGAACAAAAGGTCAAAGCTTGATCCACCCCTTCTTTTACTTTTTCTTCTCTCCTTGTCTTTGGCAGTGAATGCTTGTGTCTTGTTGTTGGTCCTTATGTCATTTTTCATGTGTGTTCTCTTGTGCCTATGTTATTTTCCTATACGATCTTGATCTTGGGCACTTGCACAACCCGCTTGGTCAGTGTTGTCCTATCCCACTAGCATTAGTATGACTAAACCCCTCTTGATGCAAGTTTGTCTACTTTAGTCTGAGTTTGAAGCAAGTTCCTCCTCTCACAAAATTTGGGGATAAATGTAGTGTCAAAAAATGTCATTCATGAATTTTCACACTTTTTTGGGCCCTCATAAAATTTGAGCTTAATGGTGCCTTAACTTAGTGTTGTAATTGTAAGAGAGGGGGACCAACTATGTTCAAGGTCCTAGGTCACGAAGAGACAAGAGTAGAAGGTTTACCTAACTTACCTCAGCTTAAAAAGGGTGTTTTGAAATGGGGGATGAGAATGATGAGGACTATAAGGTCCTTCAATCACTCTGCAAACCTGAAATTCAGAATGGGGCTAGGTGAGCCAGTTTTTGGGTTCAACATTATACCTCAGGAATCTCTCTACCCAAGGATGAAAGAATGGTTCCAGGATGATAGCGCAACACGCTGGTGTCTCTCAGTTGCATTGGCATCTATACAACCAGAGGAATAAAAATACAATGTGAAACGTTAGAAAATAGGCTAACAACCTAGCTAATCACTTCTAAAGGGACAAAACAGAGCTATAAGGTAAGACAGATATGAATGAATATGATAAGGAAAATATATGTGAGTTAAGGTGACAAGAATAATCTCACAAAGGTCCATAAAGCACGTCCACCTACACACAAGAAAGAGAAAAATTGTTGGGGGGCTATATAGGGGTTTGCCTCAATCAAACCCCCGTTTTGGTGTTTCCACCTCCATGGAAAGTCAAGATATCAAATGTAGAGGAAGGTATGATAAAGGAAGAATGAAAGTAAAGAACACAATAACACCTCAAAATAGTATTATGCTACTCAACTAAATCATATAGGAGAGGGGTGAAAATTCTTACCACCTCTACCAAGAGCTCACTAGCTAATGGAAGGGAAAATGAGAGGACTCAAGCCCCTATTGTGAAGGTGTTGTCCCACACTTTCTCTATAGAGTTGATGGAGCGTTATTGTTGCTGCTATGGAGTTCCAATTGCCGCTTTAGAGTGATGGATGCTAAGATAATGCTTAGGGAGTTCCAAAAGAAGATGGATTGAATGCTTAGAAGATCACTTAAGCTTGTCTTCAGAACATCAAGTTGAGTGCCTAGAGGATAAAATGGAAGAATGAAGAGTGAATTTGAAGGAAGAATGAGAAAAATAGCCATATTCAGATCAATTGGTCAAAGAGGGGCATTACAAATCGATCCCAATTGGAAGTGTAATGCCTCTGCAGGCTTCAGATGCAGGAATCCGTCAAGGACATAAGTGTGCCATGCAAGTGTTCCCAATAGTTATTCTTCTATTGACGCACAAAACAAAATCCAAGTGGAATGAAGGTAAAGGGATAATGTGTATTTTTTCCTTCGAATTTGGTTTTCTAAGGTGAAGGAATGTAAAAGGGGAATTTATGTGAGGGGTGCAAATTTGCTCCTATATAGTAATGTGTTTAACACACTCACATTGGGTCTTGGGCCCTTGTGAACTAAATGGACCTGGTTGTACCTTATTTAGGGTGTTGTAAAGTGTTGTACCACACTTTCACACTTATCTAGGGTTTTCATTATTAATTGGGCTTCTTTATTCTTTAATTGGCCTTATTTTGCATCTACAAGCCTTAATTAATGCATCTTTTTGAGGATAATCTTGACATAAACCAACTTCCAATCATAATTCATGTCTTTTTAGGTTGTGTGGCCCAAATTTAGTGATATGGGACTCATACCCCACCTTGGATGTATCGGTCCCACCTAGGTTTTAGGGCCCTGATCCTGATTTCACATGAATTTAAGAAATTTTGAAAATGTGTCCCATAATCAATGCCTAATGGGACTCATACGCCACTTTTGGCATATGAGTCTCATGTGGCCCAAAATCTAATTTAACTCAAATTCTTGGCAAGATTTTATCCTCCTAGATCTGATGTCGGCTTGTAGTGTCGTAATTTCCAGAAATTATGCATAAAAAAGTATAAATACAGGATTATTTCACTCATTTTCACCTAAGCATTCATGAGATCACATAGCAAGTTGAATTAGAGCATTTGTCATAGAAAATTTGAGTTTATGAGAGCATTCAATTGTTTACAAGAGAATTCAAGAGTATTCAAAGTTGGTTATCAAGTGTTTTGGAGCATAATTCAAGTATCAAGCATCATGTCAAATTCATCATGCAACATGTTCAGTTTTGAGCTAATAATTGTGATGTAGGGTTTCATGATTCAATCTAGCATTCAAGTCAAGATCTACATCCATTGGAGCCACTCCATACATGTTTGCAGCACTTTATTGCTAGGATTTGGTGAGTTGTAACATTACATGTTGTTCATTCATCATTCCTTCATTTCATTACAAGGTTTGATTACCAAAATGGGGTTTGACCAAGGAAAACCCCTTGCCACTAACAAAACAACATTTTTCCCTCTTTAGTGTGTGATTTGTAGATCTAGGTTGAATAAATATCAAAGAGAACATTTGGAGAAAGTTTTCAAAGTGTTCAAAGTTGTCACCTTGCATTGGAGATCATTGAGGGACATCTGCAAGTTGCAAATTAGAGATTCATACTTGGAAATCAGTGGAAAGGATAGAGCAAACATTGAAGAGCATAATTAGACATTGAATTTTCAGAAAACCCTAACTGGAAAAATATGCCACTTCTTGCATATGAGTCCTTGTATAGGAAAATTTGTAGATTTTAGGATTTTCAATCATATCTCTACCAGATTTTTGTTCCTACCCAGAAACCCTAATATGGGACTAAATCACCCAAACTAGTGAATGAGTCCTTGAAGGAATTAATTTCAATGTTTTCAACATTTTAGGATTTAATTCAGGCTTCTTCAGGTTTCTATGGGCACACCTTTCATTTCTCGGCTTTTTATTCTGATTTATATGCATTTTTAGGTCATTTAGTGAAGTTTTGCATTACATTAGGTTTAAACATTAGATCTTGCATTTCATTAGTCTTTCAAGCCCTAGCTTGGTGGTGAACCCCTCTTTAGTTTATAATCATACCCTAGGAAAACCCTATTGCAAGATCTCTTTCACTTGTTCTACATTGGATTGAGATCTCTAGGGTTTCCTTGAATGAGAGTGAAGAATATTGTTGTTCTATGTTCTAAACCATAAGCGACGATAATTTTTTATCTTTCAATATGTATATATACATACATACATACATACATACATATATATATATACACAAGCATCCATAATATGGTTGCAAGAAACCTTCAAGAGTTGAGCATACCATGACTTATTTCAAAAGCTAGTTATAAAAAAATGCAAGTAGGTATATGCAGGATCATCATGGAAAAAACAGGCCCTTAAGTGGCCAAAAATTTAGAAAAATCAGAGTTAGGCAACTTGACGTAATTTAAATTTGAATAAGTTATCTATATTATTTCAAAAATATGTGAGAATAGAATTTGTAGCAAATTGAATGTAGTTTCTAAACTACTAGTTTATTTTTTTTAAATCTATTTGGTGAAATTTTGAAATTTCATAATGAAGTAGTACTTAAATTTCAAGGAAAAAATAAGTAGGTGTCTATCTAATCCACCCTAACCACAATAAATGATAATATTTTTTTATAAAATTTTAGATATTAATAGACTCCATCTATGTCCCATGGATGCATTTTTTGGTAATTTTTCCAAGTAAATAATTAATTATGATTTTTTATTACAACTTTTAAAAAATATAAAAATCGTGATGTTTGGATTAACACCTTTAACTTGGTCAAAACTTCATGAAATTCATTTTTTTTTTTAATCCTATAGTATGCAAAGCATAGAATGATGCATGTTTTAGATTCAAAAAATGTGATACCGCTTTGAAAGCTATAGATGTTTTTCAATCAGCTCTATCAATCAGAGACTTTAGTCAGAATTAAATAGAAAAATGAATAATAATTATTTATTAAATTCAAAAGTAAAGCATAATTTATATTGGTGGAAAGTTGGTGGAAAGTTGAGAATCTCCTTTAAAAACCCTTTTGTTTCATCAATTTTGGGTTAAAAAGTCAAGCCACCACATACCCTACACATACCATCATATCAAGCCATTTTTGGCCCATCATGATCCTCAAGCATTGGCTACCCAAGTAAATTCAAAAAATCTTGCAGTAAATGGATATATTGCCCTTGTGCCAATAGTGGCATGGTATGATGGTTTAAAGATGGCATTGTTGTTCTTACCACCAAGGTTCAAACCCATTGGGGTGGTATTGTTGAGTGGTTGTATTCCAGTTCATAGCTCTGGGTCAAAAGCATTTACCCCTTGAATAAAAAAAAAGATATATATTGCCCTTGTGAGGTTGGAACACAACCTCATCTACCTTAACAGAAGTTAAATATTTTTCCTTTTGGCAATGAAGCTATTGAAAAACAAAAAAACTATGAAATATGCATCACCGCCACTCATCCATAGCCTCACCACCATCGGTCTCAAAGAAAATCAGCACTGGTCCTACAATGGACAGCTTAAAGTGCATAACGATAACATTAATGGTGTAGCCGTGAAGCTAAAGAAAGACATACCAAATGAAACACATGTTGAGGTGGTAGGGAACAGGTCGACAACAGAGAAATGTTAGGTAGTTAATGCGTAATAAATGGGAGTTAAGTGATCCAGTACTAGCATGGAAGGAAACTATGAAGCAATTAACAAGTGTCCACCATCAATTGATGCCAATTTTGAGCTCGAAAAATGTAGATTTCAGAAAACAGTCTAAAAACATTAGAAAATGTGCATAAATTTCTCCCAAGTAGATTTTTTCGGGTTGCTAGGTGGAATCTTATGGGTTTGAAAAAAAATGGTTGACATAGACCCTTCTAACATGGACCCCTTGCACAATATAGCCTGACCCACCACTAGTCCCTCTCCCTTACCCCTTTGAAATATTTATGTAGAATCTATGTTTCTTTCCTTACATATGTATCTTAATTTAACTTTAAAATAATATTGTTCCATTATTTTACAATTATGAATATATAAAACCTCTTCAATTTTATAATTTAGAATCTTTATCCAAATCAACTAGAAATATATAAAACATGGAAAAATCTATTTTTTATATGTATCACAACATTTTTTTGTCATCAAAACTTAAACTAAATTTACATTCAATTTAAACATTTTATTATCATTATTTTCAATAACTCATTCAATCTAAAATAATAATTACTTGATATTTTAATTAATATTAATTAATTTACATAAAAATATCTCTCCCTCTACAATATAATTTTAAATTAATTATTTTATCAAACTTAACTTTTAAAAGTTAAATCACACTACCTCTTTGAAATATTCATGTAGAATATGTGTTGCTTTCAACTTAATTTAACTTTAACATAATGTTGCTTTATTATTTGTACAATTGTGAATATAGAAAATGTTGCCAATTGTGAATATAGAAAACCCTTATTCTTTCTAATAATATTGTTTGCACTTAAAAATTAAACTAATGAAATATTTTATTATAATAATAAATTTAATAAACCTAATTTGAACATTATTTATAATATTTTTAAATAAAATATATTATTTTTTATTATTAATTTATATTAAAAAAATCACTTTAAGTGCATTTGCATCCCTAAAATTCATGTATTCTATGGAAGTGCGGTTGAGCCACACCAGTTCCAATATTTATTTTTTCTTTACCTAACTTTTCAATCTTTTGAGGAAATAAAAATTATTACATTTTTAAAGTTCTTTGCAATGGGATGAACTTGAAGTTTGAACCAGTTTTACCATTATTATTGAATTTACTTTAGTTATTAGTAGGTCACGGGACAATACGGTGCAACAAAAGTAAAGAGAAGTTGCACTTGTTTAGGCATTTTTTTATTAAAATAAGATCATTAGGCAGGTGCCAACTCCTCTTACTTCTACATACCTAACTGCATTACATTTAGTTAGATCGACAATGATGCAAAATCTTTGGAGCCACCATTTTAAATAAATTCTTGTAAATTAAGGGCATGACCCCATGCGGTTACTTAACTTATTATGGCTAGCAATAATTGCTCAACATTTTAAGGAGCACTTTGTGGAGCTAGTGGCCTCATGACTTTACTGCTTATTTTTAATCAATCAATTTAAATTTAACTTTTTTAACTATATAATGAAATGAACAATACTAATAATTTATTTTGTGCAAGTAAAAGGTGGAAGGATAAATTGGAGGGAAATGTAAAAAATGAGGCAAAGAGATTTGTGGAGTCACATGGCATTTTTTTCAATATGCAACAATTGCTTATTTTTAGCTCCCTCATTTTTGTAGAATCTAAAACCAAGCCTTATTCCCAATTCGATGTGTTAATTTAAGGATAGCAACAAATAGAACAATGACAAAATCATAGTAGCGACAAAACTCTTCTATATTATTAATGACCGCATATTGATTACATAGATGAATGAAGCTTAAATAAAAAATACTGTTGATGCACAGATTACAACACTCATAAAAACAAATTGTAAACTAGGAAATATATAAGCATGAATTATTCGTTGAACATGAAGACTGGTAGCTAAACTTAGATGAAAGTAAACTAAGATTAAAATTATTACTAGCTATCTACCAAAAAATAAATGCTAATTATGGAAACCACCACTAAACTAAGAGGTGTGTAGGGAACCAAAGTCAACATGCAGCATAGTGGAGAAAACAATAAACTAAAATTGAACTTGTGCATGATATTCAACAGTAGTAGAACTAAATGTTCAACTGAATCTCTAGCATTAGTTATCAACATACTCCTCCTTGATGTTGAGAGGGCTCATGATCTGATCTCTAAGTGTCATTATCTGATCCTTCACAACTACCTTAGTGAAGATATGTGCTAACTGCTCTTTAGTGTTGATGTATTTCAATTCTATTGCCTTCTTTTGTACCAAATCTCAGATAAAATGATGCTTTAAATCAAAATATTTTGTCTTGCTATGATGGACTAGATTCTTGGCCAATTTGATGGCACTAATATTATCACAAAAAATCAATGTAGGCATAACTTTCATCTCTCCAATTTCTTTTGAGAAGTTTTCTAAAACATATGCTTGTGTACCTGCTAAGGTGACTGCAGCATACTCAGCTTCCATAAAAGAAAGGAAAATTACACTTTTCTTCTTTGAGCTCCAAGTAATCAAACCAAAACCAAAATAAAAGAAATTACTAGATGTAGAATTTTGGTCATCCAAACTACCTCCTCAATCAGAATCACTAAAACGAACAAGATTGAAACTTTTAGAAGTGTAGTAATAAATACCAAAATTTGGAGTACCTCCCACATTCCTCAAAATTCTCTTTGTTTCCTTCATATATATTTTAGATGGATCTATCATGTACCTTTCAAAATAAGTGAAACTGAATACACAATATCACGTCTTGTGTGAGTTAGAAACATCAAACTTCCAAAAATGCTCCTATAAGTTGTCCCATCAACTATTTTAGCACCATTATCTCTACACAACATAACTCCATTAGCAACTGGAGTGGACATTGGTCTACAATCAGCCATATCAAATTTCTTCAACATATCTCTGGCATACTTTGCTTGAAAAATGATAATTTCATTCTCACTTTGATAAACCTCCATTTTTTGAAAATATTTCATGAGACCTAAATCTTTCATCTCAAATTCATTCATCATAGCGACTTTGAATTCATCCTTCATCTTAAAACTGCTACCTATATACAACAAATCATCAACATACAAACTTACAATAAGAATATCCTTACCTTTTTGTTTGTAGTAAAGGGTAAGTTCACTCTTACTTTTTTGAAAGTCATTCTCCTAAAAATACCCATCAATCCTAGCATACCAAGCTTGTGGTGCTTGCTAGAGGCCATAAAAAGCCTTCTTCAACTTG
Source organism: Sequoia sempervirens (assembly GCA_007258455.2). NCBI lineage: Eukaryota > Viridiplantae > Streptophyta > Pinopsida > Cupressales > Cupressaceae > Sequoia > Sequoia sempervirens. The sequence goes on along the minus strand of VDFB02353493.1, from coordinate 285,225,246 downwards.
TAGACTTGATCTTCTTTTCCTTGCAATTCAAAACCTCGTGGTTGTTCCACATACACTTCTTCTAAGCAACCATTGAAGAAGGAATTTTTCACATCCATGTGATGAATGCTCCATTTATTTTGAGCTGCTAATGAAATCATCATTCTAATAGTCTCCTATCTTACAGGTGCAAATATATTTTCATAATCAATCTCATACCTTTGTGTAAAGCCTTTGGCAACCAATCTTTCCTTGTATCTTTCAATACTCCCATCACTGATGTACTTAGTCTTGTAGACCCATTTAGTACTATTTTTTTCTTGTCAAGTGAAATCTCTCTAAGCTCCCAAGTATCATTCTTGTGAATAGAATCTATCTCTTCTTGCATTGCTTGCACCCAAACCTCATTAGTACTTGCATCTTCAAAATATGATGGTTCAAAATTATTCTTGGAAAGTAAAACAAAATTTACCATCTCGCCTCTTGGTATTTCTTCATGTGTTTCATTTGTACTCCTTTGATAAATGTCACTTATGCTTCTTACCTTCCTTGCAAAACTTGGACTTGAAGTTGGACTTGCACTTGGAATTGATGAGGGGCTACTTGGTGGACTTGTAGCTCTCAGAACTGAAATTTTGGTGGGTTTCTCATGATCAATATCCTAAATAATACCATCATTCAAAATAGATTTTTATATCTTAACATGGCATTTTTTATTTCCATAAACTCCCCCTTCATCAAAAATCACATCTCTAGAGATAACAATGCTATGGGTGAGAGTATTATACATGTAGGCCTTACTTTTCTCCCTATATCCAATGAAAATACATGATTCACCTTTTGGATCTAACTTTTTCATTTGTTTTCAACTACATGAACATATGCTAAACACCTAAAAACTTTAAAATGCTTGAAATTAGGCTTTTTCTCATACCAGGATCATATGGAGTCATCATATCAAGTGCAGTAGTGGGACTCCAATTGAGAATGTATACTATTGTAGCAACTACATCACCCAAAACATAATTGCTTAGTCTCTTTCTCTGTAGAATACTTCTTGCCATTTCCACCACTATACAGCTTTTCCTATCAACTACTCCATTTTTTTGAGGTGTGTAAGTAGTGGTGATCTATCTTTTTATGTTATACATATCACAATAATTTTGAAAATCTCTTGAACAAAATTATCCTCCATGATTAGTCATCAATCATTTGATACTAGACCCTTTTTCCTTTTCCACAGGGGCTCTAAACCTCTTTAATGTCTCAAGGGCTTCATCTTTGGTCTTAAAAAAATAGACCCAACTTTCATTAGTAATCATCAATAAAAGTAATGAAATATGATGACTTACCCAAACTCTTTGTTTTCATAGTACCACAAATGTTTGAATGAACTAACTGAAGTGGATAATGGGCCCTCCATGTATTTCCTTTTGGAAATTTCTCTCTTGCATTTTTTTCTTTAGCACAATCTTCACAAACTTCTTTATGTTCTTCAACCTTAGGTAAACCAAAAACTAATGCTTTTGATGTTAGAATCTTCAAGCTATGAAAATTTAAATGCCCATACTTGAGATGCCACAACCAACTGTTATTCTCATATGCCATATTAGCAAGATTTCCGCTATGTTCTCCAAACTTCAATGGGAACATCCTATTACTTGACAGATGCACAACTATAACCACCCTATTGGCTTGATTCTTATCATCAATTATGGATTGCTAATTTTTAAATATCACCTTATAATTTATCTCGCACAATTTCCCAACACTCAATAGATTGCACTTTAATTGTGGAGTGTAATAAATGTCCTTAACACTTTTAATACCTTCTCTAATAGGGACATCTATAGCTCATTTTGCAACAACCTCTAATGATTTTTCATCACCAAGCTTGATCTTGGATTTGAAACTTTCATCCATTATAAAAAAGAGTTCTCACTCCTTAACATGTGGCTAGAACATCCAAAATCTAAATACCAAATATCTTTAGTAACATTTTCAAATTTATCATAAGATAAAAATAAATTATTTGGAGGAGCTTCATTAGCCTCTTGAGTATAATGAACACTTTTATTCTTATTACCTTCTTTTAATCTCCACTCTCTTTCAAAGTGGTCATACCTTGTACAATGATAACACTGGATATTTCTCTTATCAAATCCGCCTCTTCCTCTTTCTCTTGAACCACCTCTTCCTCTTGAATCACCTCTTCCTCTATTTCCATGTGAATATTTATTCATGCACCGCTCTTTTCCTTCACAGTCTTTCTTTCCTTTGCGGCTCTACCTTTTGTTTTGGTACTGCTCGCAGCTTTCCGGTCACCGCCATATGGCGTCCTATCCGAGCTTCCCTTTGAGATGCTTCTCTTTCCTTTTTTCAAGCTACAGTTGCTTGACATGTCACCTCCTCCTACTTTCTGTTCGAATGGGACCCACACTGCGGTTACCTTTGCCGAGGGCTTTCCATGTGGTGTTTGTTCGAGCGTTCATTGTTTTTGTTCGATGGTTATTGCAACAGTTTTCATTTTGCTATCGTGTGTCCTTTCCTTGTGCTACTGCATGGCCCATCACTCCTCGGAATGTCCCTGTTGGCATCTTTTTGTTGGTGCATGTGTTGGGGAATCTTTTCTTGTTGGTGGCTTTGTGGAGCATCTTTCTTGTTGGGCTTTCAGGCGATGGGCTGGCTCATTTTGAGCAGCCCTTTCTTCATTTTATGGTGGTTATTAGATGGAAAAAAAATTCTAGCGTTGAGAATTAGCCTCTGGAGTGTTTAATATTAAATCTGAACTTGCAAACTGTGTCAATCTATTCAGCCTCTTTGTTTTCAAGCATTTGATAGGACATTAGATTGTGCTTACATTTTCTGAAATATATGAACATCTGTTTCAAGCTTTTGTAATATTTATATAGCTTAGCGTAATACAAATCATGTATCTACTCTTTTGTGTTGGATGATGTTATATGAGTTATATTATGCAAATAGTTTGATGTTCTTATGTTTGCAGTGCTAGGAATTGTCGATTTGATATATGTTGATTACTACCTGAGCCTTTGTTTTTTGCAATGTGCTTACTTATCTCATCACTGATTTGGCGCATCGCCTTAGCTTAGATTTGTTTATTTTATGTTTATCTTCATTCCCTTATCTCCCCCCATTAAGAAAATGAAGATTTGGCTTCGATAAAACCCCGGAGGTCACTTAGCTACGCGCACAAGTCCCCCAATAGCTAAGTTTCCCATAAGGCTACTGCCTGCAAACTTTTGCATCAACATTTATTTTTTTGGCACGCCTAGTGGGACGAACTAAGATGTTCGCAATCCAAAAGAGTGTATGAGCCATAGACCCATCACTAGGTCTCAAACCACAAAAATCCTTGGTCTACTCGTACCACCACTAGTTTCAATCAAGGCGAAAAGTCAGTAGGCTAACACATCACCTCTGCATCTTCCTTCGCCCCTTGCATAGATGGCTAGAAATTTTGTAGTGTGGGATTTTGGTAGCCCTTTGATAGCCCTTATACCACTCGTAGTGTGGGCTCCAATCCCAACTTCCACTCTAAAGGTTTTCCCAAAGTTCACTTGGGACAATGCAAAAACTTTGGTAGAGCACTTGCAAAATTTGGTCGATGTATGTCTGATTCATGGCATTACTAACCAGAATGTGGCTTTACAGTTGCTCGCAACCTCTTTCAAAGGGAAGGCATTATACTAGTATCATACTCTTCCAGTTAATACAATTGGCAATTGGGATCAGCTCAGAAATCCTTTCTACAACCACTTCTCAAATAATGGCGACAAATCTTTGCTATATCACCAGCTGGCTAATATAAAGCGGGCTCCTCATGAAGCTTTAGCCAATTACAATGCTTGGTTTCATTCAACTTGGTAGAGGGTCCCTGTCAGCAGTCAGCCACCTCTACATCTAGCGTTCATGTTCTATCTGAAGTCTATAAATGTTGATATTTTGTGATGTTGTAATCTCTTGGCAGAAATACCTTACCCAATGCATATAGCCTTACTGTCACCATGAAGAACAATCTTATTATCGCCGAAAAGTTGGCACCACAACCTATCATGCCATTGTTCCCAGAATTGATCGCAGTAGAACCAGAGGTAGCTTCAACCAGCATTCATGCGCCCCCCAGTCTATGTATGTGTACCTAGGAACGATGTCGAGCATGTATCAAGTGCCTAATCCCCTGGCGGCTAAGATGAACAACATGAAGGAGAAATTGTGAACCATGACAAATAAGTTAACTAGTATGAAGCAATAGTATTCCTATTAGAAGCCTGCTTACCAAAACTACCAAGGCAGGAAACCTCCTTTCCAACCAAATCAATGGCTGGATAGATCGCGCAGTAATTCCCAAGCTCAACAGAGCAATCAGGTCATGCCCGTGACTATGTCATCTATCCTAGTTCGAGTAAAGAGCTGGTAGCATGACAAAATAATCTTGCCGAGGAGATTAATCCATGGTTCTTCCCTTGCAATGATGCACGCATGCCCCAAAATTTCCCTTGAGGGAATTTACAATAGAAGATAGCATAGCAACGTAGTCAAGGCATCATGCCTGATTCTGGAGGTCATGCATATGTGTCTCAAAAAATGGAGAACGCAGTTCTCACTACTCAAATGCAAGGAATGTCTATAGAGCAGGAGCTAGATATAGCTTCGGACTAGGCACTCTTTTCTTGAATGGAGGAAGAGGAGTCAGCATACCCGAACGACATTCCAGTGACCCAGGCGCCGTAAGTATAGTCAGACTACAATACTCGTTCCAAGCGGAGGCTCACTAGAGAATTCACGTCCTTGCAAACTAAAGGGGCACCTAATTCAATGCCCATTCCATCGACAGTTGTGTCATCAGTTCCACAGCGGTCTAGGGCCGCTCTTCCAGGTTCCAAAAATCCACCTCCTCCAAAAGCAAAAGCTCCCATGGTCACCCTGGTAGTTGCCAAACAGCCAGATGTACCAGCTGCAAGGAAGAAGGAGCCAACTACCATAGCTCATCAGTCATGCCTGCCATTCAACATGGTGGAATAGCTAAAGAAATCTTCTACTAATGTATCCTTGTGGGATATCCTGGCCATCTCGAAGCAAAAGTTACTATTACAGAAGGCATTATCGGGAGAAGAGGGCGTGAAGATGCTTGAGCAGCCCTCAAAAGATAAGACAGCCAATCCAGGCCTAGATAAAGTTTTGGTAAATCAATCAACGAAAAATTAGGTCAAAAAAGAGGGTAAGCCTAAACCCAAGCCTTTCTATCTAACACTTATCATTGGTAAAACCCTACTACATAATTGTCTGGTTGACTCTGGTGCTAGCACCACCGTCATGCCCAAGCAAGTAGTTTAAGCTCTAGGACTTGAATACAAGCCTCTTAAGAAGGGGGTTATGTAACTCGACGGGAACAAGGTTGAAACCGTTAGAGTAATCAAAGGATTTCCTGTGACATTGTTTGCTTGCCCCAACAGTACTATGAATCAAGATACTGTTCTCATTGATGTCCCTCCTATGTTCGAGATATGTTTGTCCCAAGAATTTACTATAAATGTTGGAGGTTACCTCTCTTTGGACTGATCGCAGCTGATCCTAAGAACCAGACATGGAGCTAAGATGAAGATAGAGGCGAAACCTTTACATTCTGAGCATGTGGCTGATGATGTCATGATTAATTTTGAGGTAGCACATACCTTAATTACCATGGAAGATATGCCCAATGTCGAACTTCTTGAGGATGAAGAAACAAGTAGTTCCTAGACTGAGAAGGAAGAGGATCTCTTGAATGAATTTATAAGTTCAAACCCTTTTGGAAACTATCATGCAACCGGGCTAGGAACATACGCCGTACATGAGGAGGATCAGATTATGCCCAGAGTGACTAAAGAGTCTGGGAGTGAAGGAACCTCAAAGTTATGGACCTTGCACTTTGACAGAGCAAGATGTAGAGTAGGAGTCAGTGTTGGAATGTGTTTGGTATCTCCATCCAAAGAAAAGACCTTAAGGTCATATCGCTTCTAGTTCGCGTGCTCGAACAACGAAGCAAAGTATGAAGGCCTTGTCCACAGCTTGAGTTTAGCAAAATGAATGGGTGCCAAGAAAATACAAGCATTCAAAGATTCAGAATTGGTGGTTAACCAAATCTTAGGGCTATCAGCTACCAAGAATTTCCATATGCGATCATACTGACACAGGGTCTAGGACCTGATTGAAGGATTAAAGGCATTCAACATCCAGGTCGTACCTAGAGAGCATAACTCTGAAGTAGACCAAATGGCAACTGTCAGATCTCAGTTTGATCCAACTTCCAAGTTAATTGATACCAAACATTTCGTGTGGGTGATCGTGCGGCCTGCAGTTCCAAATAATGATCAAAACTGGAAAGTGTTTGATAGTGATGCTCATATCACACCATTACTCTAGTTGTCCAGAGAATTTTTTGACCAATTATAGCCAAAGATCGTTGAGGCCTATGAAGATCAAGTGGTCTAGCTTAAGTCAAACAAGCTCCCTAGAGGTTTGGTTACTCTCAAGAATATTTTTTATTTTGATGATACGAGAAAAGACAAGAGAAATCTTGTAGCTAACAAAGGCGATTACGCCGATCTATGCATCGGAGAAGATAAAAAGCTTAAGGTCAAAAAAGGAGTTTCGCAGAAGAACAAAGAAATGTTGAAATATTTTTGTGAGAAGTATCCAAATGTGGTAGCATGGTCATATGAGGATCTTATGGGATATGATCTCAAGATTATCCAACACACCATTGAGCTACTAGAGGGAGAAAAACTTGTGCGTCAAAAGCAAAGGACAATAAATCCAAAGATCAATTTGTTAATGGCTCGAGAATTACAGAAGTTGATTGAATCCCAGATAGTGTTCCCAATCAAACATAGTACTTGTGTGTCTAACCTGTTGCCGGTCCGAAAGAAGAATGGTGATATACGATTGTGCGTTGACTTCTGAGACCTAAATAGAGTGTCTCTAAAGGACCACTACCCTTTTCCTTCCATGGACACAATTCTACAAATAGTTGTTAGTTCTGAGATGTTTTCAATGTTAGATGGTTTCTCCAGCTATAATTAGATTTAGGTGAAAGAGGAGGACCAGCACAAAATGACGTTTACCACTAAGTGGGGAACATACACTTATGCTAAAATTCCCTTCGGACTTTCAAATGTCGGAGCCACTTTCCAATGAGCTATGGACATTGCTTTCAGGGATTTGATACATAAGATCATTCTTATTTATTTAGATGACCTAACGGTCTTCTCAAAATCTGCTGAAGATCATTTTGATCATCTCGAACTTGTCTTCCAGAAGTGCCAGGAGTTTGGGATTTCTCTGAACCCAAAGAAATGTGTGTTTGGGGTCCCACAAGGGAAACTATTGGGTTATGTCATCTCAAAGGAAGGTATTACCATTGACCCGGAAAGGGTTAAAGCGATCAAAGAACTCCCTCTACCCATCAACAAAAAAGGAGTTCAATCTTTCCTAGGCAAGGTTAACTTCATTAGTTGGTTCATACTGGACTTCACAGGGATTGTTCGGCCCATTACATTGATGTTGATAAAGGACCAAGTTTTCAAATGAATAGCAGAAGTTGGAAAAGCTTTCCAACAGATTAAAGAAGCCATTTCTTCTTCTCTCATGTTGGTTAATCCGGATTTGTCGAAAGATTTCCTCATGTACGTCTTTGGTGGTAGCATGAGTATCGCTATTGTTCTGATGCAGAAAGATGATGCATATAAAAGAGAATTGACCATTTCCTTCTATTCACGCACTCTAAAAGATTATGAGGTGAAGTATAACTTTGTGGAGAAGCAAGCTTTTTCTATTGTAAAGGGGTTGAAGAAGTTTTGGTACCTCATATCGTGCAACAAGGTGATTGTTTGTTTGTCGTACCCTAGCGTGTGTGAATATATTATGGAAGGTGAAATCACTGATAAGTAGGCTAACTGGATAACCAAGATCCTAGAGTATGTTATCGAGATCAAGCCAGTCAAGACTGTGAAAGGGAAGGGACTGTGCAAATATTTGGCTGGAAACAACGAAGCAATGACTAAGGATGAAGTCTCAGAACCCGTTTTGTTGAATGAAGAGAGTTTCAAAGATGATTGGTTGAATGATAGAATTAATTTCATGCAAACAGGAAGGTACCCAACCAACCTCCCCTCATTTAAAAGGCATTTTTATCATTTATAAAATAATGGCTATGTACTCTTGGAAGAAGTTCTTTTCAAGAGAAACTTCAATAGCGTCTTGCTAAGGTGTGTGACACAAGAGCAAGCAAAAGGAATATTGGAGTAGTACCATAGTGACCCAGTCGGAGGACATTTTTTAGCAAAAACTACTACAATCAAGATTATGCATGCTGATTATTTATGGCCGACGTTATTTAAGGACTTGTATTCATTGGTGAAGTCTTGTAATGAATGTCAGTTTTTTGTTGGGAAAAGGAAAAATGTTGCCATGCCATTCAAACCAATTTTAGTGGAAGAGCCATTTTCTTAATGGGGTCTCGACTTCATTGGCATGGTCAACCCAATTTCATCAGCCAGACACAGATGGATCTTGACGGCAACTAACTATTTCACCAGGTGGAATGAAGCTGTACCTTTGAAAAATGAAATCAAGGAAGAAATTGTGAACTTCCTAGAAGAACTAGTAGACAGGTTTGGCCCACCAAATACAATTATCTCAGATAATGCTAGAGCTTTTCTTGGCTCCAAATTCAGCCAATTTGCACTAAAATATGGAGTCTTCCTAAAGACATCCTCCAACTACTATCCACAAGTAAATGGCCTTGCCGAATCTACAAACAAGAATCTTCTCTTGCTGATCAAGAGAATAGGTTCAGAACATCAAAGGTAGTGGCATATAAACACCTTCGGACAACACTATGGGCAGATCATATCATGCCCAAACAAATATTGAAAACATCCCCTTACGAGATGGTATACGGGATGGAGGCATTGTTGCCAATCTCTATGGAAATCCCTGCAATCCAGTTACTCAAGTCTCTTGAAATTGAGTAAAATGGAGCGATGGAGGTGTGGTTAGCAGAATTACTTGAGGTTCAGGAGAAACGAGAGCACACTCTCGAGGAAATGACTAACTGCCAACAGGTGGTAAAGAATTGGTTTGACAAGAAAACGTCTGACTAGGGTCTACAATGTGGAGACTTGGTGCTCAAGTTTAATGAGCATGGAGCGAAGCCTGGTCAACATGGCAAGTTCGATAGTCTCTGGGAAGGACCATTCAAAATCACACAGTGCAAGCAACACAACTCGTTTGAGTTGGAAACAATGGAGGGTGAGGCCTTGGGTATTCCAGTTAATGGGATACACCTCAAGAAATTCAATTAATTCATCTTTTGTAGTAAGTGTGTAAATATGTATATATTTTCCCTGCTTTGTTAGTTTTGGGTCATTCTCAATGCTTTCTTAAAATCAACAACCACGTTGATGCATGGAAATGAGATAAAATAAAGAAAAGAACTAGACTATAGGAAATATATGTATTGTATTGATTATAGAGATATTTACATCTATATACATATTGATTTAACGGGGCCCATGGCCATCTTCCAAAATACATATATTGTCGCTGACAAGTGTTGCAAAGATTTTTTTTTTAAAAACAAAAAGAAAAAGAGATATTTTGGATGTATCTTCAGGCATTCGAGGGTCCAGCAATGGCAGCATGTGGCACATGATGAGGAAAGATCATCCTCTCAAAATTCCCATACCACTACACCTCACAAAAGGGTTCAATGTTGTGCATCCTCATCAAGAAATGGAAAACGGAGCGCACTTTGTGGTGATGTTCCTCATGAGTTTCAAGCTCAAATCCATGTAGAAAGGGCCTAGTTGGCATAGGTCCTCCTCCCTCAACAAGTCGGCGCAGATTGCGAACAAATGGGATTCTGCGGCCGATCTCGGCAGCTCTCACGATGTTCTCCAACCCCCCTAAGTAGCATTTGGGAAATATCTACTTTGTCAATCTCAGAATCTTCCTCTTAGAAAAGCCAATGTCTAACAGAGAAGTTATGAAGTGGGAACAGACAATGTTGTTCACTCTGCACTAGTCCTCATATTCTACGCAATCTCTTCCTAGAACCCAATTTATGGCTTTCACATGCAGAAGGTTTTTCATGCCAATCATGCGTTTTAGTCACCTACACCTAATTTTTCCTAAGAAGGCGGCTTGGGTCTTCTTGCACGTAAGCTTAATCAGTGTTTCCATGACTACCGCTACTCTCGCCAAGTACTAAAGCTACCAACTATTTCCTAGGGCCAGTCACCAAGAAATGCTAAGTGCAAATATGGATTGCCAAAATGCCAAGGGGTCATTTTTATAGATCGGTAGAGGATTCCCTAATTGAGCAAGGTATGTTTACGTCAGAGGAAAATGGTATGAAAGAGCTCTGACAAGCTGTGTTTCGGCGTGTGAAATAATGAAGATAATCAAATGCAGTTTCAATTTGTTTGAATTAAGCCTTTTTAAAAGGTAGAGAAGGAGCCATTTCTCATCATAAGGAATGTTTCCATCTTGGTTAAATCAAAGAAAATATTTTAAGGTGAAGTCATTAGTTGGTGTGCCCTATTACGATCAGGTAATCATTGAATGCAAAAGCTCGTGAAAAGATATGGCACTACTATTTTGGTACCTTTTCCAAGGAAAATTAGAGCTACCATATGTGAGGTCACATCTCTTTATGTGTGGAATCCTTTGGAAAGTTGGTGGCCGCTTCACACGCACGAAAGGGTTAGTGGTGCATGGCATAATCAATGTGAAAGACAACATGTAACCTTGCTAATCCGATATTTTTGAAAAAATCAAAAGGACGGATAGGAGCATCATGCAGAAGGCATTAATTGTGTGAGGTTGGTAAAGCGTGTAACCACCTTAGTCATTTGCAGAGACAAAGAAAGGATTCTAAAATCTAAGTAGCAGAGTCCTTCGAAATACAAGTAAAATGGCTAAAATTACAGAGAGCTCAACTCAAGTCGTCGCCGCTAACAGCATTGATGAAAGAAGGATGCAGGAGCCTTGCAAGAATATCTATGCCTATATTTCTTATGCAACCCCGGGCATTCCAGCTAAACCTTCATGGCCCTTCACCAAGCCAATGGATTAGAAAATGTTAAACACAGTTTCTCCTTGAAACCAAGCTTTGGTTTCAGAAGATTGGGATAATGTTCAAGATCCAGAGTTGTCTCAGAACTCTAAAATTTTAAGAGATCTTGCATGCGAAAAGATGAAAAATAGCATTAATCCTTGTCTTGGTCGTCTGTGGAATTGCGGTCTCCCTCAGTAAATGGTTCCTTTGGTGCACTACTGTCCAAAGATTGTGGCTGCCTATGCTAAAAGTTTCGATGCTGATTCAAGAATTATAAGAGGCCATAATTTTAGGGTGATTATCAATCACCAGGCTCTCCAGGATATGTTGTGCATCCCTCTTAATGCTCTTGAAGGTGTTGATAATTTTGATTTTTCTAGGATACAAAATTACTGGAGGACGCTGAGAGCAGTGCAACAAGTTTTCAATGTCGAAACGAGTAAGCCATCAAATAATCCCATCCCTCCTAGCTTTCCTCTTGGTTTGGGTGCTTTTAAAGCAAGCATGTCTTTCGTCTTCTCTATGTTGGCATTGGTGTGTGGGTTGGATACAAACAAGGAAGTTTCAGACTTTTAGATGAGTATAGGCTTTATGCTAAAAAATAATAAAGAGCCTCTACTGATGGACTTTGCGAAAGTCATTGTGGAAAGGATGCGCCGACAGCTGAAGGGGTTTGAGCCTGGTTCCAAGTTCAGGAATTCTTCTTTCTTGGCCTACATGATTTTACATCAGAACCTGGATTATTTCCAGCAATTTTTGCCCTTGGTAGTATTTGATGAAAATGGCACTAGAAAGCCGGTTTCGACCTGGACTCTTGTCCTCTCAAAAAAATTGATTATTACATGTTTTCAGATGCATTCCTAGCTCTGACTTTAAGAGCTTTGGATCAAATGGGAGGTGGGAGTTTCGGGTGCTTGACACAGGGTCAAATATCATGGATGAGAGGCCTTGTACCGCCTTGTGATTGGTTCTTTGGTTCATATTTTACAATGCTCTACATGCAGGGTTTTGTCTGAGAGCCTTTCTAGCTCTCGCATTTTGTTTCGAATAGGGTGCTGGTCTTGAAGGTTTTCAGGTAGTTGTGTAATATTGAAAATGATTATTGGGGAGGAAAGCATCTAACGCTGCCAATCATGTTTGGATCTATAGCATTGGCCAAGAAGAAGAGTCTGAGGGTGAATAGTTTTGAAGTGTTGTTTTCCAAGTTGGTTCACCTCAAATTGGTGATTATCTGTGATATATGGTGCTATAATCCAGTAGGTAACTTGGCAGAGGTAAGCATTAAAATCCCTCACCAGCCTCGGTCATTTTGGGACCCTCAGAGAAATGCAGATAAGGGAAATGATAAGTTATACGTCGGCCTCGAGCACATTCCTTCTAGCTCGAGTTGACCACCTTGGCTAAATTTTTATCGTATAATGGCCAAGCCTAACCTGAACCATATAATAAATCAATTCCTCTACAGTCAATTAGCAAGGCTCAATTGGAAGCCTGAAAAGATCAAAGATTTTTTGATTTATAGACAAGAGATAAAAAAGACTAATGGGCTCTTTCATGAAGTAGAATCAGACAACCAATTTGATGATGCCTAGTACTGTGAGCATTCAAATAGTGATGATTCTCCTAATCCTTTAGAGTCTGAGAGGTTTGTTGAGGCAAAAAGTCCAGCCTCAGAGCATGAAGAAGAAGTAGCCCAAAAGGCTCCAATGATTGTGGAAAGTCCCTTGCAAGGAGAGGCGGCTAGTGGACAGCAATTGCAACGTGAGAGCTCTTCAAATACACAGCTGTCAGAGCCAACTAGCTCCTCTAGATTGGGGAAGAAGAGGTCGAGCTCTGTTAGGTGCCGTTGAAGGGTTCTTTTGGACCTAGATGATTCCCTGGAAGAGAAGAGACCTCAGACAGAGAAAACAAGGAGAGGAAGAGAAGAACATCATGATGAGGTAGTTGTATCTGCTACAAATCTTCAGGAAACTCAGGTACATTTCTCCCTTTCTTCTCTCTCTTTTATGTCTTTAGTTTCCCCCATGTCTGCTTTTGCCATGTCGCTCGCATCAGTTATTCCTCTCACTGGTCACCCGCGGCTGGTCAATATTGGTTCTCCTAGGGGTCCCCATTCACCTCCTTCTATGTCTATCACCCTTGAGATACAAGTAATGGCAACGCATTCTAACCAACTGAGTTAGCAAATTGTATCTTTGATACCTCAGCGTCAAGTGGCTACTTCCCCAGTCTTTTTCCCCGCTATGTCTTCACCATCTTAGAGCAATCATTTTATCCCACCTTTTTCCCCAGCAACTATTATCAGACCTAGCAAATTCGTTGATACATTAAGCACGATGTCATTCACATTAGTAGTTCCCCGGGAGTTTCCTTTCACTGGTGGATTAGGTATTTCACCCCAAGAGTATTTCTTCAAGTGGATGTTTCCAAAAGTGCTTGGGCTAGCCAAATACAAAAAAGAAGGGCGAAGAATGCAAACAAACCTGTGGAACCCCATATGCAGACTGTCTTCAATGAAAGTCAAAATTCGTTGATGTTTGTGAATGTGTCACCTAATTTCATCAAGTCTTTCAGAGAAATGCAGCCAAGTGATTATTTTTTCAATGTCATAGGACTTGAATTGCAACAGGCTCATCTGCAGGACAAAGTAGAATTAATGGAGGAAACCCAAAGGGTGGTGACAATTGATTTCCTCAAACTCAGTCTCTAGATGAAGAAGAAGGATGGACAAATGAATGACCTAAAAGGAAAGGTGGAGATTTGGTCAAATAAGAATAAGGCTCAAGAGGTTGAGATCAATCGGCTACGGGATGAAAGGAATTCCTTTGAGAGAAAAGTCGCTAAACTTCACACTCTAAGTGTGGAGGTTGTTCCAACCCTGTAGAGAGAAATTAAGTAATTCTGGGTTACCGAGGTGGCCCTCCGCAACGAATTGAAGAAAGCAAGTGATGGTTTGAAATAGCTCCAGGAGAGTACCAATGATGAGGTAAATGAAATGAATGTTGCATTGGAGCAGGAAACAGAAAATTTAAAATAGGCTAAGTTAGCCTTGAAGGAGAAGGAAGAAGAAATACTACTCTAAGGAATTAGATTTCAGTCCTGGACGGAAGCATTACAGAGTTGAAAGCAGAATTAAGCAGCAAGGCCATGGAGATGGACCTTTTGAGATCCCAGCCTCCTACATCCCAAATGAACCCACTAGAGATAGCCAAAGAACTGCATGCATCATACTGGGATAAGGTTAAGTCACTATGCCTTACCTTGCAGCCTACTCTCAAATTTATGGCGCATGCTACCAACTTATGCGGGGTGGTTAGTGAAACAATGCAACGGGTGTAGGAAATGACTTCTGATAAAGTTTCAAAGGCCAGGCAATTGTTGAGCAAATTGTATACAACTTCCGATGAGGTGTTGAGCAGTGTGGGGGTCAAGGACCGAACAGCAGTGGCCATGAGCGTGAATGTTCTCATTTCTATGCATGAAGCCATCCAGCATGTCAGTGAGTGCAGAGCAAAGCTAACCCAAATTACCTATGATATGTGAGCTAAATTTTCCTGACTAACGCAACGAGGGCTCCCATCGCCCTTCTTGGCTGACCAAACAATGGCAGGCATTGAACATATCATTGAGAGGATTGAGGAGAAAAAACAAGATTTAACTGTATTCCATTCTTTTGATCAGCCTCCATCTGCTGCCAATATCGAGAACATGGTGCAACAATTGGCACAGCTCTTCTTCCAACTTGAGTCTTAGGCGAAAATATCTGGTGGATTTCCTTTTAAGGCAATTATTGATTTAAGCATGGCACATGAGAATTTGTGCACGCTCTTTGCACCATCGGACGAGGTCTGGACGTCCCTTTAGGCTGCCCTCTCCAAGTTGTGAGCAATTAGTCTGAGAGGTTGGACTGGTCTGCGAGGCCATGATCTAGAGTTTCTCATTCCGTGGGCAAAATGTCACTATGAGTTACCAAGCTGTGAATATTTATTCATGCACCACTCTTTTCCTTCACGATCTTTCTTTCCTTTGCGACTCCACCTTTTGTTTTGGTACCGCTCGCAGCTTTCCGGCAGCCGCCACATGGTGTCCTATTGGAGCTTCCCTTTAAGACGCTTCTCTTTCATTTTGTCGGGCTCTGGTTGCTTGACACGTTGCCTCTACCTACTTTCTATTTAGATGGGGCCCACACCATGGTTACCTTTGTCAGGGGCTTTCCGCATGGCATTTGTTCAGGAGTTCATTGTTTTTGTTCGATGGTTGTTGCAACGGTTTCCATTTTGCTACCGCGTGTCCTTTCCCTATGCTGCTGCGTGGCCCATCACTCCTTGGAACGTCCCTGTTGGTATGTTGTAATTGCATCTTTCTGTTGGTGTCTGTGTTGGGGAATCTTTTCTCATTGGTGGCTTTGTGGAGCATCTTTCTTGTTGGGCTTTTAGGCGGTGCGCTGGCTCATTTTAAGCAGTCCTTTCTTCATTTTATGGTGGTTGTTAGATGGACAAAATTTGCTAGCACTGAGAATTAGCCTCTGTAGTGTTTAATATTAAATTTGAACTTGCAGACTATGCCAATCTGTTCAACCTCTCTATTTTCAAGCATTTGATAGGACATTAGATTGTGCTTACATTTTCCGAAATATACAAACATCTGTTTCAAGCTTTTGTAATCTTCATATAGCTTAGCGTAATACAAATCATGTTGCTACTCTTTTGTGTTGGTTGATGTTATATGGGTTATATTATGCAAATAGTTTGATGTTATTATGTTTGCAGTGTTGAAAAATGTCGATTTGATAAACGCTGATTACTACCTGAGCCTTTGTTTTCTGCAATGTGCTTACTTATCTCATCACTAATTTGGTGCATCGCTTTAGCTTAGATTTATTTATTTTATGTTTATCTTCGTTCCCTTATCTCCCCCCCATTAAAAAAATGAAGAGCCGGCTTTGATAAAACCCCAAAGGTCACTTAGCTACACGCACAAGTCCCCCAATAGCTAAGTTTCCCATAAGGCTGCTACCTGCAAACTTTTGCATCAACATTCCACTTGAAGAATTCTAATTTTGACCTCTTCCTTGACCTTGGTTGCTACTATTGGCATTTTCATTCTTTATAATTTGTAATTTGGAGGAAAAAAAATTCTCATCACTTTTCCCAAATGAATCTCTCAATCTCTCTTCATGAGACATTAGAGATCCAACTAGTTGATCAAATTGAAGGGTAGACAAATCCTTGGTTTCTTTAATGATTATAGCAACATGGTTCCATCTTAATGTTAGAGACCTCAAAACCTTTTTTTATTACAACTTCATTGCTTATTGTTTCTCCTAGATTAGCCATTTAACCACATCATTGACTCTTACACAATAATCACTTACTTTCTCACTTTCTTGCATCTTCAAATTTTTAGTCTCTCTTAAATGTATGTAGCCTAACAACCTTGACCTTGTCACTACCCTGGTAAGCTTCCTCTAGAGTCTTCCAGGCATTTGCAATTGACTTTGCACTTGCAATCCTTGTAAATAAGCTCTTATTTTAAAGGCTATTTGAATATGAAATAAGGCTTGAAAATTCTTTTTTTTAGCCTCCTTCTTAGTTGTTCTATCATTGATTGTAAGAGCACTCCAATCTGCTAGTTCTTCATAACCCATTTCTACAATCTCCCACAAATCTTTCCCTATAAAAAAGGTCATCATCTTGATGCACCAATATTCATAGTCACTTCCATTGAATTCAAGTATTGACAAAAAAATTTAGACTTAACATAATTATAAAAAAAAAACATACTTTGATACCAAATGTAAAATCTAAAACCAAGCATTATTCTTGATTTGACGGGTTAAAAAATATAAGAGCAAATAGAACAATGACAACAGCGGTATCAAAACTCTTCTATATTATTAATGCCTGCATATCGATTACATAAATGAATGAAGTTTTAATCAAAAACAGTGCTGATGTACAAATCGCAGCACTAGAAAAACAAATTGTAAACTAGGAAAAATCTAAGCATGCATTATTCGGTGAACATGAAGATTGGCAAGTAAACTTAGATAAAAGCAAACGGAGATTAAAACTATTACTAGCTGTCTACCAAAAACTAAATGCTAATTATGGAAACCACCGCTAAACTAAGAGGTGCACATGGAACCAAAGTCAACATGCAGCACGATGGAGAAAACAGTTAATTGAAATTGAACTTTGTGCATGATATTCAGCAGCAGTAGAACTGAATGCTGACTGAATCTCCAGCATCAGTTATCAACAGTTTTGGTGCTTCACGAAAATGATTCCAAATTTATCTATTTTCATAAATAAATTTTTTCATGAAGACATTCTAACGGCTTAATTTTAAGCAGAAAATAGAGTTAAAACACCAGCATGGGGACAGGAGGTAAGAGGAGATAGTCGGAGTGAAGAGACACAAAGATTAAATGGAAACGCTGTTTGGAATTCCCCTGCCGGTCAATCCGCCCTGCTTGGAGAGATCAGTGGTGGCCGGATAGAGCAGCGTGTATGGAACCTGTGATGGGCCGTACCTGTTTTTCAGTTTGGAATTCTTGTTCCTCTCTGACAAATTTTTCTCCACGCCCGCCAGAGTTGCAGAGAATTTCCCAAAGGCTTGTTCGATGTCCTCATTGTCAGTCAATTCAGGAGTGGATCCCTTCACCTGCCCTAAGTACGCTTCATCCATTGAATGCTTCGACAGAAGCTCCATGACCGCCATCACTGTGGTGGCCTGATTGGGGGTGGACACAGAAGAGAGCATAAACGCCTCTGGGTCGTTCATCATTTCGGCGTAGTCAAGGGAATGTTGCTCAGGAATTAGGCGTCTGCTGAGGGTGGGGAGATTGGGCATATATCCTGCGTACGCATATTGCCCGAAGTTGACGGCTGCATGGTGAGCAGATGCAATCCAAATGATGGTTGTAATTGCTTCCACCGCTTCGTCCACTGACTCCATCTGATACCATCCACTTTCCTTCTTCAGGTCTCCATGCCCCACATTCACCGCCTCCTTCCACCATGCTTGCACTTCTGTGTCTTCCTTGATTGCATCGTCACTCTTGTAGTACAGAGACAGATAATCACTCACCCACTGCTTTAAAGCAGCCCAGATCTCCAGACCGTCCACTGCATACGGGTAGTCTTCTATCACAAGCCTCAATCCGTGAGGTGCAGTTGAGTCTGGAACTGCCATCCCTCTGCATAGATATCGTAACTCACAATTATTTATATGGTAAATTGCATTTGGCAGTAGAGAGTAACGGAGCAGAGAGTACTATACCTTTTTATTAGATCAGCGGGAAAGCCTTAGAATTATTTATATGATACAATGGCGGTAGAAAGTAACAGAGCAGAAAAAGTACTATACCTTTTAATTAGATCGGCGGGCAAGCCTTGTTCGTTTAGTTTCCAGTTTTTGTATGCTTTAGAGGACAACTCTATGGCGTATCTGTTGGGCGTGAATCCAGATTCCATAAAACCATTTGCATTAATCAGAATCTGCCGAGCAGATTGATTAATGTCCATGGTGTCAAAATAATGAGGGAGCAATAGTTTGTGAAGGGGGTGCATTTTGCTCAGCTGCCTGTGAGTAGCAATGATGAAAGGCTCGATGACAGCATGAGTTCTTAGCCTGCATAAAGAATGGGAAAATTAATCATCATCATGATTAATTTTTCCACTTGCTGTAAATAGAAGTATGGATACACTAAATTTCTGTCTTGTTTGAATGCGATCTTACCAATGACTGATTAACTGGTGATAACTGGCATCATTAACTCGTGAATGTGCTTTGGCAAGCAGCCAGAGAGCGCCTTCTTCTCCCTCTTGTGCAGGGGTGTAAACACTTCTTTGAGCTTGGGCGAGACTGGTGTGAGGCAAACACAACTCAATCGCAACAACCCTGAGAATTCCTTGGTCTGTGAGGAAGAAGAGAGTGCGGGAGGCATACATTTTACGATCTGATTCTTTGTTAATGCGTTCAATGTAGGGCATATACGCATCGTAGTAGTCCAAAACAAATAGTCTTTTTGCTTCCACAGCCTAATCAAATCATTTGCATTAAATCCCAACATGAGATTGGTCAGAAGTTCAGAATTCTCTCTTTTTGATATCTTGTGGAACGTTGAATCGGTTAATGGATATAACATACCTGCTGCACCGTAAGACCATCGAGGTTCGTCTCGATATGTTCTGCCGTTATACAACTCTCTTGAGGGCCATATGACTCGGCGTCCAAGCTGCTTGATGGAGGAAAGCTCTGTTCCAAGTTTAGGAGAAGAGCATTAGCATTCTAATCAATATTCAACAACAACATAAAAATTAACGTTATGCCAGTAATTAGATTAAGACAAGGAGGTTTTCAATTTACTTGCCTGCAGACACTGAATGGCCATAGGATTGAGACCGGAAAGAGCTTGGCGTGCAAACTCTTCGTCTGTCTTCCACGCATGTTGGTCAGCTGCAAAACACAAATAAAAATTTGAAATTGTAGTACCAGTGATATGTGATTTACTCGATAACTAATACTAGAAGGAATCACTTCATTAAATAAATACTATTGATCTCGCACCCTTAATAACTTGCGGAACCGTGAAATTTATGAGAGCTTGGTCTTGTGTGCTGAGTAGTCCTTTTACCATTTGAAGAGGAATTAGGTCTTTACTAAGATCCATAACGTTGTTAATAGACTTGGGGATTCCTTTGCTGTAAATATCTCTCACGTCTTGCAGCGAGTGGAACTTATCACCAAATATGGACTTGATGGTGGGTATCACCTTTTTGGCTAAGGCTCGGACCAAATTAGTCCTGTAGTCGGACAGATTGATATGAGGGAACTTCTCGTCTGGCGGAATAAAGTATTGGGTGGTGAGCAAGAGCGGCAAGCTTTCGAACTTCCGATCTGTCGTATTATAAACATCATCATTCAAACTCCTAACTAATTTAAACTAAAATCATTTAACAGCTTGAAGCTTTAAAACTAATATTTAGAGAACCTGTTTCAGCGGGGGCACGTCCAGTTCTACATCTTCTGGGATAGGGAAATTCCTGCGACCCACCGAGCACCTCCCTGCGGAGATCGGGATTACTATCTGGGTTACCCAGATCATTGTAAAGATCATAGTCATACACACGATCATAAAACTTCCTCTCTCCGGCCCCATTTCCCCGCAGAGAAGCTAGCTATCGCTTTCTCAACGTCAACAAACCCGCCGGTGTTTCATTGGGAAGATGGCTCTGAAATCACAAAATGATCAGCGTACAATGCTGGTTAATAATACATTGTTACTTGATTACTTCCAAGTTCTCAAATTATTTGTTTCAAATTATTTCACCTGAGTAGAAAAGAAGACCCGATCGGTTTTGTTGAATAAATAGTAAGGGTAGATCCAGGAGTTACAGACAAAACGAAGTGCTGGAAGTTTGCCGGGTACTGCAGAAAGAGTGAGCGATTTCAAGAAGAACTCCCTCGGGTGCGCATTCCTCACCAGCAATGCACCGGGCACTCCCAGTTCAGCCTTCCATGTGAAGGAGACGGAGAATCGCGAGTCACCGGCAATGGGACCATCCAGTGGGTTCCAGCTTATTATTTCCTCCTCTCCTTTCTTCCCCATTCCCGAATCTACACCATTAGCAGTCATAGGTCGTACAAAGTTATAGATTAAATATAAGGGTGAAGAAAAGAAAAATTAATATGGATCTAATAATAATATCACCTTTATCAATCTTGTCGCTACTAACGAGCTGAAGAAAGACTTTCCGCCCGAGCAATTCAGAGACCGTGTCTGCAATGGTGGCAGAGTAGTCGGTAACATCCGCAAGATATGCTTTCATTAATACCACTTCTCCTTTGATTTCAAACTCCTCCACATTCCCATTTTTAGAGATCAATGGAATAGTTGGAATTTTTGGAACAGAGATGTGATTCAATAAACTTGTGACATTCATCTTGGCTAAACTTAAAAACTATTTCTTACTCCAAACTCTTTCTCGCCAAATCTTAACGAGTAAGATGGCGATCAAAACAACTCTTAAAACACTCACACTGATTGAGATTGAGATACCTTTGCTGCTCCACATGTCTATTTATACATACACGGACGAGCTTCGACGGTAATGGCTCCTGTTCGTTTCAGGGCACTCTTATATCCATGACGTCATAGGCATGTGGGTCGATTTATTAATGCGATGACTAATTCTCCTTGTGATCATAATGTACCATTAAATTTTCGAACCCGTATTTTCTATGTCTGAAGTCTATTTCAGATCATACAGGACTACCGGGAACGCTGGTTTTACTGATATGGATGGGTGAAACTGAAAGCCTTGTTTTATCGCTAGGGATAATATTTTACTAATATTCAAGACTCAAGAGTCACCTGGGATTTTAGTTTTTCACATGTGCGCAGTGGATCAGTCGGTGGGAAAAGATTCTACATGCTGGCATTTCAGTTTTTCAAGAACTGTTTGAAATGGATAATATCTTTCATTTAAAAAATGCACCTACCTCGTCATCCGCAGATGAAAACTATGTGTAGACTGGCCACTACTGTTTTACGTGCATTGTTTAGTCTGGGAGCCGTTATATCAACTTGAATTTAATAAACAGGGTTACAATGCACGTTGTCAACTTGTACAGATGCCTGTGATTTCAATATTGAAATTATGCTCGTGTAAAACAATTTTCCATTCTTAATTAGTACTGTGATTTTGCAAACGATCCCGTATCTAATATCATGGTATATTTTTTGGGCTAATTTTCTCAGAAAGAGTATTTATCGATTTTTTTATATAATTTTAATGGTGAATTTTGTATATTTTATGTTAATTTTTATTTGTTTTTAGGTCTATTTTGATGGAATGACTTAATAATATAAATTGTATATTGATAAGTAGTACAATTTATGTTAAGTTTTATTCATTTCTAGATTCTTATCCATCTCCATTTACTCTTATATGTACATATTCACATACATTTGATCTTTATCTCAACTCTATTTGCACCAATTTTTCACACATTTGATCTATTATCAACCTAGACTTCCATAAATATGCTACAATCTTGAGATTTGTATTTCCCTGCCCTCGGTCAATCTCCCAACACTCGGGTTCAATCTTGAAGGGCTCAAGATTGACCCATAAACTAAAATTCTCAAGCTCTTGCCCTCTTCCATTAGCCATTTGGAACTAACTTGGTACATGTTTGTGCAACTTATTACTATACCTTGGTATTTAACAAAATTCATTTATGCAATGAAATTCATCTAAAATCTATTATGATTGCATCTTTAAACCTTTATATGGTTTCCCACTCCAATGACAATGATATCTTTGGTGGTGGTCGTATAGAGAACAACTTAGGTGCCTGAGAGGATTATGACCATGATGCACCTGTAGACCAACAAAATATATGACTTATAAGGCAATATTTTATAGATGCATTACATCAAGCTCACTGTCATCATCAATTGGCAAACATTTTCTATAACACATTTGTAGAATGCCTCTATGAAACATAAATTTAGCAACACCATGGATCCTAAACGAGTCTTTATAAAGGTTTATCCAACCCATTCTCCTCTTCTAACCCCACTCTTACCACTACCATCAACCCTACTATTACCCTACTACTTCCACTGTTCCCAACTCATTGCCTTTTAGATTTATCCCCAACAAGGCATATCCAAGCATTAAACTCAACATTTCATTAAATCCCTCCTAGTACATCCATCCCTTCTAGCATTCTACTCACATCTACCCTATTACTTCCATATTCTCTATTATTACACTTTCCATCCACATAGTACATATCATCTCCCCATCCCAATCCATACCCAATACATCTCATTATATCCATAATCCATTTACTTGTATGTTCTTACCTCTTACTTTCGAACCCCTCTTCATCTCTTCCACCATATCCCATACTCCTAAAATTAGCATTATTTTCACCATCACCTTCAATACACTTCTACAAAGAGACAGTGATTCTAAAGAAATAAATTAAGGATAACAAGAAACACATTAAAATGCACATAATTCTTGGCATCACACATGTTTAGATTTTGAGGTTGTTGCATGTTATTTACCTATAGGATTTATGGCTCCTTGTTTTGAGATGTACATTAGAAAAAGAAACCCTCATGTTTATTTTTAATCATCTACAGTATCATATATTAATTTTACATATGATGACATGATCTTACATAAGTTATTTCTAAGAACCCTTAAAAAATATGGTATTCAATGGTTTTATTCATTACCTCTAGGTCCAATCAAGTTCTTTGATGACCTTGCTAATTTTTCTTACAACACTTTCACAAAAATATGGGATTGAAAATTACTATTGATGATCTTACTAGATGCACACAAAAGAGTGATGACCTAATCAATGGCAATGCTACTCAATTTTCGTCTTTGTGTCAAAGAATTCAATCAATAATTGATGATGATGAGTTAGAAGTCATGCTTCTAGAGGGGTTACTTTTAATTATAAATAAAATGTGTGTAAGTAGATTCCCATATTTCAGAGACATGTACACACATTTGAATAAGCTTGAGTTTAAATTGTTGGCATCAAATACTCTTAAATATGGGTCATCATCATCACAATCCTCCTACCCCTGTGGTGATTTAAGTTGTAGATCCCAAATACCTATGGATGGATAGTCTCCCAAGTGCTAGGGATGTCAAACCTAGGAAATTAAGGACCAATTGTTAAGGTAGGTAGGACCTCCTTCACTGAACTACCTTTGCTAAACCAAGGTTTTTTTACCTAAGGCGCTACAACAAATATTACCACAATAACTAGACACTAACCCTAACACAAATCATACCCACTATATAATATATCCCTACTTCAATTATCACTCATTCCTATATGTTGGATTGCAATACTCGAAGTCAAGCACCTTATTAAAGTAGATAATCTACAACATAAATATCAATAGATGTGCTATAAAATATCCCCTTTTGATTCTACATACATTTTAAAGACATGGTAGTTGGAACACACTAAATAGATTAAACTAAAATTATGTTTATACTAATTTATTTTCAGTGTTTATGATGGGGAGATGAAGCCAACAGTAGACTAGTTCTTTTATCTAGCTAGGAAATAGAGTTTTGAGTTTATAGAAAAGATGCAATAATTGAAACCAAAGGTGATCTAGTACCATAATCAAGATATCACAAAAGATTGGGTCTTTTAATATTACAAGAAAGCTAGGATCTACACACTTTTGTTCATTAATGGAATTCATAGAAGGTGGGAGGGTAGGTGGAATGAAATCCAGGTAGCTAGGAAGTAGATTTCTAGTGCCAAATGTTAAATTTGGCCTAGTGCTCAAAGTCCCTTTAAAAAATTCTTTTAATAACACTAGGCTCCCTTTGATATCTATTTTTCCTTTATAGGTTTAGCCTATCTCATTCCTCCTAGCATGGATGTCAATCCCCAAATAGTTATCGGTGTTCTAGATGAAGATTAGAACCATGTTGGGCCCTAAATGTGGCTCAAGAACCACATAAAATTTGTGTTTCTCAACATTGTCATCACCCTTTATCACTTGTTTGAGGTAGACTAGGAACTCAAAAGGTTCCTTGGTGAAGGTTCTTGATTCACACTGCCTTAGAAAGCTCTAAAAATTTCCTTTTTTCTTATATTTCCAGTGTCAAAGGTTTTCCATCCATCCATAACCCTTTGAAAATTTTCATATAAATTCTTCAAAATTTGGAACCTCATCATGAGCTAGATGCCTATCGTGAAATTTTTTGTTATTAGAAACCTTGTCACGAGTTCATTTATCACCAAAAACTATATCCTATTAGCAACTTTTTATCTTTGTTGGCCTCCAAGGGCCTAGCAAGAACTCCATAAAGTTGGGACTTAGACTCCCATCAAGAACTTTATTCTCATCAAGAACTTTATGCTATGTTGAAAACTTAATGCAGTTATAAACCATATCAAAGTCCTAAAACACATTACACTTCCATTTGCCATGGGGGTTAATTTTTTGGGAGGGAACAAGAGCCTTGAATCTACACATAAAACTAGTGGGTGTCGATATTTGGGATGAAACATGTAATTAGAACATATATAAGAGTGGTGGGCATTGGGTTGTGGCCCAGAATGAGAACTTGGAACCTAAGGGTTTAAGCCCAAATTAAAGTCTAAATTCTGCTAGTTAGGGGTTGGCATCTAAAAGGGATCACTGGACAATAACACATATCAGGGAGTAGACTCAAGTGGGAAATGTGGACTTGGAGGGCCTAATTTTAAAGTCTATGTTTGGACTTAAGGTCAAAAAAGGATCCAATGTGAAGAGACTTAAGAAGGAGAAAGTGGGGCCCAAAAAGAAATGCAAAATTGGAACTTGAGGTTTTAAGTCCTAATTGGGGCTTGAAGTCCATGAGGAAACCATAAGAAAACTCCTATACTTAGCCAATTTTATATTTTGACAACCTAGACAAATGACTAAAGTATAAGGGAAAAAAGAATACAAAAGAAAGAGAAATCTTGAACATATAGGCCCAACTAGGGTCTCTTCGATTGGTTATCAATAGTGGGTGAGATAGTGTAAAATAAACAACTTTTGGAGCATAATAAAGAAATATGAGACACATTAAATTGGGGTGCCAACACACCCTTATATATTTTAAAAGGTTAATACTTTATATAGAGGGTGGTTATATGAAGGAAATGTTAGTATATTTTATTTTCCTTGTAATTAGTTTATTATTTTATTGCATTATATGCACCTAAGATAGGATGAGCTTACTTAGGCAAGCATTTACTTGAGTAATTAATATCTATCTAATAGTGTTTCATGTACTTTTCTAGTGCAATGGAGACTTCTGCAATATTTTTACTATCTTCTTTATCCCACATTGTTTATACCCTCACATATCTTAATGTTTTATCCTATATATACCCACCCCTTGCTCACTTATCAGTAATCTTTCATTTCTCATCTTCTATATTTTTTCACATTGCATCATTTTGATAAGAATAAAATTATTTTAAATGACTATATTTAAAATATTATTGATCTTGTACATGACTAGTTTTATAGATAAATCATATATGATAAGAAAAGACATTGTCTAGAGCTATTCCTCTTCAAAATATCTAACGTATAAGTTACATATATTGTGCTTTCTTGAAAACCTAGTACACTCTTCTCTTAAATAATTAGATTGTTTGGATAATCGAAAAAATTAAAAGGGAGACAATATTTTGGAGGGTTATTTCTTAGATGCATCAACATGGTTGATTTGCAAGTTCATCTATTGTTGATATTAGAGGTTCTAAATTTGTTGATTTTCCCATCATTCAGTCCAAATTGAGCTACAAAGGTGATATTTGTATGGTTTTAGAGGATGTTTTGGTTGGGTATCCTACATCACTCACATTTTGGGAAATTTGGGTCACAATCATTTCCAAAAGACCTAAAAACTTAAGGAATGTCTATTAAATTGTGAAACTAGGAGCACTTTGCCTTATAATTCTAAGGAAAAATTCCCCCCCTCCTAAAAAATATTTCATTGATATATTTGAAATATTCTCTAATTAGAAAGCTCTAGGAACATAAACTATTTATCCAAGAGGTATTTTTAAAAGCATTAATTGTTTTGAAGAATTAGATTTTTTTTAATGTTTGGCTACTTATAAGGTTTCTTGTGCAACCCTATTGGGCCTAATAGCAAGGTATTGGGGGTAATAATATAATTATTGTACCTTGAACCCCTCAATATCATTTACTAGAGGGGATGCCTTAATTTGTGTGCCCCCACCTACTTGACTCACTTCCTAGCTACTACTAATAAGATCTCTATTAACAATCATATTACCACTAGTACATCATTGTTTGATATTGGTATCATGAATTATTAAACCTCTTTGTCTCCTAATAAATATTTGTTGTTTTTATTACAAGTGGTTTTCTACAACAAGAGAACCATTATAGTGCCAAAAATTAATTTTAGGATAAATTGATGATGGTTTTTGTATTGTGGGGGAATCTTTTGTTGATCAATTATATTTTATCAACTAGTATCAAATGATTTCATGTCACATCTTCCTCCTTCCATGCTACTCTATTTCCATTAGAAATTGTATTTTTACACTCAAATACTATAAGTTCCATTCTTAGTCAAGTTGGCTCTAATTTTTAAGTGATTTTTATACAATCTAATTTTTTGAAAGCTTCATGGTGGTGTGGAGATCTTTTAACTTCGATGTATGGATATTTTATATTTTATAGTTTCTCACAAGTGTTTTTATCTAATTATTATTTTAAGACCTTTTAAGGATCCAATTGGGATCATACAAACTAGTTATATGTGTCTTTTTTTTACAATGCATTATGGCTTAATCTCTATGTAGTGATTATATTAGTTCTCTTTATTCTACTCTTAATGTATAGTTTCATCACTATAGCATCTTTTTTACATCTATAAAGTATTTTGATAAATTACACTGTGATATCTGTGCGTAGAAAACATATTCATTCTCATAATTATATTTCCATAATCTTTTGTATTAGGATATTTTTGGATTGAGTGATTTTGAAGGGTGATCTTGTGGTTGATACTACTTTTCCTAGTTTGGTATCTCAATTGGTCTATTAAATGATTTGTTTGAGGAGTTTATCACATGTAGATCATGTTTTAGATAGTTTTGTCACTTTTCTAATTTTTCTCTATTTCTATTTTATAACCACAATTATAAGGTTTGTTGAGAGGGGATCTAGGAAGTACATGGCTATCCTAATGATCCTCTAATCCCACAAGATGCCTTTAAGGCCTAGATCTCAAACTTACAAACAGTTTGGATGATCACACATGTCTATACTATCTCATGTATCCCACATTACTTGTACATTATATACCCACCTCTTACTCTCATATGAGCAATATATCATCTTGTATATTTGTACATTGCATCCTTTTATTAAGAATAAAATTATTCTATCATATTGGTCTTCTATGTTATCAATTATTATAATTCACATTAATGACTTTGGGTGAATACCTTCATAACGAAATCTTATAAGAAAATGTGAATTAGGTTGCTACTTCTTATTTTTATTTTTTGAAATAATTATGTCTAAAATCTTGATAAGATATCAAAATTTGTGGATGATGTATTTCAAATTTTGTTAAGTGCTAATTTAATTAAACTCCATCTCATTCATCCATTAGATCCTAAGTGGTGTCTTCTTGAATCGTATAATGATTAAGCATATTGCAACTATCAAAGAGTTAAAGGATATCAGATTAAAATTTCTTTGATATAATGAATAAAGTGTAAGATATCATTATTGATAAGAACATAATTAAGGTTGAATGGGGGTGATCCCACAATAGTGGTTTACAATTTTTGGCCAAATTGGACACTGAAATTATTATTTTTAACTAAATTTTCGCATTCGAGCACCTATAGCAGCTAAATCATGAAGTATTTGAAGATGATGAAAACTAGAGTCTCGTCACATTTTGCCTGTAGATTCCAAAAATATTTTTTTCAAAAATTTTGTAATTAGATTGCACTTTTCCATCTCCCATGAAAAGCTGGTTTTCATAAACATTTTTAAAAAGTGACCTTTTCTTGTATAATGCATACTTTTTTCCATGAAGGATAAAATTCTAATTCTTTTGAATTTAGATTGTAACTCAATATCTAGTGCTTCACTTGGTTAGATAGTTTTTATTAAATATTTTTTCTTTAATCAAGTTTTGAAGTCAAACCAATTATAATTAGGACATAGCGCGACCGTATAATGCATAACTTTTTTGTATATATCAAAAATTCAATTTTATTTTTTATTGGATCAAGGACTTCAATATCTGGTGCACTCATATTTTTCAAAAAAAAAAATTGATAATCTGTTATTTTTCCACATGTGCAAAACAGAGACCTTCGTTTTCGATGAAAAACCTATGTTTAAAAAACTAAGAAAACAAATGCATAATAAAACCAAAACATATTAAAATTATATTCATTGGATAGCTCGTTCTGAGGACTACTTGATTCCAATTGGGTTTGTGAGGATTCCTCCATTTTCATTCTCAACCCGAGCTCTAAAGTGCCAAAATTTAGGTTTTTTGTGTGTCTCAAGGAGGGGATGAGGATTTAGGGGGGTTCGTACAAACCCCTAGGGATTCAAGCAAACCCCTAGGGGTTCATTTGAACCAAGGTTCACTCAAACCCGTTCGAGGAACCTCTTCAAGGGGGTTCACTGAACCCATTTCATATGCATTTTTTTGTTTTTGGGCAAAAAGTTTAAGGGGTTCACTCGAACCCCTTTTTGGTTTGGTCGAACTTCTAGGTTCGTACAAACCCCCAAAATCACTTTTTTTCCATGGGGTCATTTTTTCTCAGTTTTCCTTCCTCCATCAAATTGTAAACCACTATTGTGGCTTCACCCAAGGGTTAATGCTATTAGAAATATATTGGATTCACCCACTAATATTAGATTACTAACTTATATTTAAATCCATTTCCAAATCATTCATATGTGTTGAGGCACATGATATTGAAGTTAACAATGATAAAGTGGACCATAGGATATACTACATAATAAAAAAATTGTGATAAATATTGGTTATAATACTAAACCTTCCTCTCCTACTTCACCATTGATTAAAATTTCTAATGAAGCTTTCCCACAAAATAATTACTATGGTTCTTTTTATATATTAGGTAATTTCAAGAGTTCATCACCTACTGAGTTTCTTATTGATCTTGCAATCCTATATATATATATAATTTTGAAGAGGTATTGTTTAACAATCATATTAAGGATCAAGAATATACATATTTTGTGTTTTATTAAAAATTATAGAATGTTAATCAACACATTGGGATACATTATTGAACACTTGAGAGTTAACTTAGGGTGATCCCACGATACTGGTTTACAATTTTTGGCCAAACTAGACACTAAACTGATTTTTTCTAACTAAATCTTCACTTTTGGGCACCTATAGCGGCTAAACCATGAGAAATTTGAAGATGATGCAAACTAGTGATTTGAAATTTTGGCTATAGATTTTAAATATTTTTTTTTCAAAATTTTTGGAATCGGATTGCACTTCTTTTTCCATCTTCGAAAACTAGTTTTTTTCAGTAAACACTATTTTTAAGGAATGATGCTCACCGTATACAACATAACTTTTTTTCCACGAAGATAAAAGGATAAAATTCTAATTTTTTCAAATTTAGATTTTTAACTACTGATATATATCCATTTAATTGGTTTCATAGTGTTTTATTGAATATTTTTTCCTTAATCAAGTTTCGAAGTCAAACCTATTACAATTCAAGCATAGGCAAAACGTATACAAAACTTTTTTTATATGTATCAAAATTCTTTTTTTTTTACTAGATCAAGGACATCAATACCTAGCCTACACATATTTTTTAGAATTTTATTTTGATAATCTACTATTTTTCCACATGTGTAGAATAGAGAGCTTGATTTTTGGTGAAAAACCTATGTTTAATCAAACTAAAAAACCAAATACATAACAAAACCAAAACATATTAAAATTATATTTGATGGATAGCTCTTTCTGAGGACTACTATCATCCAGTTGGGTCTGTGAAGTCTCCTCCATTTTCATCCTCAACTCGAGCTTCAAAAGGAAAAATTGTGGAGATTTTTGGTGCTAGAGGGGGAGAAGGGGGAAAAAGGGGGGTTCAAATGAACATGTTCGAGCGAACCCCCCTTTCCACACAATTTCCCTTTATTTTTTATTTCGGGAAATGTGAAATATTTGGGACCCAACATTTAATAGGGTTCACTCGAATGGGGGGTTCAAGTAAACCCTATTTGTGGTTCGCTTGAAGCAAAAGTTTCTTGGAACCCCCAAAAACCAAAATTCTCACCATTGGGGCATTTTTTTGCAATTTTCCTTCCTCACTAGAATTGTAAAAAAGTTTTGTGGGTTTACCCCTTAAGGACTTGCTTGTTTTATGTCATGTGATACCATCTTCTAATATATTTGGTGTATTATGTGGGGTGCCACAAATTGAGCAATGTATAGTCATTCCTTTTATTTTACATCACTATGCTAATTTTATACACAAAGAAAAAGTGGTTAAAATTGAAAAGGCTCTTTGTATGCCAATATCTATTGCTAGTCAATTTACATCAAACACATAAATGTAAAAGCACTACAACATGTATGAGAGAAATAATAATATACATGATTTATACAAGATACATTTTGAAGAGCTACCACTTAGAATTTCAACTATAGATATCACTTTGAAGATTCAAACATGAATAGATCCATCTTGAGAACCTTACAAGCTTACCATTTAAACACAACCCCATCAACAACTATCATAATTAGTCAATCTAAACTTATTGTACTTAATTAACTGCATAAGAAAACCCTATTTTACTTTACAACTAATTATATAATACAATAATTATTTGTACAAATCAAAATTCATATTTGTAGTCAAAATTTGTATAAATTTATACTGTTATATAACTAATTATGTAATATCAAAAGATATTTAAAATTTTCTTTTAATTTCTTATGTGTATCCCTTGAACATCCTATGAATGGAAGTGCTAATATAATTTTATATTATAAAAAGAAGAGGAAACGACAATTATTTCTTTAGAGTAAAAATATCTCAAATTATGAGTCTTAACTTTTAATCAAAAATTTGAAAAAAATAAATAAATAAAACATTTAATTTATAAAACATGGGTCAATGAATTTGACTCTAAAAACTACACGATTGAATTCAACTCTCTACTTCGAATAAAAATATAACAGGCGCGAAATGTAAGCCTAGAAACTTTCCCATATCTGCGGCAACGATGATGGTGTCGATTGGTAAGTGACGTTTTAAATGACAACATAAAATCGCGGAAAATCGCGGAAGATCGATAGAAACGTGCGCGAGTTTCAAACGATTAATATATTTATTTTCCGATCACTGGTCGGAAATTGAAACTCAATAATGGAGTGTAAAGGTGAATAAGTGAGTTCCCATTTAAGATTTTTTTAACCCAAACAACTTTTAAAGCTATATAAGTACTTGTGTTGGTGTTCCGATCCACCCAAGCCGGTTTTGGGTTATCCTATTTAGATTTCGAAGTTATTGTCTGATTTCAGTGTTGAGAGAAGGCTGAGCATGGCTTCTTCGAGCGATGAAGGAGTACAAAAGGTCCCCGGAAGCTATGGCTTGCCCATAATCGGAGCCATTGCGGATCGCTACGACTATTTCGTGAAGGAAGAGGTAGATGCTTTCTTCAAAAAGCGCATTGAGAAATATAAGAGCACCGTATTCAGAGTGAATATGCCGCCTGGGCCGCCTTTGTTTCCCGATCCTCGCGTCATAATCCTGCTGGACGCCAAGAGCTTTCCCATACTCTTCGATGTGAGTAAAGTGGAAAAGAACAACGTCTTCACGGGCGTCTACATGCCCAGCACAAACTTTACTGGCGGCTACCGGGTGCTCGCGTATTTGGACCCTTCTGAAGAAAATCATACCAAGCTAAAGAACTTCTGCTTCCATGTACTCAAAACGAATGCAACCAAATGGTTTCCGGAGTTCGAGAGGGCTACGGGAGAACTGTGGGCGGAGCTTGACAAAGAATTTGCCGAGTCCGGCAAGGCCGAATTTAACAGCGGGAATTTGCAAATGTGTTTTAATTTTCTGTGCAGGTCGGTGCTGAACAGAGATCCTGCAGATCCGGGGACTGCCGGTCTGGGAACGCATGGGCCTACTTATGTCCAGAAGTTGATTGGGCTTCAGCTCGCTCCCATTGGAAGCACGGGTGTCCTACCCAAGATCTTGGAGGAGGTCACCACCCACGCGGTTCCTCTGCCGTTCCTGCTTGTGCGTGGAGATTACAGCAAAGTGTACGACTTCTTCTGGACGTATGGCAAGGAGTTGCTAGACGCGGCGGAGGAGCAGTTCGATCTAAAGCGAGAAGAAGCGTGTCACAATTTGTCACATGGCTAGACTAGGGCACGGATCGAATGCCCCTTTTTAGAAGTCAACCTTGTGCGGCACTGCTCAACCATACTCACGACTCCCTTGTGGATGAGCCCTTTCAAGTTCTCAGATTACTCCTTTTTGCTTGCGAGTCCTCCATCTGTAAGGCACTCGACTTCTACAAGTGCATTGCAGAATTATGCACCTACGAGCTGCTACGAGCTCTTTTGCTTGCATGGTCCGACCATGTCTAACTTTGTTCACTTTCCCTGAACGGCTGTTGTATCTTTCTGCAGTCTTGGTGATTCCACCGAGTCTTCATCCTTTGTGTCCCCCATAAGACAATTGATTACTAACCCGTCCACCTTTAACTCTAAGTTCGCTCTTCACGCAGACTGGCTCCCTGAGCGCTCCTGGATCCAACATCAAACTCCCTGATGAGTTCCTTTTAGCTCTTTGAGGACTTGACTTCCTCCTTATATCATTGAGCCCGAGACACCTGACTCACTTAGTCCAATGACTTCAAGGATTGCACACCTTTGATCTCGCGATACCTACTTAGTTGCTTCCCAAGTCTAGCTTGGTTCCACCTTTCTAATAGCATCTTGTTGCATCATGCAACCCTTATGAGATCTTGCACCAACGATACCAATCTGGATCTTCTGAATCCCTTCCTTGTTGTCCCATTCCTGGGTGACCAGCAACCTAACTGGCATCCACTGGCATCCATCCTTGCATGAACTGTACGTGCCATACAGATGAGTCCGGCCCTTGAGTTCCTCACTTGGTCCTATTGCGGAGGACTGAGATCTTCCCCAAGCTTACACCGACACTTGATAACATTTGTGGTGCCCATGTGTTCCCTGCACGACATGGCCCAGCTCTTCTTTGCGGGGAGCACACCTTCACATCGTGTGACTCCTCAACTTTGCACACCCAATGCTGAGAACTAGCCTTCGCTCTTGTGTCCCCAGGCTCATATGAGATCACCTTCCTGAAACCCCCAACATAAGTTCCAGTCTTACTCGACACTGCTAGAATCTTGGCTATCCCAGACTAACTGTTGCCAACTCGGATATGTAGCTCGCCCAACCTTGCGTCTCACTTTGCCTCATCACTTGGGATGAGTTCCAACATCCAGCACACCTTAGAGCTATCTCATGCTGGCCCTGTTACTGACTTTCATAGGGTTCGGGACATTGAGTTTACCACACAACCTCTCCCATCATGGCCAAGGCAAAACGAGACCTTACCTCGTCCCTATTAACCATAATGGACACCTGAGTCACTTGCTTGACTCGAGGCGGGAGCTACTTCTGTTTCGCTCCTGGAAGGAAGAGCACGAGATACCCTTTCCATTTGGTATTCTGTCGTGAACTCTCAGTGCACTTGATTGCATCCCTATAGTGTTCCTTATTTCGAACGACCATACCTCCCTATATAAGCTATTAGTACGAATCCCACCATGTTGTAGGATGACACCGAGAAATAGGGGAATTCCCCAATTTATGCCTTTATGTCTTGTACTACTTCATAGCCCATAGGGTCTTTCACTTTGCATTGCAGACTCTTTATCTAGCCTGACTAACTCTTATGTCATGGCTTGGCATGACCTCTGTAGACCTTCATTGTCTGACTAACTCTTGGACGAGTCCAACTCGCCTTGTAAAGTTGCACCCTTGACTAGCACAATCTACCTTAACTCACCATGACTTGGCATGACTCGGCACTCCTTTATACTCCATGTTGCATTCTGCCCACGCTACCATGTGTAACTCGGCCTTGTCGCTAGAACCATACTGTCCCAACTGGCCTCAGCACTTTCTGCAACACTAACACTAAGTGCCTAGCTCCCAATGCAACTCAACCAACTTAACTTGACTACGGACTTGGATCGCGCCTCACGGCTTAGCTAATGCCCAACAATCGCCTGATGGCTCCTCGACTCGATGTGACCTGGGACAAGTCCTAGACTCTGTCCAATAGACTCCTTGTGTCTAACTCGCCTCACCACTGCGACTTGCCTTGGCTCACACATTGACATTCGCACAGTGCATAACTTGCAATACCAAAGGTTCAACCAGTTGAACCGCACTCGGACTGGTCCAGTGCTCCTCGAGCGCACCGCTCACTTCAGCCTTGTGACATAATTTGTTGTTCATCATATGCTTGAACGCCTTCGGAGGAATGTTCGTTTTTTTCCCCAGCCTCACGCAACACATTGCGGCGGCGGGAAAGCAGTTGCACGCAGATATAGCAGAAGAAGTAAGAGCTGCCATTAAAGGTAACGGAGGATTGAACATGAGAGCCCTGGAGAGCATGGCGTTGGTTCGGTCAACGGTGTACGAAACGCTGAGGATCGAGCCGCCAGTGCCTTTCCAGTACGGACATGCGAAAGAGGATTTGGTGGTGGAGTCGCACGATGGGAAATATGCGGTGAAGAAGGGAGAGATGCTGGGTGGGTATCAGCCCTTTGCTACCAGAGATCCCAAGGTATTTGACAATCCCGATGTGTTTGTTCCCCGGCGTTTCATGGGAGAGGAAGGGGAGAAACTGTTGAAATATGTGCTGTGGTCGAATGGGCCGGAGTCCGAGCAGACGACGGCGCATAACAAGCAGTGTGCGGGGAAGAACTTTGTGGTGATGATATCACGGCTGCTGGTGGCCCATCTGTTCGCTCATTATGACTTCATCGAGATCGACCCGTACACAACGACCAAAGTTGTTTTTACCTCCCTGCAGAAGGCCACTTCTTAGTTCCCCGTGTGTCACTCTCTTTAATGTCCGGATGTCTGTCTAGTCTCTGTGTCCCTCTCTACTTAATACAGACGTGCCTAATGTTTACGACAGTGCATCCCGACGGGACGGACTATGTGCTTATTTGCATTTTAATATTCGGTGATAATGACCGATAATTTCCTTTCCAGGTCAATGTATCTTTGTATGTGAAAATTATATTCAAACCCTCGGACCGGGGCAAAACGGACAAAAGCAATGTGAGGGCCGTTACCTTTTGGCGTTTCTACACGGAGCAATAAGAAACGAATGTTTTTTTTCTTTTTGTATTGAAAGAAAGAAACGAATACTTACACTTGCATTCAACTGTATAAAGAAGCCCAAAATATTAGTCCTGCCATTGTTGAGTAGACCGAGAGGATCCACCACCTTTGTGGTCTCATGACACGTGGCTTGCACATTACAGACCCATTTGAGTCAGCTGCCTACATTTTGCCCATTGAAAGGGTGGCCACCAAAATACTACACAATTTATACAAACCTTGTGATACTTACTAGCACTTGCATGGAGGGGCTGTAAAGGTTACGTCAATAGAGAAATATTTTGAAGATTTTGTACTTAATGATTTCCTATGATTTTATGAAGTGATTATGGAAAAAACAAAATTGGTTGTTTATTTGGATCTCTTGTAACAAGATATCAAAGTAGCAAAACATAACTATTTTCTCCTCTATAGAAAATTATGCGCAAAAGTTATCCATGTAATATTGCCTATTCATTGATGAGAAAGCAAGTTGCATGAGGCATCATCGTACTTGGCACATGGGATCAAACGGGTCATCCTAAAAAATCAATATACTATCATAAATGTGTGAACATTTATTATTATGTTCTAGATAAGTATAAAACTACATAACTATATGTTCCCATGTTTTGTTTGATGTTGGTAATGATTGATTTGAGCCTTGGTTCTTTCACGTTTGGCAAAAGAGTTTACATAAGGTTTAACAATTTTATAATGTTGCCTATACACTACTTTTATGATATAATCATCTTCTAGCGTTAGGCCCTTCATGGGGAACTATTATACATGCATACAAGATCCAGATCTATATTGTACATAGAAGAATATCAGTGACAAGATTGCAAGCATGCTCTTAAAAAGTGCAATGATACAAGAGGGAAGTTATAAGAAACACAAGTAACAAGTTTGGAAAGCAAAATATACCCCTTCTTGATTGATGAAACATTTGAAGAAATATTTAACATTGAGATCATAATGCTGAGATTTTTGGATTGTAATTGTGTATAATTTTTTATTATCATGGACTGTGAAAACTACATGTTAATCATTGATATCATGTCAAATGTTTGGAAATATATTCAAGTTTGCATTGATTCTAAAACTATACGCAAAGACTCTTTTTGTCTCTCCAAAATAAGAAAAGAAAAACAAATCCCAAGTACTATATTTTAAAAATATACATCGTTTCATTTTTATTATAACTTGGTTAACCATAGCAATAATAATATCACTTGACAAGCAATCTTAAACATTGAGATTGCATCAAATGTTTGGAAATACATTTTCAGGTTCGTGTTGATTCTACAATTGTAGCTAAAGAATCTTTCAGCATCTCCTGCTTTTCAAAAGTGTCAATAGCAACCTGCAATTCATCAATGCCTCTAACTGCCCGTATTGTGTAAATATACACACCTACAACAAAGCCTGTTAAGCCTCCTGCCATAACCATGTTCTTTGTTCTAAGAGTCAGGCAAAGAGAATCCAAGCATAGCTCAAACCCTAAGATAGTAAAGATTATATGAAGTTGGTATTAGACAATTATATGTCCAAAATTACAACAATTTAATGAATGGTTGAAAAGTACAACTGTCAATTTTTAGTGCTTAGGGCTTGAATAATCAAAAACTACAATAAATAAAACTAAGCAAGAGACTAAATAACATGCAGAATATGCTACAAAGTATATTATTACATGCTAAATAATCATAACCATAATGAATGACACATCCTTGTTGTCTTGCATGAAAATTGATTGAACAAGATGTGATCATATGACAAAAATAAGATTTAGAGATTTGGTTTGTTCAATGGAATAATCATAAATCTTGTGACTGACATTAGAAAATCATGGTTGCTTGTGCATACACCTTTTCTAGCCTCAACATGGATACAACTCATGGCAGAAGACAAAATGAACAAAGAAAATATGTAGATATAATACAACCAAGTCAGTATCCTATCAAATACTACAACAATGCAAAAATATTTGACACAATGTAGTTTGGAGAACTTTCAAAAAACAACCACCATTAATAAAAACAAAGGTAAAGAAGACAAGACTATACAGAACATAAGAAAGATTTCTACCTTAGAAGCTAATTTATATCATGGTATGATAACATAGTCATAAACACAATTAAAGGGGAACCAAACTCATGCATTATTGTTGGTGAATCTCTAGTGCAATGTAAATACAACTTTTGTTGATGGCTCTATGACTTCTTAAGAGGCTTCTATCCTTGCCTGAAACCCTAAAACTAGGGTTTTACCTTATGAGGGGCACAAAATGGTCGATGACTGTCAAGGAAGTGGCTTCTATAGATATAAGACACTCATAGAATAAATAAAGAGATACAAAATTAGAGAGTTGCTTGGAAATGGAAAAGTTGCTTATCACAATGCATTTTGCTAATCATATCAAACAAACGTCTATGCACTATAATGAATCAAACCAAAAGTTGAAGAGACTCATAGGATGTTTCTTGCACCTCATTTATTGATATACAATGGTATCTCTCAATTGATATACAATGGTATCTCTCAAGTGACGTTTCATAGGTCCTCTTGCAAAATGATCTAGATATGAATTCAATATTGTTATTTTTTCCAACGTGAGGACTAGAGAACCATGCCTTCATTTAACAAATAATAATAGAATTGTTTTAAAATAAATAAATAAATGATGAGGGTGCGTAAAGATTTCAAAAATAGAACTCAGTGAGACCATGGGAAGTGACTTACCTCAAGATTTTGTACAAATCATGTCGTGATTTCAATTATACCAATGAGAAACAATGGATAGAGTTTGCAAGAAAAATGTACAAAGCCAGGTACCACAGCAAAATTTATTTTAAATGAGATGAACCAAATACAATCTTCCTACAGCCACTACTTCAATCTATAACATTAAACAAAAATTAGATCAGAAAATATTCTTATAATGTACCAGTGTGGCATTAATAAAATTATATATGAAACTACAACGATATTG
>VDFB02353493.1:285148554-285186040 GCA_007258455.2 Sequoia sempervirens | reverse complement strand
TAGATTGCAAAATGATGAGATATCTAGGTTGAAGGCACAAAACAATCAATTGAAATCAAAATCTTTAGTTTGTGATGTCTCATGTAGTACAAAATATTTTTGTTTTAATAAATCAATTGGTTTGTGTAATATTACTCAAGTTGTTTCTGCTAAAAAGTGTAAAGATGAACATGATCATATGTTTGAGTTTGAAAATCCTATTAGTTCTAATGAGGAGAATATTGGTTTGAAAATCATGCAAAGAATGGGATATACAGGTCAAGGATTATGGAGTCTGTATGATAATAAACATTGTCATTATCAATTTTTTGTTACTTGTTAACAAGGCAGTTATGTATGGGTGACAACAGTTATATGATTTAGTTTTATGAAAACTTGTATAAATATAAATCTATATCAATGATAAAGGGAATTAAGTTTTTTTGGTATAAATTTCTATGTTATGTATTGTTTGTATTCTGTTTGTATATTTCAATTCCATCAGGTAGCCAAATTTGTAGGTGAGATTATCCATTCTGGAGATTAGATGTGCATTGTTAGAGAATCATTGGCTAGGAACCTGAGCGTATCAGTAGGAGAATCAAAGCTTTGCCAAAATATTTGTCTAGAAGAGTTGCACAACACAATATTTCCTGTGTTAAGAAGAGCAACCTCATTGACAGGGAGACCTTTGGTGCTAGTCCTCCATATGACGGTTCCATCTACATTGAATAGGACCAAATCTCTGTATTTTTGAAGATGGAGACTAGAATTCCTTCCGTTAATGGGTTGATCTCTGCTGGCCATCCACACAAGTGTGGGTGATTCAGGTGTATTAGAATACCATACAACAAAACCATAGGCGTTGGTGCCAACACTATGAAACCCAACAAAAAATGTGCCATCGGTAGAGTTGAGGATAGTCTGGTTGCTTTTGGGTGAGAGGGAGGAATATCCTAAAATTAGACTCTGTTGGAAGTGGGAAGATATAAGGGAAGCATGAAACAATTGCAACTTTCATAGCCAAACTCAGACTCTGTCGGCCGTGGGTAGAGTTTAGGAGGAATATATCTTAAACGTAAACCATATATTATAGCTTTAATGTATGCAAGAGATATGGGTTTAGATTTTCAGGTATTATATTTGTTTGCATTTAGCATCCCATTTGTTTCTCAGGAAAGGGTAAAGGACACTTTCCTAACAAATGAAAATAAATAAATCAATACTGATACAATTTCTTTGTGCACACTGTACAAATATTTTTAACAAAATTTTATCATTTTCTATAACACAATAGTTTATTAAAGGAAATAATTCATACAATATCATTGTAGTTTCATATATAATTTTATTAATGCCGCACTGGTACATTATAAGAATATTTTTTGATCCACTTTTTGTTTAATGATAATAGATTGAAGTAGTGGATGTAGGAAGATTGTATTTGGTTCATCTCATTTAAAATAAATTTTGCTGTGGTACCTGGTTTTGTACATTTTTCTTGCAAACTCTATCCATTGTTTCTCATTGGTATAATTGAAATCACGACATGGTTTGTACAAAATCTTGAGGTAAGTCACTTCCCTTGGTCTCACTGAGTTCTATTTTTGAAATCTTTACGCACCCTCATCATTTATTTATTTATTTTAAAACAATTCTATTATTATTTGTTAAATGAAGGCATGGTTCTCTAGTCCTCACGTTGGAAAAAATAACAATATTGAATTCATATCTAGATCATTTTGCAAGAGGACCTATGAAACGTCACTTGAGAGATACCATTGTATATCAATAAATGAGGTGCAAGAAACATCCTATGAGTCTCTTCAACTTTTGGTTTGATTCATTATAGTGCATAGACGTTTGTTTGATATGATTAGCAAAATGCATTTTGATAAGCAACTTTTCCATTTCCAAGCAACTCTCTAATTTTGTATCTCTTTATTTATTCTATGAGTGTCTTATATCTATAGAAGCCACTTCCTTGATAGTCATCGACCATTTTGTGCCCCTTATAAGGTAAAACCCTAGTTTTAGGGTTTCAGGCAAGGATAGAGGCCTCTTAAGAAGTCATAGAGCCATCAACAAAAGTTGTATTTACATTGCACTAGAGATTCACCAACAATAATGCATGAGTTTGGTTCCCCTTTAATTGTGTTTATGACTATGTTATCATACCATGATATAAATTAGCTTCTAAGGTAGAAATCTTTCTTATGTTCTGTATAGTCTTGTCTTCTTTACCTTTGTTTTTATTAGTGGTGGTTGTTTTTTGAAAGTTCTCCAAACTACATTGTGTCAAATATTTTTGCATTGTTGTAGTATTTGATAGGATACTGACTTGGTTGTATTATATCTACATATTTTCTTTGTTCATTTTGTCTTCTGCCATGAGTTGTATCCATGTTGAGGCTAGAAAAGGTGTATGCACAAGCAACCATGATTTTCTAATGTCAGTCACAAGATTTATGATTATTCCATTGAACAAACCAAATCTCTAAATCTTATTTTTGTCATATGATCACATCTTGTTCAATCAATTTTCATGCAAGACAACAAGGATGTGTCATTCATTATGGTTATGATTATTTAGCATGTAATAATATACTTTGTAGCATATTCTGCATGTTATTTAGTCTCTTGCTTAGTTTTATTTATTGTAGTTTTTGATTATTCAAGCCCTAAGCACTAAAAATTGACAGTTGTACTTTTCAACCATTCATTAAATTGTTGTAATTTTGGACATATAATTGTCTAATACCAACTTCATATAATCTTTACTATCTTAGGGTTTGAGCTATGCTTGGATTCTCTTTGCCTGACTCTTAGAACAAAGAACATGGTTATGGCAGGAGGCTTAACAGGCTTTGTTGTAGGTGTGTATATTTACACAATACGGGCAGTTAGAGGCATTGATGAATTGCAGGTTGCTATTGACACTTTTGAAAAGCAGGAGATGCTGAAAGATTCTTTAGCTACAATTGTAGAATCAACACGAACCTGAAAATGTATTTCCAAACATTTGATGCAATCTCAATGTTTAAGATTGCTTGTCAAGTGATATTATTATTGCTATGGTTAACCAAGTTATAATAAAAATGAAACGATGTATATTTTTAAAATATAGTACTTGGGATTTGTTTTTCTTTTCTTATTTTGGAGAGACAAAAAGAGTCTTTGCGTATAGTTTTAGAATCAATGCAAACTTGAATATATTTCCAAACATTTGACATGATATCAATGATTAACATGTAGTTTTCACAGTCCATGATAATAAAAAATTATACACAATTACAATCCAAAAATCTCAGCATTATGATCTCAATGTTAAATATTTCTTCAAATGTTTCATCAATCAAGAAGGGGTATATTTTGCTTTCCAAACTTGTTACTTGTGTTTCTTATAACTTCCCTCTTGTATCATTGCACTTTTTAAGAGCATGCTTGCAATCTTGTCACTGATATTCTTCTATGTACAATATAGATCTGGATCTTGTATGCATGTATAATAGTTCCCCATGAAGGGCCTAACGCTAGAAGATGATTATATCATAAAAGTAGTGTATAGGCAACATTATAAAATTGTTAAACCTTATGTAAACTCTTTTGCCAAACGTGAAAGAACCAAGGCTCAAATCAATCATTACCAACATCAAACAAAACATGGGAACATATAGTTATGTAGTTTTATACTTATCTAGAACATAATAATAAATGTTCACACATTTATGATAGTATATTGATTTTTTAGGATGACCCGTTTGATCCCATGTGCCAAGTACGATGATGCCTCATGCAACTTGCTTTCTCATCAATGAATAGGCAATATTACATGGATAACTTTTGCGCATAATTTTCTATAGAGGAGAAAATAGTTATGTTTTGCTACTTTGATATCTTGTTACAAGAGATCCAAATAAACAACCAATTTTGTTTTTTCCATAATCACTTCATAAAATCATAGGAAATCATTAAGTACAAAATCTTCAAAATATTTGTCTATTGACGTAACCTTTACAGCCCCTCCATGCAAGTGCTAGTAAGTATCACAAGGTTTGTATAAATTGTGTAGTATTTTGGTGGCCACCCTTTCAATGGGCAAAATGTAGGCAGCTGACTCAAATGGGTCTGTAATGTGCAAGCCACGTGTCATGAGACCACAAAGGTGGTGGATCCTCTCGGTCTACTCAACAATGGCAGGACTAATATTTTGGGCTTCTTTATAAAGTTGAATGCAAGTGTAAGTATTCGTTTCTTTCTTTCAATACAAAAAGAAAAAAAGCATTCGTTTCTTATTGCTCCGTGTAGAAACGCCAAAAGGTAACGGCCCTCACATTGCTTTTGTCCGTTTTGCCCGGTCCGAGGGTTTGAATATAATTTTCACATACAAAGATACATTGACTAGGAAAGGAAATTATCGGTCATTATCACCGAATATTAAAATGCAAATAAGCACATAGTCCGTCCCGTCCGGATACACTGTCGTAAACATTAGGCACGTCTTTATTAAGTAGAGAGGGACACACACAGACTAGACAGACATCCGGACATTAAAGAGAGTGACACACGGGGAACTAAGAAGTGGCCTTCTGCAGGGAGGTAAAAACAACTTTGGTCGTTGTGGACGGGTCGATCTCGATGAAGTCATAATGAGCGAACAGATGGGCCACCAGCAGCCGTGATATCATCACCACAAAGTTCTTCCCCGCACACTGCTTGTTATGCGCCGTCGTCTGCTCGGACTCCGGCCCATTCGACCACAGCACATATTTCAACAGTTTCTCCCCTTCCTCTCCCATGAAACGCCGGGGAACAAACACATCAGGATTGTCAAATACCTTGGGATCTCTGGTAGCAAAGGGCTGATACCCACCCAGCAGCTCTCCCTTCTTCACCGCATATTTCCCATCGTGCGACTCCACCACCAAATCCTCCTTCGCATGTCCGTACTGAAAAGGCACCGGCGGCTCGATCCTCAGCGTTTCGTACACCGTCGACCGAACCAACGCCATGCTCTCCAGAGCTCTCATGTTCAATCCTCCGTTACCTTTAATGGCAGCTCTTACTTCTTCTGCTATACGTGCGTGCAACTGCTTTCCCGCCGCCGCAATGTGTTGCATGAGGCTGGGGAAAAAAACGAACATTCCTCCGAAGGCGTTCAAGCATATGATGAACAACAAATTATGTCACAAGGCTGAAGTGAGCGGTGCTTTCGAGGAGCACTGGACCCAGTCCGAGTGCGGTTCAACCGGGTTGAACCCTTGGTATTGCAAGTTATGCGCGGTGCGAACGTCAATGTGTGAGCCAAGGCAAGTCGCAATGGTGAGGCGAGTTGGACACAAGGAGTCTATTGGACATAGAGTCTAGGACTCGTCCCAGGTCACACCGAGTCGAGGAGCCATCTGGCGAACCGTTGGGCATTAGCTAAGCCGTGAGGCGCGATCCAAGTCCGTAGTCAAATTAAGTTGGCTGAGTTGCATTGGGAGCTAGGCGCTTAGTGTTA
Organism: Sequoia sempervirens; assembly: GCA_007258455.2. Lineage (NCBI taxonomy): Eukaryota > Viridiplantae > Streptophyta > Pinopsida > Cupressales > Cupressaceae > Sequoia > Sequoia sempervirens. The sequence continues at coordinate 285,180,558 of VDFB02353493.1, read as the reverse complement.
GTGTTGCAGAAAGTGCTGAGGTGAGTTGGGACAGTATGGTTCTAGCGACAAGGCCGAGTTACACATGGTAGCATGGGCAGAATGCAACATGGAGCATAAAGGAGTGCCAAGTCATGCCAAGTCATGGCGAGTTAAGGTAGATTGTGCCAATCAAGGGTGCAACTCTACAAGGCGAGTTGGACTCGTCCAAGAGTTAGTCAGACAATGAAGGTCTGCAGAGGTCATGCCAAGCCATGACATAAGAGTTAGTCAGGCTAGATAAAGAGTCTGCAATGCAAAGTGAAAGACCCTATAGGCTATGAAGTAGTACAAGACATAAAGGCAGAAATTGGGGAATTCACCCGTTTCTCGGTGTCATCCTACAGCATGGTGGGATTCGTACTAATAGCTTATATAGGGAGGTATGGTCGTTCGAAAGAAGGAACACCATAGGGATGCAATCAAGTGCACCCAGAGTTCACGACAGGATACCAAATGGTAAGGGTATCTCGTGCTCTTCATTCTAGGAGCGAAACAGAAGTAGCTCCTGCCTCGAGTCAAGCAAGTGACTCAGGTGTCCATTATGGTTAATAGGGACGAGGTAAGGTCTCGTTCCGCCTTGGCCATGATGGGAGAGGTTGTGTGGTAAACTCAACATCTCGAACCCTGTGAAAGTTAGTAACAGGGCCAGCATGAGATAGCTCTAAGGTGTGCGACCGAAGGGAGTTGGATGTTGGAACTCATCCCAAGTGATGAGGCAAAGTGAGATGCAAGGTTGGGCGAGCTACATATCTGAGTCGACAACAGTTAGTCTGGGATAGCCAAGATTCCAGCAGTGTCAAGTAAGACTGGAACTTATGTTGGGGGTTTCAGGAAGGTGATCTCATATGAGCCTGGGGACACAAGAGCGAAGGCTAGTTTTTAGCATTGGGTGTGCAAAGTCAAGGAGTCGCACGATGTGAAGGTGTGCTCCTTGCAAAGAAGAGCTAGGCCATGTTGTGCAGGGCACACATGGGCACCACTAATGTTATCGAGTGTTGGTGTAAGCTTGGGGAAGATCTCAGTCCTCCGCAGTAGGACCAAGTGAGGAACTCAAGGGCTGGACTCATTCGTATGGTGTACAGTTGGTGTAAGGATGGATGCCAGTTAGGTTGCTGGTCACCCAGGAATGGGACAGCAAGGAAGGGATTTAGAAGATCTAGATTGGTATCGTTGGTGCAAGATCTCATAAGGGTTGCATGATGCAACAAGATGCTATTAGAAAGGTGGAACCAAGCCAGACTTGGGAAGCAACTGAGTAGGTATCGCGAGATCAAAGGTGTGTAGTCCTTGAAGTCATTGGACCGAGTGAGTCAGGGGTCTCAGACTCAATGATATGAGGAAGTCAAATCCTCAAAGAGCCAAAAGGAACTCATCAGGGAGTTTGACGTTGGATCCAGGAGCGCTCAGGGAGCCAGTCTGCGTGAAGAGTGAACTCAGAGTTAAAGGTGGATGGGTTAGTAATCAGTTGTCTTATGGGGGACACAAAGGATGAAGACTCGGTGGAATCACCAAGACTGCAGAAAGATGCAGCAACCGTTCAGGGAAAGTGAACAAAGTTAGACATGGTCGGACCATGCAAGCAGAAGAGCTCGTAGCAGCTCGCAAGTGTATAATTCCGCGATGCACTTGTAGAAGTCGAGTGCCTTACAGATGGAGGACTTGCAAGCAAAAAGACGTAATCTGAGAACTTGAAAGGGCTCATCCGGAAGGGAGTCGTTAGTATGGTTGAGCAGTGCCGCACAAGGTTGACTTCTCAGAGAGAAAAGGGGCATTCGATCCGTGCTCTAGTCTAGCCGTGTGACAAATTATGACACGCTTCTTCTCGCTTTAGATCGAACTGCTCTTCCGCCACGTCCAGCAACTCCTTGCCATACGTCCAAAAGAAGTCGTACACTTTGCTGTAATCTCCACGCACAAGCAGGAATGGCAGAGGGACCGCGTGGGTGGTGACCTCCTCCAAGATCTTGGGTAGGACACCCGTGCTTCCAATGGGAGCGAGCTGAAGCCCAATCCACTTCTGGACATAAGTAGGCCCATGCGTTCCCAGACCGGTAGTCCCCGGATCTGCAGGATCTCTGTTCAGCACCGACCTGCACAAAAAATTAAAACACATTTGCAAATTCCCGCTGTTAAATTCGGCCTTGCCGGACTCGGAAAATTCTTTGTCAAGCTCCGCCCACAGTTCTCCTGTAGCCCTCTCGAACTCCGGAAACCATTTGGTTGCATTCGTCTTGAGTACATGGAAGCAGAAGTTCTTTAGCTTGGTATGATTTTCTTCAGAAGGGTCCAAATACGCGAGCACCCGGTAGCCGCCAGTAAAGTTTGTGCTAGGCATGTAGACGCCCGTGAAGACGACGTTCTTTTCCACTTTACTCACATCGAAGAGTATGGGAAAGCTCTTGGTGTCCAGCAGGATTATGACGCGAGGATCGGGAAACAAAGGCGGCCCAGGCGGCATATTCACTCTGAATACGTTGCTCTTATATTTCTCAATGCGCTTTTTGAAGAAAGCATCTTTCCCTTCCTTCACGAAATAGTCGAAGCGATCCGCAATGGCTCCAATTATGGGCAAACCATAGCTTCCGGGGACCTCCTGTACTCCTTCATCGCTCGAAGAAGCCATGCTCAGCCTTCTCTCAACACTGAAATCAGACAATAACTTCGAAATCTAAATCAGTAAAAGCGATAAATCAGTAATTGAGGGAGGAGAAAACATAAGGGAACTAAAGGTGATTCAATCAGCATTAGCAGACTTGGAGACAAAAGAGAATCAGTTAAGGGATCAGATAGAAGAAGCCAAATCATGGTCACAAGTGGTGAATAGTTCATCAAACGAGCAGAAAGGAATCATTGAAAAACAAGTTAAAAGGCAGCTAAGGGAAGAAAAAGATAAACAAAGCAAGGCTGCAAACATAATTATTAAAGGTTTGAGAGACTATGGAGAGACGGAGAGAACTGACATTCTAACAAGGAATTTCCTAAACGATAAGTTGAAGTGGACAGGACATATTCAGCAAGCTAATAGAATCGGAAAAAAGGTAGATGGAGGAAAAGATAGACATGTAAGAGTCATCTTGAGAAATATTGAAGACAAAAATAAGATTCTAAAAAACAGAGGGCTACTTAGAGGCACACATATTTATCTAGATGAAGATTTGACCTTTGAGCAGCAAGAAGAACAAAGGAAAGAATGGGAGAAAGTGAAAACACAAGAAATGAAGGTAAATGGGCTTGGTTGAAGAATGGGAAAGCTCAAATTAGTGATCGGTTCTCAAACAAGAAATAGGAATTAGTGGCCCCACAGGAATATATGCATGTTGTAAGTTGGAATTGTAGAGGATATCCATGGAGAAGAGGACCTGGATTGGGGCCCATAGCGGAAGGAAAGGATATTATCATTCTTACAGAAACACATGAACATGATGGCTGCAAAGTACCAGATTTCGAAGGGTATAAAAAAGTGTCAGTTTGGAATGAAGGTAACGAAATAGGCAAAGGCAATGGAGGGGTTACAGTGCTAATAGATGAAAAGTGGCAGGGAATTGTTAAATTGGCAAAAGAAGACACAAATAAACAGTACATATGGCTGCAAATAACAGAAAATGGAGTAACTTTTAGTCTAGCCGCTTGCTACTTTGCTCCAAAAAATTCAAAGTTTTATAAGAAACGAAATTTAGACAACGAAGACCCGTATGCATCACTAAAAAAAGATATCTCTATTTTTAGCACACTTGGAGATGTGGTTTTAATGGGTGACTTTAATGCAAGGACAGCTAATAACCAATCTCTTCAGTTGAGCAATGAAACCAAAGGGGAGAACAATCCTTTGTGGTTAGAGGAAGGAGGTGGTCTCCATTGGGAAAGATCATCTCAGGATGGTAATGGCACTATCAACGCATTTGGGACAGAATTATTGGGGCTTTGTAGTCTATTTGGCATGGTTATATGCAATGGTATGAAGGATTGGCCGAGGTCTGGAGGTATTACTTGCAAAACGTATAATGGTCAGAGTGTGGTGGACTACGTGGTTTGCTCCCAGAGTTTTAGTTCTAGACTGTTGGAATTTGATATTGAGGACTGCCCTATCGGGATGAAATCTGATCACTTACCTCTTCGGGTCAAACTACGCATTTCACCAATCAGCCAACACAACAAACAGGTTATGCACACACAAAAAAAAGCCCTTCCTAAGGGGAAAATCCTCATAAATCAGGAAAATAGAGAATTATTCAATGCTGCTCTTAAGCAACATTTCCATGATCTAGAAAATAATGTGGAGTCTAAAGCAGCAAAAAAGGTTGATGTCCTTCACAATAATTTGCTGATCTCGATAATACACAAGGCATTAAATGCGTGCAAAAGGTCTCATCCCAAGATGGGGACAGCAAACACTTTTCCGGCAAATCCGTGGTATGATGAAGAATGTAAGGCAGCCAAGAGATCGCTAATGAAGAGAGGTAGGGGCAAAGAGCTTAAGAAAAAATATGAAAAGTTAGTGCAGTCCAAAAAAATAGAGTATGTAAACGAAAGAAGGAAGGAACTAATCACTCTTGGGAAACATAATCCTAAAGGCTTTTGGAGGGAATTGCAACAAAAGAAAAAGGTGGTGGAAAACAATATTACAGATGCCCAATGGTTAGAATATGCTAGACTTCTTTACGAGCGGGCCCACGAGAAAGACTACCCTCCTGTCATTAACACACCAGCGGAATTATTCAATGTGGATGATATTAAACAAGGAATAAAGAACTTAGCAAGTGGCAAAGCACAAGACATAGATGGGCTACAGTCTGAATTTTTAAAATGGGGGACTGAAATTCTTGCCCCTCACATAAAAAGAATTTTCAACAATGTCAATCGGGAAGGTTTTCCTATGGAGTGGACTACCAGTGTGGTCATCCCTTTATTTAAAAGTGGTGATATCAATAACCCATCTAACTATCGCACAATTATGGTCAACTCTATCTTTGGCAAGCTATTTGGGAGCATGATTGAACGTAGGATCAGCAAATGGGCAGAAAATGAGGGCAAAAGAGCAAAGGGACAGGCAGGTTTCAGATCCAAGCACTCTACCATCGATCACTGCATCACCCTTAGACACTTGATTGAGAAAATTTGGGATAACCAGGGTGAGGAAGCTTATTGTTGCTTTGTAGACTTTAAGAAAGCTTTCGACACAGTGCCTAGAGACAAATTATGGTCTCGGATGGAAGAATTAGGCATTCCAAATGCATATAGAGCAGCTGTTCATAGGCTGTATGAGAAGGTCAGTGCTAAAATCAGAACAAGTGAAGGTATGTCAGAATGTTTTGACAGTGACATTGGAGTTAAACAGGGCTGCCCTCTATCCCCTACGCTTTTTGGGCTATACATTGATAAGTTGGAAGCGTGGTTAAGCAAGGAAGGCGGGGATGGTATCCATTTGGCAGGTTATGTAGTAAAATTACTTCTATATGCTGACGATCTTATCCTAATCTCAAAAACAGCTCATGGGTTAAGAGAACATCTAAAAGCCCTAGAACACTTTTGTCAGGAAGTTGGGATGCAAGTGAACACATCCAAGACCAAAATCATGATTTACTCATTGAATAGAAAAATTAAACAGCATACCTTTCTTTTTGAAGGCAGCCCACTTGATATAGTGAAAGAATACAAATATCTTGGGATTGACTTCCATTATAAGCTCAGTTGGGAAACCTGTAGAACGAAAAGGATACAGGGAGGTTGGAAAGCCTATTATTTGCTCCAAAATAGGTGTAGAAAAGCTGAACTTTGGGATTGGAAAACCAAGAAAACCCTTTTTGGTTTACTTGTCACGCCGGTTGTGCTTTATGGGTGCGAAGTGTGGGGAAGCAACACATCAAAGTGCAGTTGGAGACAGATAGAAAGAATCCAGAAACACCTAATAACAAATAATCTCAAAGTTAAAGCTACTGTTCCTTATGAAATCCTGCTAGCTGAGGCGGGAGCTTTTCCTTTGGAAGCTTCAGCGATAACCCGGTTGTTAAGTTATCTAAAAAAGGTTGAAAACATGGATAACCACCGGTGGCCCAAAACGGTTATGGAGGAGATTCTAGTCCGAAGAAAGAAAACATGGATGAAACAGAACATCAAGTGGCTGAACAAGTGGAACATCAAATTACATGAGTGTCCTGACACCAACAGTGAAATAAAAATCTATGTGAAGGAAAAATTCAGGACTGCCATGTGGTCAAATCAGATCGGACGAAAAAAAGCATATTACATCAAAGAGTTTAACCCAGCTAAGGAACATGGTGAAAAACCATATTTAGGTGCAACTATTAAAGGGAAAGCGAGGCTATTAATTGCTCAATTGAGAACGGGGTCCCACCATCTTAGATGTGAGACTGGTAGGTGGAAGACTCCTAAGGAAACTTGGGAAGAAAGAACGTGCTTATTTTGTAATAAGGGAGTGGTGGAAACGGAGTGGCACTTCGTCATGGAATGCACAGCGTACGAAAATATCCGTAATCAGTACTCAAGTATTTCAGATGTGGGCAATATGCAGCAGTTATTTGAGGAGGATAAGATAAATCAGACGGCTAGCCTCCTAGTCAAAATTAATAGCAGGAGATCTGATCTGGAGAAGAGTCTGGAGACAAACTAAGTTGTTGAGTGTCTCGGTCCCATAGGCTGTTTAGTCTCGTGGACGTCATTAAAATCTTTCATTCATTCATTCAAATAGGATAACCCAAAACCGGCTTGGGTAGATCAGAACACCAACACAAGTACTTTTATAGCTTTAAAAGTTGTTTGGGTTAAAAAAATCTCAAATGGGAACTCACTTATTCACCTCTACACTTCATTATTGAGTTTCAATTTCCGACCAGTGATCGGAAAATAAATATATTAATCGTTTGAAACTCGCGCACGTTTCTATCGATCTTCCACGATTTTCCAAGATTTTATGTTGTCATTTAAAACGTCACTTACCAATCGACACCATCATCGTTGCCGCAGATATGGGAAAGTTTCTAGGCTTACATTTCGCGCCTGTTATATTTTTATTCGAAGTAGAGAGTTGAATTCAATCGTGTAGTTTTTAGAGTCAAATTCATTGACCCATGTTTTATAAATTAAATGTTTTATTTATTTATTTTTTTCAAATTTTTGATTAAAAGTTAAGACTCATAATTTGAGATATTTTTACTCTAAAGAAATAATTGTCGTTTCCTCTTCTTTTTATAATATAAAATTATATTAGCACTTCCATTCATAGGATGTTCAAGGGATACACATAAGAAATTAAAAGAAAATTTTAAATATCTTTTGATATTACATAATTAGTTATATAACAGTATAAATTTATACAAATTTTGACTACAAATATGAATTTTGATTTGTACAAATAATTATTGTATTATATAATTAGTTGTAAAGTAAAATAGGGTTTTCTTATGCAGTTAATTAAGTACAATAAGTTTAGATTGACTAATTATGATAGTTGTTGATGGGGTTGTGTTTAAATGGTAAGCTTGTAAGGTTCTCAAGATGGATCTATTCATGTTTGAATCTTCAAAGTGATATCTATAGTTGAAATTCTAAGTGGTAGCTCTTCAAAATGTATCTTGTATAAATCATGTATATTATTATTTCTCTCATAAGATACATGTTGTAGTGCTTTTACATTTATGTGTTTGATGTAAATTGACTAGCAATAGATATTGGCATACAAAGAGCCTTTTCAATTTTAACCACTTTTTCTTTGTGTATAAAATTAGCATAGTGATGTAAAATAAAAAGGAATGACTATACATTGCTCAATTTGTGGCACCCCACATAATACACCAAATCTATTAGAAGATGGTATTGCATGACATAAAACAAGCAAGTCCTTAAGGGGTAAACCCACAAAACTTGTTTACAATTCCAGTGAGGATGAAAAACTGCAAAAAAATGCCCCAATGGTGAGAATTTTGGTTTTTGGGGGTTTTAAGAAACTTTTGCTTCAAGCGAACCACAAATAGGGTTTACTTGAACCCCCCATTCGAGTGAACCCTATTAAATGTTGGGTCCCAAATATTTCACATTTCCCAAAATAAAAAATAAAGGGAAATTGTGTGGAAAGGGGGGTTCGCTCGAACCTGTTCATTTGAACCCCCCCTTTCCCCCCTTCTCCCCCTCTGGCACCAAAAACCTCCATAATTTTTTCCTTTGAAGGTCGAGTTGAGGATGAAAATGGAGGAGACTTCACAGACCCAACTGGATGATAGTAGTCCTCAGAAAGAGCTATCCATCGAATATAATTTTAATATGTTTTGGTTTTATTATGTATTTGGTTTTTTAGTTTGATTAAACATAGGTTTTTCACCAAAAATCAAGCTCTCTATTCTACACATGTGGAAAAATAGTAGATTATCAAAATAAAATTCTAAAAAATATGTGTAGGCTAGGTATTGATGTCCTTGATCTAGTAAAAAAAAAGAATTTCGATACATATAAAAAAAGTTTTGTATACGTTTTGCCTATGCTTGAATTGTAATAGGTTTGACTTCGAAACTTGATTAAGGAAAAAATATTCAATAAAACACTATGAAACCAATTAAATGGATATATATCGTAGTTAAAAATCTAAATTTGAAAAAATTAGAATTTTATCCTTCTTATCCTCCGTGGAAAAAAAGTTATGTTGTATACGGTGAGCATCATTCCTTAAAAATAGTGTTTACTGAAAAAAACTAGTTTTCGAAGATGGAAAAAGAAGTGCAATCCGATTCCAAAAATTTTGAAAAAAAAATATTTAAAATCTATAGCCAAAATTTCAAATCACTAGTTTGCATCATCTTCAAATTTCTCATGGTTTAGCCGCTATAGGTGCCCAAAAGTGAAGATTTAGTTAGAAAAAATCAGTTTAGTGTCTAGTTTGGCCAAAAATTGTAAACCAGTATCGTGGGATCACCCTAAGTTAACTCTCAAGTGTTCAATAATGTATCCCAATGTGTTGATTAACATTCTATAATTTTTAATAAAACACAAAATATGTATATTCTTGATCCTTAATATGATTGTTAAACAATACCTCTTCAAAATTATATATATATATAGGATTGCAAGATCAATAAGAAACTCAGTAGGTGATGAACTCTTGAAATTACCTAATATATAAAAAGAACCATAGTAATTATTTTGTGGGAAAGCTTCATTAGAAATTTTAATCAATGGTGAAGTAGGAGAGGAAGGTTTAGTATTATAACCAATATTTATCACAATTTTTTTATTATGTAGTATATCCTATGGTCCACTTTATCATTGTTAACTTCAATATCATGTGCCTCAACACATATGAATGATTTGGAAATGGATTTAAATATAAGTTAGTAATCTAATATTAGTGGGTGAATCCAATATATTTCTAATAGCATTAACCCTTGGGTGAAGCCACAATAGTGGTTTACAATTTGATGGAGGAAGGAAAACTGAGAAAAAATGACCCCATGGAAAAAAAAGTGATTTTGGGGGTTCGTACGAACCTAGAAGTTCGACCGAACCAAAAAGGGGTTCGAGTGAACCCCTTAAACTTTTTGCCTAAAACAAAAAAAAATGCATATGAAAGGGGTTCAAGCGAACCCCCTTGAAGAGGTTCACTTGAACCTAGGGTTTGAGTGAACCTTGGTTCAAATGAACCCCTAGGGGTTCATACGAACCCCCCTAAATCCTCATCCCCTCCTTGAGACACACAAAAAACCTAAATTTTGGCACTTTAGAGCTCGGGTTGAGAATGAAAATGGAGGAATCCTCACAAACCCAATTGGAATCAAGTAGTCCTCAGAACGAGCTATCCAATGAATATAATTTTAATATGTTTTGGTTTTATTATGCATTTGTTTTTTTAGTTTTATTAAACATAGGTTTTTCATCGAAAACGAAGGTCTCTGTTTTGCACATGTGGAAAAACAGATTATCAATTTTTTTTTTGAGTGCAGATATTGAAGTCCTTGATCCAATACAAAAAATAAAATTGAATTTTGATATATACAAAAAAGTTTTGCATTATACGGTCGCTATGTCGAATTATAATTGGTTTGACTTCAAAACTTGATTAAAGAAAAAATATTCAATAAAAAACTATCTAACCAAGTGGAAGCACTAGATATTGGAGTTACAAATCTAAATTCAAAAGAATTAGAATTTTATCCTTCATGGAAAAAAAGTTATGCATTATACAGTGTGCGTCACTTTTTAAAAATGTTGTTTATGAAAAAAACCAGTTTTCGTGGGAGATGGAAAAAAAAAGTGCAATCTAATTACAAAATTTTTGAAAAAAATATTTTTGGAATCTACAGGCAAAATGTGACGAGACTCTAGTTTTCATCATCTTCAAATACTTCATGATTTAGCTGCTATAGGTGCTCGAATGCGAAAATTTAGTTAAAAATAATAATTTCAGTGTCCAATTTGGCCAAAAATTGTAAACCACTATTGTGGGATCACCCCCATTCAACCTTAATTATGTTCTTATCAATAATGATATCTTACACTTTATTCATTATATCAAAGAAATTTTAATCTGATATCCTTTAACTCTTTGATAGTTGCAATATGCTTAATCATTATACGATTCAAGAAGACACCACTTAGGATCTAATGGATGAATGAGATGGAGTTTAATTAAATTAGCACTTAACAAAATTTGAAATACATCATCCACAAATTTTGATATCTTATCAAGATTTTAGACATAATTATTTCAAAAAATAAAAATAAGAAGTAGCAACCTAATTCACATTTTCTTATAAGATTTCGTTATGAAGGTATTCACCCAAAGTCATTAATGTGAATTATAATAATTGATAACATAGAAGACCAATATGATAGAATAATTTTATTCTTAATAAAAGGATGCAATGTACAAATATACAAGATGAGATATTGCTCATATGAGAGTAAGAGGTGGCTATATAATGTACAAGTAATGTGAGATACACGAGATAGTATAGACATGTGTGATCATCCAAACTGTTTGTAAGTTTGAGATCTAGGCCTTAAAGGCATCTTCTGGGATTAGAGGATCATTAGGATAGCCATGTAATTCCTAGATCCCCTCTCAACAAACCTTATAATTGTGGTTATAAAATAGAAATAGAGAAAAATTAGAAAAGTGACAAAACTATCTAAAACATGATCTACATGTGATAAACTCCTCAAACAAATCATTTAATAGACCAATTGAGATACCAAACTAGGAAAAGTAGTATCAACCACAAGATCACCCTTCAAAATCACTCAATCCAAAAATATCCTAATACAAAAGATTATGGAACTATAATTATTAGAATGAATATGTTTTCTACACATAGATATCACAATGTAATTTATAAAAATACTTTATAGATGTAAAAACGATGCTATAGTGATGAAACTATACATTAAGAGTAGAATAAAGAGAACTAATATAATCACTACATAGAGATTAAAACATAATGCATTGTAAAAAAAGACACATATAACTAGTTTGAATGATCCCAATTGGATCCTTAAAAGGTCTTAAAATAATAATTAGATAAAAACACTTGTGAGAAACTATAAAATCTAAAATATCCATACATCGAAGTTAAAAGATCTCCACACCACCATGAAGCTTTCAAAAAATTAGATTGTATAAAAATCACTTAAAAATTAGAGCCAACTTGACTAAGAATGGAACTTATAGTATTTGAGTGTAAAAATACAATTTCTAATGGAAATAGAGTAGCATGGAAGGAGGAAGATGTGACATGAAATCATTTGATACTAGTTGATAAAATATAATTGATCAACAAAAGATTCCCCCATAATACAAAAACCATCATCAATTTATCCTAAAATTAATTTTTGGCACTATAATGGTTCTCTTGTTGTAGAAAACCACTTGTAATAAAAACAAAAAATATTTATTAGGCAAAGAGGTTTAATAATTCATGATACCAATATCAAACAATGATGTACTAGTGGTAATATGATTGTTAATAGAGATCTTATTAGTAGTAGCTAGGATGTGAATCAAGTAGGTGGGGGCACACAAATTAAGGCATCCCCTCTAGTAAATGATATTGAGGGGTTCGAGGTACAATAATTATATTATTACCCCCAATACCTTGCTATTAGGCCCAATAGGGTTGCACAAGAAACCTTATAAGTATCCAAACATTAAAAAAAATCTAATTCTTCAAAAAAATTAATGCTTTTAAAAATACCTCTTGGATAAATAGTTTATGTTCCTAGAGCTTTCTAATTAGAGAATATTTCAAATATATCAATGAAATATTTTTTAGGAGGGGGGGAATTTTTCCTTAGAATTATAAGGCAAAGTGCTCCTAGTTTCACAATTTAATAGACATTCCTTAAGTTTTTAGGTCTTTTGGAAATGATTGTGACCCAAATTTCCCAAAATGTGAGTGATGTAGGATACCCAACCAAAACATCCTCTAAAACCATACAAATATCACCTTTGTAGCTCAATTTGGACTGAATGATGGGAAAATCAACAAATTTAGAACCTCTAATATCAACAATAGATGAACTTGCAAATCAACCATGTTGATGCATCGAAGAAATAACCCTCCAAAATATTGTCTCCCTTTTAATTTTTTCGATTATTCAAACAATATAATTATTTAAGAGAAGAGCGTACTAGGTTTTCAAGAAAGCACAATATATGTAACTTATACATTAGATATTTTGAAGAGGAATAGCTCTAGACAATGTCTTTTCTTATCGTATATGATTTATCTATAAAACTAGTCATGTACAAGATCAATAATATTTTAAATAGTCATTTAAAATAATTTTATTCTTATCAAAATGATGCAATGTGAAAAAATATACAAGATGAGAAATGAGAGATTACTGATAAGTGAGCAAGGGTGGGTATATATAGGATACAACATTAAGATATGTGAGGGTATAAACAATGTGGGATAAAGAAGATAGTAAAAATATTGTACAAGTCTCCACTGCACTAGAAAAGTACATGAAACACTATTAGATAGATATTAATTACTCAAGTAAATGCTTGCCTAAGTAAGCTCATCCTATCTTAGGTGCATATAATGCAATAAAATAATAAACTAATTACAAGGAAAATAAAATATACTAACATTTCCTTCATATAACCACCCTCTATATAAAGTATTAACCTTTTAAAATATATAAGGGTGTGTTGGCACCCCAATTTAATGTGTCTCATATTTCTTTATTATGCTCCAAAAGTTGTTTATTTTACACTATCTCACCCACTATTGATAACCAATTGAAGAGACCCTAGTTGGGCCTATATGTTCAAGATTTCTCTTTCTTTTGTATTCTTTTTTCCCTTATACTTTAGTCATTTGTCTAGGTTGTCAAAATATAAAATTGGCTAAGTATAGGAGTTTTCTTATGGTTTCCTCATGGACTTCAAGCCCCAATTAGGACTTAAAACCTCAAGTTTCAATTTTGCATTTCTTTTTGGGCCCCACTTTCCCCTTCTTAAGTCTCTTCACATTGGATCCTTTTTTGACCTTAAGTCCAAACATGGACTTTAAAATTAGGCCCTCCAAGTCCACATTTCCCACTTGAGTCTACTCCCTGATATGTGTTATTGTCCAGTGATCCCTTTTAGATGCCAACCGCTAACTAGCAGAATTTAGACTTTAATTTGGACTTAAACCCTTAGGTTCCAAGTTCTCATCCTTGCCCACAACCCAATGCCCACCGCTCTTATATATGTTCTAATTATATGTTTCATCCCAAATATTGACACCCACTAGTTTTATGTGTAGATTCAAGGCTCTTGTTCCCTCCCAAAAAATTAACCCCCATGGCAAATGGAAGTGTAATGTGTTTTAGGACTTTGATATGGTTTATAACTGCATTAAGTTTTCAACATAGCATAAAGTTCTTGATGAGAATAAAGTTCTTGATGGGAGTCTAAGACCCAACTTTATGGAGTTCTTGCTAGGCCCTTGGAGGCCAACAAAGATAAAAAGTTGCTAATAGGATATAGTTTTTGGTGATAAATGAACTCCTGACAAGGTTTCTAATAACAAAAAATTTCACGATAGGCATCTAGCTCATGATGAGGTTCCAAATTTTGAAGAATTTATATGAAAATTTTCAAAGGGTTATGGGTGGATGGAAAACCTTTAACACTGGAAATAGAAGAAAAAAAGGAAATTTTTAGAGCTTTCTAAGGCAGTGTGAATCAAGAACCTTCACCAAGGAACCTTTTGAGTTCCTAGTCTACCTCAAACAAGTGATAAAGGGTGATGACAATGTTGAGAAACACAAATTTTATGTGGTTCTTGAGCCACATTTAGGGCTGAACATGGTTCTAATCTTCATCTAGAACACCGATAACTATTTGGGGATTGACATCCATGCTAGGAGGAATGAGATAGGCTAAACCTATAAAGGAAAAATAGATATCAAAGGGAGCCTAGTGTTATTAAAAGAATTTTTTAAAGGGACTTTGAGCACTAGGCCAAATTTAACATTTGGCACTAGAAATCTACTTCCTAGCTACCTGGATTTCATTCCACCTACCCTCCCACCTTCTATGAATTCCATTAATGAACAAAAGTGTGTAGATCCTAGCTTTCTTGTAATATTAAAAGACCCAATCTTTTGTGATATCTTGATTATGGTACTAGATCACCTTTGGTTTCAATTATTGCGTCTTTTCTATAAACTCAAAACTCTATTTCCTAGCTAGATAAATGAACTAGTCTACTGTTGGCTTCATCTCGCCATCATAAACACTGAAAATAAATTAGTATAAACATAATTTTAGTTTAATCTATTTAGTGTGTTCCAACTACCATGTCTTTAAAATGTATGTAAAATCAAAAGGGGATATTTTATAGCACATCTATTGATATTTATGTTGTAGATTATCTACTTTAATAAGGTGCTTGACTTCGAGTATTGCAATCCAACATATAGGAATGAGTGATAATTGAAGTAGGGATATATTATATAGTGGGTATGATTTGTGTTAGGGTTAGTGTCTAGTTATTGTGGTAATATTTGTTGTAGCGCCTTAGGTAAAAAAACCTTGGTTTAGCAAAGGTAGTTCAGTGAAGGAGGTCCTACCTACCTTAACAATTGGTCCTTAATTTCCTAGGTTTGACATCCCTAGCACTTGGGAGACTATCCATCCATAGGTATTTGGGATCTACAACTTAAATCACCACAGGGGTAGGAGGATTGTGATGATGATGACCCATATTTAAGAGTATTTGATGCCAACAATTTAAACTCAAGCTTATTCAAATGTGTGTACATGTCTCTGAAATATGGGAATCTACTTACACACATTTTATTTATAATTAAAAGTAACCCCTCTAGAAGCATGACTTCTAACTCATCATCATCAATTATTGATTGAATTCTTTGACACAAAGACGAAAATTGAGTAGCATTGCCATTGATTAGGTCATCACTCTTTTGTGTGCATCTAGTAAGATCATCAATAGTAATTTTCAATCCCATATTTTTGTGAAAGTGTTGTAAGAAAAATTAGCAAGGTCATCAAAGAACTTGATTGGACCTAGAGGTAATGAATAAAACCATTGAATACCATATTTTTTAAGGGTTCTTAGAAATAACTTATGTAAGATCATGTCATCATATGTAAAATTAATATATGATACTGTAGATGATTAAAAATAAACATGAGGGTTTCTTTTTCTAATGTACATCTCAAAACAAGGAGCCATAAATCCTATAGGTAAATAACATGCAACAACCTCAAAATCTAAACATGTGTGATGCCAAGAATTATGTGCATTTTAATGTGTTTCTTGTTATCCTTAATTTATTTCTTTAGAATCACTGTCTCTTTGTAGAAGTGTATTGAAGGTGATGGTGAAAATAATGCTAATTTTAGGAGTATGGGATATGGTGGAAGAGATGAAGAGGGGTTCGAAAGTAAGAGGTAAGAACATACAAGTAAATGGATTATGGATATAATGAGATGTATTGGGTATGGATTGGGATGGGGAGATGATATGTACTATGTGGATGGAAAGTGTAATAATAGAGAATATGGAAGTAATAGGGTAGATGTGAGTAGAATGCTAGAAGGGATGGATGTACTAGGAGGGATTTAATGAAATGTTGAGTTTAATGCTTGGATATGCCTTGTTGGGGATAAATCTAAAAGGCAATGAGTTGGGAACAGTGGAAGTAGTAGGGTAATAGTAGGGTTGATGGTAGTGGTAAGAGTGGGGTTAGAAGAGGAGAATGGGTTGGATAAACCTTTATAAAGACTCGTTTAGGATCCATGGTGTTGCTAAATTTATGTTTCATAGAGGCATTCTACAAATGTGTTATAGAAAATGTTTGCCAATTGATGATGACAGTGAGCTTGATGTAATGCATCTATAAAATATTGCCTTATAAGTCATATATTTTGTTGGTCTACAGGTGCATCATGGTCATAATCCTCTCAGGCACCTAAGTTGTTCTCTATACGACCACCACCAAAGATATCATTGTCATTGGAGTGGGAAACCATATAAAGGTTTAAAGATGCAATCATAATAGATTTTAGATGAATTTCATTGCATAAATGAATTTTGTTAAATACCAAGGTATAGTAATAAGTTGCACAAACATGTACTAAGTTAGTTCCAAATGGCTAATGGAAGAGGGCAAGAGCTTGAGAATTTTAGTTTATGGGTCAATCTTGAGCCCTTCAAGATTGAACCCGAGTGTTGGGAGATTGACCGAGCGTAGGGAAATACAAATCTCAAGATTGTAGCATATTTATGGAAGTCTAGGTTGATAATAGATCAAATGTGTGAAAAATTGGTGCAAATAGAGTTGAGATAAAGATCAAATGTATGTGAATATGTACATATAAGAGTAAATGGAGATGGATAAGAATCTAGAAATGAATAAAACTTAACATAAATTGTACTACTTATCAATATACAATTTATATTATTAAGTCATTCCATCAAAATAGACCTAAAAACAAATAAAAATTAACATAAAATATACAAAATTCACCATTAAAATTATATAAAAAAATCGATAAATACTCTTTCTGAGAAAATTAGCCCAAAAAATATACCATGATATTAGATACGGGATCGTTTGCAAAATCACAGTACTAATTAAGAATGGAAAATTGTTTTACACGAGCATAATTTCAATATTGAAATCACAGGCATCTGTACAAGTTGACAACGTGCATTGTAACCCTGTTTATTAAATTCAAGTTGATATAACGGCTCCCAGACTAAACAATGCACGTAAAACAGTAGTGGCCAGTCTACACATAGTTTTCATCTGCGGATGACGAGGTAGGTGCATTTTTTAAATGAAAGATATTATCCATTTCAAACAGTTCTTGAAAAACTGAAATGCCAGCATGTAGAATCTTTTCCCACCGACTGATCCACTGCGCACATGTGAAAAACTAAAATCCCAGGTGACTCTTGAGTCTTGAATATTAGTAAAATATTATCCCTAGCGATAAAACAAGGCTTTCAGTTTCACCCATCCATATCAGTAAAACCAGCGTTCCCGGTAGTCCTGTATGATCTGAAATAGACTTCAGACATAGAAAATACGGGTTCGAAAATTTAATGGTACATTATGATCACAAGGAGAATTAGTCATCGCATTAATAAATCGACCCACATGCCTATGACGTCATGGATATAAGAGTGCCCTGAAACGAACAGGAGCCATTACCGTCGAAGCTCGTCCGTGTATGTATAAATAGACATGTGGAGCAGCAAAGGTATCTCAATCTCAATCAGTGTGAGTGTTTTAAGAGTTGTTTTGATCGCCATCTTACTCGTTAAGATTTGGCGAGAAAGAGTTTGGAGTAAGAAATAGTTTTTAAGTTTAGCCAAGATGAATGTCACAAGTTTATTGAATCACATCTCTGTTCCAAAAATTCCAACTATTCCATTGATCTCTAAAAATGGGAATGTGGAGGAGTTTGAAATCAAAGGAGAAGTGGTATTAATGAAAGCATATCTTGCGGATGTTACCGACTACTCTGCCACTTTTGCAGACACGGTCTCTGAATTGCTCGGGCGGAAAGTCTTTCTTCAGCTCGTTAGTAGCGACAAGATTGATAAAGGTGATATTATTATTAGATCCATATTACTTTTTCTTTTCTTCACCCTTATAATTAATCTATAACATTCTACGACCTATGACTGCTAATGGTGTAGATTCGGGATTGGGGAAGAAAGGAGAGGAGGAAATAATAAGCTGGAACCCACTGGATGGTCCCATTGCCGGTTACTCGCGATTCTCCGTCTCCTTCACATGGAAGGCTGAACTGGGAGTGCCCGGTGCATTGCTGGTGAGGAATGCGCACCCGAGGGAGTTCTTCTTGAAATCGCTCACTCTTTCTGCAGTACCCGGCAAACTTCCAGCACTTCGTTTTGTCTGTAACTCCTGGATCTACCCTTACTATTTATTCAACAAAACCGATCGGGTCTTCTTTTCTACTCAGGTGAAATAATTTGAGAACTTGGAAGTAATCAAGTAGCAATGTATTATTAACCAGCATTGTACGCTGATCATTTTATGATTTCAGAGCCATCTTCCCAATGAAACACCGGCGGGTTTGTTGACGTTGAGAAAGCAAGAGCTAGCTTCCACTACTACATAGAAGGGGGGTTTAAGACAATTTTTTAGACAATTTTTGAGTAAATTGTCTTAACTTGAGACAAAAAAAAAGTTGTTTATTGTCTCAAGTATTGTCTTTAAGGGGGTGTCTCTATAAAGACAATATAAAATTGTCTCTATAAAGACAATATGACATAGAAGTATTTTTGTCTCTTTAAAGACAATATGAAATTGTCTCTATAAAGACAATATGACATAGAAGTATTTTTGTCTCTTTAGAGACAATTTCACGTTTGTCTCTTTAGAGACAATTTCACTTTTGTCTCTTTAAAGACAATAGTTGGGATTAAAGACATTGTCTCTACAGAGACAATATGTAAAAATTGTTTCTTTAGAGACAATATGTAAAAATGTATTAAAAAAATAAACAATTCAATGTTTTCAAATTCTCGTCGTCCTCCTATTTGTTGGAGTTTTTATTTTTTATTTTTCAAATGCGATGGAAAATTATAATAGAAATTATCAATGATTTTGAAGTTGGAACAATGAACAGTTGTCGAATACACAAAGCATAATGTTCATAAAAAACAAAGAAAATAATGCATCCTAATCCAAATTCATAAAGTAAATGCCAATAAGTATTTTTTTATTTATAGTTTATAAACTTGTTCATACAATCATGAGCAACACGTATGTCATAACATGACATACACAAACGATTCATTTCTAGGAAAGACAAAATGTTAATATTTTCCTAAAAGCCATTGGAATATACCCAACTACCAGCATAACTCTTTCGAGCATGGCAAGGTAGCTTGACAAAGAGTTGACTCAATTGTCTGGACTGGACAATTTTGCTTCAGAATGGGAACTTTCTTCTTGCATGCTTATGTATGGTCCTCTCAAAGGCTGATAACTTTTCATTGTAACAATCCACTAAATCATGTACTTTGTTATTGATGAACGACAAGATTTCCAAATCGTCTTTGAGCATAACACAACCTTTCAAGATTTTGATATGATTTTGGAGAGAGTTGAATTCTTCCTTTAAGATAATCAATACGGTGAAAGCAAAATTTTCCTGCAAGCAAACAATATTAGATTTAACAAGTAAATCCATTTGCATTATTCATTTAAAGAACCACAAATCCACAAGTCTCTACACATTAACTGAAAATAATAAATCTGCAAATCAAACCCCAAAAAAAATCCAATTATAAGCAACCACTACACTAGTCATTTGATAGCCCAAAAGTGAAAATATGTGATCCCAAAAAACTTTCACAAATATTTTCTTTCATATAACTTACTGCTCAAGCTGGGCTGCAAACTGTGCAATTTTAAGTTGGCACTGGTTAGCCGTACTAGTAACTTCTTCACCTTGATAGAGCCCTGCAACTCGCTCAAACTATTCCAAAGCCAGTTCCAAAGTTTCTTCAGCTTCATATATTTCACCGAATTCCTGTAGAAAACAATATTTTGAAGTACATTGGAAATCTAAATTATGGAAATTGACTTCTAAATTTCCAAATCAAAATCTGGTTGATGACCTCCAATATCCCAATTGAAGTATAAAACTCTAGAAACCAAAAGATCTGATAGATACATGAAATTCTAACTTTATAAATTATAAACAATAAAATTCTGCTTAGACACAACCAACACACAGAACAACCAAAACTCTCAGGTAAGCCAATTTCAATTATGATGCTAAGGTAAATCAATCACAGAAAAAAAACTAAACGGACAAGGAAAATCTCTATGAAATTTAGTGTAATGAAGAACAGTTTAGAAGCTGTGATAGTTTTAGCATAACAAGGAGTACAATACAAGAAACAGCTGTGAGAAGAAGTACCAAGAACTGGAAGTTACAGCCATCTCCCACTTTAAGAAAAAGACACAAAATAATGGACTGGAAAGAGAGGACAGCCATAGTAGTGCCAAAACTAGTGTTGACCTTAGAAACTACTATCTTTGGGTCACCATTCAAATTCAAGGAGGACTGTTTGGTCTTTGCTCTATCTATGACCCCAATCACCTCTTAATATGACCTAAGTTTGGAAATGGATGAGGTATAACTCACCATTATAGATTGGGTTCTCAAGGGAAACTTTAACATGGTTGAATACTCTTTTGACATACGTTGGAGTAACAACTCACACTTGTCTTGAGTTAAATTTGATGCTTCTAGATCTTAGCCCATAATTCTTTGGGTGTTTTTGACTCATTCACTAGATTTGTATAAATAGTTAAAATCACCATTGGTCCACTTGGAGTAATCGTAAAGATAGATTCTTTAGAAAATGAGTAGATTAGACTACATTAATATCTAATGGTTCAAACAAGTTCAAACTTAAGCACCCTTACCTAGATTAGAGTTCAAATGCTGGAATTGATTCCAGATAAAATTTGCATGCTAATAACACATTCTTCTTGCTCTTCAACTTGAAAGCAAATGTAAGACAACCTTTAGATAATTTATACTATAATTATTAACAATCAACAGATTAACATTCTAACATTAAAAAATGCCAGCATATTGTACTACCTCAGGATGCACAATTCCAAATGCCCCAATGCTCTTCCCTTTAAACATAATATTTGCTTGTCTACTAAAGAAAAACTCTGGCTCCTGCAATCAGAAAACATCAGAGCAATGTTATTTACTAGCACTTGCACCTATAGGAGGTTCAAGGGATAGCCGATAGGAAACTAAAGATAAAATTTAAATATAATTTAATATTTACATTAAAGAGAATACTACAACAAAAATATAAGAATAATAGTTAGACAAATTAAATTAAGTATTAAACTACAAAAATGTGTTTGTAAGCGCCCTCCACCATCGTGCCAACTAATTTACAAACACATGCTAGATTGATCACACTTGTACAACATTTTTTGCCCCAACCTCATCTATGTAGAGTTGTTGGACACTTCTCTCTTGTCTAGATGCACATATTTGTATATTGGATATTTGATATGGATATGGATATGATACTCCTCGATACAACAAGCATACTATATCTAGACTTAACCATAAACAAGACTATACTTGTATGGCACCACACCATTTGGTGCCTTACTCAATTTAAGGCTTGTGAAAAACATTCAAAACTTGCAAAATAAAAATTGTACAAAAACACACACAGATGTATGTTTAAAAACAATAAAGATACAAACATAATATAACAAAACAAACATTACAAACTAAAATATAAAAATCACTCACACACACACACACATATATATATGTTCTATACCCTTAGATATATAGATAATTGAATATATGTACAATTTATAATTGCCTTATCCAACCATATATGTATCATGGGATCTTGAAAATTCATCATATATATATCTAATACTGCATTTGTTTCCATGCAACTCTACTTCAATGATCTCACTCAAAATCTTCACCTACAACACTCCCACACTCTCAAAAAAATCCCAACTCTTTGGTTTGATTATTCAATGCCAGCCTCTTCACTACAGTAACCCTCACTGCTGCTCTTTCTTATTTCAATTAAAAATAGAATGCTAAGCATGTTGCATCGTCCCTCTGCCCAAACACCATTAATCTCAGCTTGCACATTTATGGCGCCCAATACCCAGTTTGGTGCCCTCATTGTTCCACGCTGCAATTAGATGAGATAGTTTTGGGTTAGGAAGAAAAAAGAATTGAGGGTTTCAGATGCCTTCCTCAATTTCCTTGGTGCCTTACAAATGTAGGAAGACCATCATTGTTGCAGGGAATAATAAACAAAAATATGAGCTAGTTAAAAAGGAATATACACAGAAAGCATTAAAAATAAAAACAAGCAATTAAAACGCCCTGCAGAAACCTGAAAATGCATTTCGAAGAGTTAACTGCAAGATTAAACTAGCAGAGCAAGAGAATATCATGGATGTATGCCTCTTGATACTTTATCCAATACAATATTTATTTATAACATTTTTATTCACCCAAAACACTGATAACAGTGAGGATGGCTTAGTAAAATAGGAAAGTAAAATGGTGACCCAAAACACTTTGGGTAGGTTCTCACTAGGCGTTGGCTGTGTGGATTCACGATGCCTCTCAAAACTTGCAGCAAGAAGAACAAGATGAGAGTAAAGAAAATTAAAGAAAAAAAAGGGTTACAATTTGGCCATATGGAAGTTCATGCTTGATGTTCAGAAATACGATGCTATTATTTTATTTATTTATTTAATTCTCTTCAGGAAAAGAACAGCTAGCTCAAATGTCTCTTTTTTTTAATGTTTTGGGAGGAAGACTAATTACATATCTAACAAGAGCTGCAGAGTAGCGAAGTTCCTGCCAAAGTGTGCAAGAACAGTTTTGTTTTTGTTTGCAGCTTGTTTACCTATCATATTTCAACTAAAATTTATAGCAAGTAGTTCCAACAGACCCTGATTCAAGTATGTCACGTGGAATTTAAAAGGGTACACAATACCAATGGATCAACATCATGTATTTTTCCATTATATATTAGTTTGGAGGAAATTAAATTTAATCTATTAATCTTCAATTTGATTACTGCACTTTTTTGTGCTGTGCACGGTGCAAATCTTAGTGCATCAATCATTCATTTTGCATGACTATGACCTTTTAATGAAATCTTTGCAACAGCCCTGCAAATCAACCTTCGCTCAAAGTACAATCATCATAAAACTCGAAACAACACAATTTATGAAATTTATGTGCTAATGGTTCCAAATAGTTTTGTAGGGTTACACTCCAATCTGTTGTTAGAAGATGCATCTTTGGCTGCCCCGTAATAGCAAATGTGTTGCAATCTATCATAAATAATGCCTCATAATCAAGCAGTAAAAAGAATGAACAAAGTTGGAATAATCATTTGTTTGGAAGCAATTTAGAGGACTTCTCTAAATTACGGACCTTGTTATTTGAATAAGCTTATGAAAGGAGACATCCAGACTTGTGTTCAGAGGAATGCCTCTATGTATAAAATTTGATGTCAAAATAAGAGAAGCTGATGTAGTCCAGGAACTATTTTTGAAGACCAAAACAAGAAGAGTTTTATGCTCAAAGTTGGAGCACCACCATTCGGCTATTTTTGGGAGACTTAATTTTTGGTTGTTTCTTGAAAGACTAATTTTACAAGTTTATAATAAGGAGATTATATTCTTAAATGTGGGGAGCAACTTTCCAGAAGTCTAGGACTATTTCAGGATTAATATTTTTGTAAGTCTGCGTTTAAAAGTTTGTCATTGATTTCAGATGTAGGCAAGTCTTTGTTTAGGTTTATCGTATAGCTAAGTCTTCATTATTTTTAATAGTCTTACTAACTAGTTTTAGTGGTGTCATTTTTTTGGAGCTTTAAATATTATTATTGAAGTGTATTATCTGCTATTCCAACCAGTTATTTTTGGGGTCAAAACTCCAATAATTGTCCCATCGACCATTCCTAATAACCCATTCAAAGAAAAACTCAGAATTAAAATCAGCAATGCTTTATGTTCTGTTGTAGCCTCCAACTGCAGATCTTCTATGTTCCGGGAATTTCTATTTCATTTTAAGTCTGTTGTAAGTTGATATCTACATTGGAAATTATACTTGTATGTTCTAATTTAAAGCAGTCCCTGTTGCATACCTATTATCTTCTAACACTCTAGGTAACCTACCAAAAGCATTTGCAACCAATTAATGAAGTGGTCTGAATGTTCTGATTTAGAGCAATCCATATTCCACACTTATTATGTTCTAATTATTAGTCAAATGCCGGCCTCATCCATTATCTTTGCATATCCCTCATTTTTGAAGTTGACATATGTTCTATAGGTTCATCACATCCTTTTGTGGCCAAACGCTCAGGAAGAACCTCCATACTTTGACACATTGCTCATAGTCATGTGCTTGCATATTCTCCAATACAATCAACTATATAAACATATAGTTGATTTTGTTAATAACCTGAAAACATACATTGCATGTTTAGTGCACAAAATAATATTATTCAGAGGGGATGTAAAGAAGCTTAGATAGCATTCTAAGCATGTTTCTTAGTTTCAAAACTGTGACTATTGCAAGGGCAAGTAGTAGGGCAGTCAGTTGTGAGAGTTCTTAAGGGTCATTGGAGCTAATACTAGAAATGTCTCAGTCCATCAAGCTCAATAGGCATAGAACATTTATTGCCATTGGAGTAGATTTAAGTGAGAAGTTGCTCACAATTGCTGTAGTTTTCACCCATAAATAGGTTTCTCCAGGGTATATCTGTGTTTTACTTTCATGGTCACAGGCTTGTTTCTCTCAGTTGTTGCTAATTCTTGTTCAGTTCATTTCAGTATTTGTTTCCTTCTAAATTAAATCAATAATTGATGAGCTATCAAATGCAATCTCCATTGTAGTTTACAGATTAATGCCCCTTAGACGTCCCCCTTTCTAGGGATGTCCGCGGGTTTTGTTTAAAAAGGAGGAAGTCTGAGGGAGTTGAGGGGGGCTCATACCATTGCAGAATTTCCTGGACAACCAAGATGTGTGCCTAGGCTCCAAGGATGCATCCCCGAGAAACACAAGTTCCCACTAAATTTTCTTGTAAGATCCAAAGATCCATATATATATATATATGGATATCCCAAAGGTAACATAAAAAATTCTTGCTAATTTGAATCATATTTGTACCTATTTTATAATTTGTTATTTTGTTCATGTACTTGCCTATTACTCAAATCTAAAATAGATGGTATACTCTTTAGTGGTTTTTGAATCTATGAGTAACTTGTATTTCTCATAACTAGCAATGGATAGTCTTCAAAATAAATCCCTTAAA
Organism: Sequoia sempervirens; assembly: GCA_007258455.2. Taxonomy (NCBI): domain Eukaryota; kingdom Viridiplantae; phylum Streptophyta; class Pinopsida; order Cupressales; family Cupressaceae; genus Sequoia; species Sequoia sempervirens. The sequence goes on along the minus strand of VDFB02353493.1, from coordinate 285,155,164 downwards.
TTTCAGTTAAGATGACCTCTACTCCTTAAAAGTTAACATTGACCAATATAAAGAATTAAGACTATAGACCTTGAATATTGAAAATAGTGGTCCAGACTCCATCATATGAAATGGAAGCCATGTTTGACACGCACAGCTAGTAAAAGAGAGATTGAGGAATATGAGCAAGACATAACTATGTTAACGTAAGCAATGAAGTTTAGTGGACATTCAACTGATGCCAAAATAAGTTAAAGAATTCTACAGAAATTGTTTGAATCACAGTAGCTATGTTGTATTCTATCACAAAGATATAATAAATACATCTGAATTGTTATGAATATATGCTCTTAGAAGTAATTTTCCAAAAAATAAAAAATAAAGGAATATTTTTTCATACAACACATATTACAACAATAATGAGAAGGTCACAAATACCCACTGTCTGGTCCACCAAGTTCTGCAACAACATCCACATAGCGCTCATGTAAATCAGGGTCCACTGCAAGCATTGTTTCAATGATGCCATTCCGGAAGCAATAGAACTATTCATTGCATTGTTTTAACCCACTGGTACTACACCTTTTTCGTGCTTATCAAGACCTTAGGACCTATGGGGTATCAAACTAACTGTTGGATATTTCCTTGCATTGTACATCTTTAACAGACTACAAAATATGCACAAGGACAAGTTTGTTAAACAGCCACAACAAACATTGGAGAATCCCCTATGACATATGATAGAGCACAAACAAAAGATAGGAGAAAAATAAAAGATGTCTCTCGTTTTCTGGTTGTGCCACTTGTCTAATATGGAACAAATTTCCTAGCAAAAGCAACAAGTATCAACAAACCTACCACCGGACAAGGTTTTTAGAGCAGTAACAACATACCTACCACTGGACAAGGTTTATAGAGCAGTCACTTTGTGTTTACATTCAAGATTCAGTAATGTAAGTTCCACTTTTAACTTTTCTACAACAGAGTTTTTACAGCTTATACAAGCAAAATATCTAAATAAGAATGATAAACGCTGATTGTTCGACTCTTACCTTTTCTAATACAGTATTTCTAAAGCTTGTAAATGCAAACAACATAAATAAAAGTTATAAATTCTACTTTAAGATGAGTTGGAAAATTTCAATTTTCAAAAGCCAAACAGATGCAGCTAAAAGGATATTAGTGAACAAGAAGAATGGGTAGAAAATGTACCAAAATAGCTCTATAAATGGATTAAAGTTCTTAAAGAGGGAAGTTGAGAAAGGCTTGTTTACATTGTCAGTGAATGAAAATTACCCATCAAAGTCAAAATTTCAATTCCAAGGAGTTGTTTTATGTGCATAGAAAACAATCTTAATGAAATACCTATATAAATATAGGAACTGAAATACATAGTCTTAATCGTATGTTCACAGACATGCCATGACTCTCTTTCTATCAATGGAGAGAAAAACAACTGTATTTCTCTGTATCTTGTAAGGTGTCATTGCATTGCATACTGAAAGGCTACATATGACAGAAATAATGACTAGTTTATGGATTTGACAACAAAAATGTTAGTGTGACAAACATACCGAAGTATGGTGTTGGACTTTCTAGGACATGGAGATATGAGATTATTGAGCAGTCCTTCCTCTACTGATGAGTTATATGACATGTTGACTGGACCACTTCTAACAGACCCACGGGAGTCTAGCGGATATGAACCTGGAGTAGGAGTGCAACTGCTTGCAAGAGATCTTGCAGACCTGAAAAACCAAACGCTAACGATTAAGCAATTATTGATTTATAAGATCTGAAGCAAGAAATTATTGACTGAAAAAAACATATAAAGAAGGAAACACAAATGTATTACGTGTATATAGGTCCCTCCCTGAGTTGGCCATCTGCTAAGAAGAGGCTGTAGATATTGGTAAACTTGATTGAGGTGTGCTCGTCTTCTTGGAAGTTTCAAATAAATTGTTTGTGCTTTGTGGCACATCCACATACTCTGCCTTTTTATCATAAGTTTGCTCATATTTCAACACTTCCTTTGGTAGAACCTGATAAATATAAAAAAATTATAAAAGACGCATCATGCTCTGGATGAAAATCTAATAGCATTCAGATTGATCTACAAACCATGGGATCCAGATTAAATTTGTCGAAATAAAAACCTGGTATTGATTTCTCCCTCTCTTCATTTTCCACCACTTGCTCAAATGATCATAATACATGATTTGGCAAGCTAAAATTAAGGTCGTAGTTGTGTAGAGCTGCAGCATATCATGAATAAAAATATAATGAAAAAGAAAAATATAACATACAGAATACATTAGATCTTGATTTTCAGAGAATGCTTTGACCTATAGAAACAATGGGTAAAGTAAAACAAGTCTTACCATGGCCGTATAGAGCTGTGATGGTAACTGCAAATGCATAGAAATGACATTGTTAATGAGTGATAAATCAAAGGCTAGTAATTAGATATCAGAAGTTACGATACATTTTAAATTAATAGCAGTTTTAACGTTAAATACAGAGGAGGCTGCTGCAATATAATGTGAAACCTTTAAACAATAAATGCTTGAGAATTTCAATAGATAGTGTTTTTCAAAAAAAATAGTTCAGTAAATATTGATTTGTGTTTGTTTGATCCTAAAAGTGAATAGTTTGTGAGTTGTTTGTTAATTTAGAGATCAAACTTAATTGATATTTGTCTTCCATTCAATTAGATCATGATGAGACAAAGAATAGAGGTCCAAATGTAATATACATGTAGGGTGAATATTAATTACTGCTAATATGTTGTTACCCATAAACTATATGCTTTCAACCTAACTGTTTGGCACCTGTTTTAGGCTTTTAGTTTTAGCCATAGAAAAATCTTTGGTAAACATGTATGAAAATTGTGGTAGCATAGACAGGGCAACGGACTGTTTGCAAAAAGGCTTTCATCATTATGAGACCACATTTCTTTGAGGCATTCACTAATTGCTTGTTTGGCATTCCATCACCATGAGACCACATTTGTTTGAGGAAATTTTTCAAACAGTTCACTGCCTTGTCTATGGCTTGTCATTGCATCCCATCACCATGAGACCACATTTCTTTGAGGCATTTTCCCAAACAGTTCATTGCCTTGTCTATGCAACCAGACTTTTCATACATGCGTACCAAAGCATTTTATCAAACAGTTCACTGCCTTGCTGCCATGGCTAAAAGCCTAAAATAAATGCTTTTGAACAAGCTTTGGATGCTTGGAAAAAATCTATCAAAGCATAATAGTAAGCAAATTGAATGTGAAGACACGTGTAGCTTTGAACAAAGTCTGACAGAGGAAGGGACAAATTCGTTGCAAATGACATGGAGATTGTTAATGGTGTAGCTCATGTACAAAGAACCAGATAAAAATTCATCTATCCATTTGACAAAAGCTGCCTTGAGTCATGGTTATGATGGAACACCCAATATAAGCAAGAATACTCACCAGCCATCTTGGAGACTTGGGAATAAGAAAAAGGCCTGCACCTAATAGTATGGCTGCTATAGTTCTTGTCAAAACAGATCACCATGAAATTGATCGATTCTACATCACAGTTACTTATATCTACTGCTAGGGAATTGCACATGACATTGGAGTCTATATGGCCCATCATGACAAATGATTCTGGCAAGTAAGAAATCAATAAGTTCTCCTAAACTACACATACTGTAATCATGATTGAGGCAGATTTCTTTGACGAATTAGATGTCAAACCTGAAATCAAATTTATATTAGTGTCAACTGACCAAAAGAAAATATAGAAGCCAACTGTAAACTAAAGAGAATGAAACACTCAAAGAACATCTAAATTGAAAAATAATATGCATATGGAACAAGAAGAATGGCACACTTCAAAGCAAACTTTACATCAACATAAATTATTCCCATCGCCATCTCTAGGCATGGAGTGACTCCTCTTTGCTCCGCACACAAAGTTCGTCTGGCGAGCAAGGCGAAATGCAATATGGGGAACAATATTATGAGAGGGAGTGTTGAACGTTGCAGCTGTGACAGGTTGCCAATGGAATCAAGGAGGTGAAAGATAGTTTATGAGAGAGCAGATCACGCTATTTTAACTTTTAAGAATATTGAATGATTACTAAATGTAAGAGACGAGTCTATGATATTTAACGTTTCCTGGCTTGCTATTATCGCAGGGTACATAATACAATACAACATGCAACATAGGCAGGGGAGTAAGGAATTTTGACTAGATCTGGGGTTTTTAAAATTTTACCTGTTTGCTTGGAGACGACCCACAGGTTGAAGAAAACGGCAGCCCAGGGGATGAAGAAAATGGCAGCTAGGGCATAATATTTTCTGCAAATCCGGCAAAAACCCAATACTGCAATCATCACTTCCCGCCACACCCTGCATTCTTATAAGCTTCCTTCCCGCCACACCCATTGTAAGCCTTCCCGCCTGAAGAAACTCCATCCGAGTCCGACGCCGTAGCAGCAAACGGGAGAGCCAACTCACAGAGCCTTCAAAAAGCTGTGAAAACAGCAGTTTTGTTTGAGGGAAAAGCCATATGTGGAAATAATTAATATATTTTTTGGAAAAGGTAGGTATTTTTTCTATTTTAATTTGAGACAATGTAAAGTAAAAAATAAAACTTAACTAGCAATTGCACCTTGGTGTGCAATAGGTACGCCGAAGAGGTCTAGAATATCCATTACAAAAATTTTATGTCTATATTTTGCATACATCTATGCAATGCAAGAGATCGATTGGTAGGCCATTTTGGAAATGATTTTGTTTGTGCAACAAAGGTCTCAATGGAGAGGTGATAGCTTCAAATGAAATATGCATCCACTTACAAGTATCCAAACATGAAAGAAACAAAACCTTTGAATCAAGAAGATAATCAGGCTTCATTAGTAGTAGGCTCATGTTATGTTTTTCATAGGGAGAGAGGGAGATAGAGGGAGAGATATGGATAGAAAGAGGGAGATATAAAGGGGGGAAGAGTGAGAGAGAGGTAAAGAGGAAGATAGATATGGGTATGGAGAGGAGAGAGAGGGATAAATAGAAATATAAAGAGAGGGAGGGAGAGAAAGAGAGGGAGATAGGTAGAGGAGAAAAAAGTAAAGAGATATAGAAGAGGGAGTAATAGAGAGAGAGGGGGGGGAGATAGGGATAGAAAGGGAGGGAGAGATAGGGATAGAAAGAAGGAGAGATAGAGATAGATATAACTTAGGAAAGATAGAGGGGTTGAGAGAGAGATGGAGACGGAGAAATAGAGATATTAAGAGGGAGACAATGAGAGGGGGATGGAGAGATAGAAAGATAAATATATAAGAAGTTATATATATAGAGGTAGAGAAAGGGATATGTAGGGATATATAAAGGGGGGAAGAGTGAGAGAGAGGTAAAGAGGAAGATAGATATGGGGATGGAGATGGAGAGGGGTATGGAGAGGAGAGAGATGGATAAATAGAAATATAAAGATAGGCATAGGAAGTTATATATAGAGAGAGATAGAGACAATGTAAAGTAAAAAATAAAACTTAACTAGCAATTGCACCTTGGTGTGCAATAAGTACGCCGAAGAGGTCTAGAATATCCATTACAAAAAATTTATGTCTATATTTTGCATACATCTATGCAATGCAAGAGATCGATTGGTAGGCCATTTTGGAAATGATTTTGTTTGTGCAACAAAGGTCTCAATGGAGAGGTGATAGCTTCAAATGAAATATGCATCCACTTACAAGTATCCAAACATGAAAGAAACAAAACCTTTGAATCAAGAAGATAATCAGGCTTCATTAGTAGTAGGCTCATGTTATGTTTTTCATAGGAGGATAGAGGGAGATATGGACAGAAAGAGGGAGATATAAAGGGGGGAAGAGTGAGAGAGAGGTAAAGAGGAAGATAGATATGGGGATGGAGATGGATAGGGGTATGGAGAGGAGAGAGAGGGATAAATAGAAATATAAAGAGAGGGAGGGAGAGAAAGAGAGGGAGATAGGTAGAGGAGAAAAAAGTAAAGAGATATAGAAGAGGGAGTAATAGAGAGGGGGGGGGGGAGATATGGATAGAAAGAGGGAGAGATAGGGATAGAAAGAAGGAGAGATAAAGATAGATATAACTTAGGAAAGATAGAGGGGTTGAGAGAGAGATGGAGACCAAGAAATAGAGATATTAAGAGGGAGACAATGAGAGGGGGATGGAGAGATAGAAAGATAAATATATAAGAAGTTATATATATAGAGGTAGAGAAAGGGATATGTAGGGATATATAAATGGGGGAAGAGTGAGATAAGTATAAAGAGGAAGATAGATATGGGGATGGAGATGGAGAGGGGTATGGAGAGGAGAGAGATGGATAAATAGAAATATAAAGATAGGCATAGGAAGTTATATATAGAGAGAGATAGAGACAATGCAAAGTAAAAAGTAAAACTTAACTAGCAATTGCACCTTGGTGTGCAATAAGTATGCCAAAGAGGTCTAGAATATCCATTACGAAAATTTTTTGTCTTTATTTTGCATACATCTATGCAATGCAAGAGACTAATTGGTAGGCCATTTAGTAAATGATTTTGTTTGTGCAACAAAGGTCTCAATGGAGAGGTGATAGCTTCAAATGAAATATGCATC
>VDFB02353493.1:285064417-285148454 GCA_007258455.2 Sequoia sempervirens | reverse complement strand
TTGTTCAAAATAGTGTTGGCGACAAAACCCACATGCCAGCTTTTTTTCGGGAAAATTGCCCTACTGCCCCTATTTTTAGGGTTTTCGAAAAAAGTCATCATTTTGAAAAATAGAGAATCTAGGTTTGATCAGCTCGCATACGCCAATAAAACCCATATGTCAAAAAATTTCGAGAAAAATTGCCCCTAGTGCCCCTACAACCCCTGTAGCTTCTATACCTGAAAAGCTCTTGCATGCCTAAGGAAAAGTCAGTTTTTCGAATTTCTAATAATCTAGGTTTGCTTAGAAATAAATTCTCTACAAAACCAATATCTCAGAAATTTTCGTAAAAACTGCCCCTCAAGAAGCTATTTTTAGCCTCACCGGAAAAAGTTGCCTGAACATATCCATGTTTACAATCAACAGTTGAGTTTTTCTATATGCAATTCACTCAAACTGAATACAAGACCAAATCAGTCTTGATTCACGATTTCATAAAATATGTCGATACCGATTTGCATCAAGCGCATCCGGAGGGTTGATTCAAACAATTTGGCAAGCATAGACACTCAAAGTCCACATGGTTTCATACCTCGTATAGCTGATAGCCTTTCAAGGCCAGTTTAGAGGGTTGAATACCGTTGGAATTTTGCATAGGCGGAAAGTTCGTTCATCATGCAATACTCTTCCATTGAGAAGAATCGAGAAAAGTGTCAGAAGCGTAAAGCTGTAGAAGAAACAGAGACCATCACTCCAGTTATGGAGCCACCAGAGTTACCAATCAATGAACTACTAGTTTAAGTGTGCAGATATTTTCAGGATTGCTCAAGTTGCTGACAAGCAGTGAATTGACAGTTAAGACATGTGACAATCTCCTGAAGAAGATGCAGTTAACAATTTCCTGGAGGATATGATTGCTCAAGATGGCTTGGAGTAGACAGTTAGTTAGATCCCACGATTTTCCCAAGGATAGAGTCAAAGGCAGCAGTTAACTCAACATCACTCTTGAGTTTAGATTGTTGATTTCATGGTTGGTTATCAGTTGACTCTCATATCAATAAGACTTGCAGTCCAATTAGTCTTAGTTTTAGACCAGTTAACTGAGGTAGTCTTTCCAATTAACTATTAAGTTATCTTTGTTTAGAAATAGTAATAACTCTTGCATGCTTGCAAGACTGATGTTAACTCGAGGAGATTTTAGGGTTCCCTACTCCTTCGAGCTTCTATAAATAAGAGCATGCTTGCTCATTATTTCTTTAACTTTTGTTGTGATAACAAATTGTTGTGCCCACCTTGCATACAATATTGCTATTATGTATTGGTTCACTTTGTTTAATATAAAGTTGGTTTGATCGCCTATTGTGTGTGTGTCTCATTATGCAATTTGCTGTCCCAGATTTACTATTGCTGTTTTAATAATTTTTCTTTCATATCTACACCTCGGATAGAGTATTTTACCTCCTTGGGAATTTAGAGATAAAGATTATCGTTTGATGTTGTTTATAGTAATCTTCTTTTCAGCCTACACCTTGGATAGAGTATTTTACCTCCTTGGGAATCCTGAGATCTAGCTTGTCATTTGATGTTGTTTATAGTAATCTTCTTTTCAGCCTACACTTCGGATAGAGTATTTTACCTCCTTGGGAATCCTAAGATCTAGCTTGTCGTTTCATGTTTGTTTCCAATAAGCTTTATTTCAACCTACACCTCGGATAGAGTATTTTACCTCCTTGGGAATCCTAAGATAGAGTTTATCGTCAACCATTCCCAAATTGCTCCTAATTCCTCTTGCTCTATTTTTCTAGAGGAGATAGGATAGTTTTAGCATTAGCCTAGTTGTAGTTAAGATCTGCAAAACTAGAGAAAACCTTAGCTGCAATGTATATGGTTTTATAACCTTGTGCCTCTACCAGCTGAGTCAAAAAGATAGAAATTTAGAATACTTTACTTTTTACGCATATCAGCAAAAGAGGGAGGTTCCCCTCCTAATTTGAAGAGCAGTTAATACTGTGCATAGCTGTTCGTTTCCAATACGCACTCTAGAGGTGCAAATTGAAACGCCAACAGTATGTATATGTGTACATATATATGCATACACATATATATGTATATGTATGTGTGTGCATATATATATATATATATATATATACACACACACACATATATATATATATATGTATATATATGTATGTATATATATATATATGTGTATAGTGGCCTTTTCCCCTCCTCTTAGTTAGTATTCTCAATTCTTTTGAGCTCCACTTTGTGGGTCTGAAGCTATTCTCTTCATTTTCATTTTGTTCTTTTACTGGGAGTGGACCCTTATCCCACAACTTGTGTGTGTGTGTGTGTGCGCATATATAAACATATATATTGTATGCACATATATAGGTATATCAATATGTATATTAAAACGTATGAACATACACCTATACATGTAGGTGTTTATATACATATACCTAAATATGTATATGCATAGAAATATATAGGTCTATATATATAAAAGCATGCATATACATACATAGATACATACATATATATACATTACACATATATAGGTATATGTATATAAAAACAAATATGCATATGCCTATATATCCTTCACTTTAGATATCGGTTCTAATGATATTTGTTATGTAACATTGTCATAGATATATGTTAAACAAAGTTTTGGGGAAAGTGATGGCAGATGCTGGTAGGACGGGTTTCTGGTATGGCAAAAAGTTTTGCCTGGATTTAGGAAATGGGGAAAACTTTTTGCAGTACCAGAAACTCATCCCACAAAAACATATATACATATGCCTATATATCCTTCACTTTAGTTATGGGTTCTAATTATATTTGTTATGTAGCATTGTCATAGATATATGTTGCATAGAATTTTGAGGAAGGCGATGGCAGATGCTGGTAAGACAGGATTTGGTAAGGCAAAAAGTTTTCCCACGATTTAGGAAATGAGGAAAACTTTTTGGGGTACCAGAAACTCATCCCACAAGCATGAGCCATCATCTTCCCCAAAACTCCTCCATTTAACATTAATCTATGACAATGCTACATAAAAAATATCATTATAAGTGAAGGAATATATATATATATATAGATCTGTGTGTGTGTGTGTCATCCCCATTTCCTAAATCCAGGGAAAAGTTTTTGCCATACCAGAAACCCATCTCACCAGCATCTGCCATCACCTTCACCCAAACTCCATTGAAATAGATCTATGACAATGCTACATAACAAACATCATTAAGACCCATACCAAAGTGAAGGATAGAGTTGGCTGTGTTCGATGCAACTTGTGCAACAAAATACAGATCACTATAATGGTATGTTCCTCATGTACATAACCTGAATATGAAGAAAGAGTTCATGTCATCATCAGCATTCCTATCTAATATCAATCAGTTTTTTGATGCCATGCAGTTAGGAGGAAAGAAAGTAAATAAGGCTATAGACACAACCTTCTATAATCAGGTATTCCAGATTCCGTGCTAATGCCTGCTCCAGTCAAAACCACAAGCTTTTGACTGCACCCTTAATAAGCCAAAAAAGAATAATGTTAATTAAGAAATATTCTCCAGCATAGGAATACAAAAAAATTCTGATTGGATACACATTAGTTCCAACTTCCCAGTACACAAAAATATTACAAATGAGATGGAATTCTGCTATATGTCACTCAGTATAAGATCACCAAAAAGCACAGTGATAACCAAATACCAGTAAAAACATCAAAAACATGAAGAGAGTTTCTCGTAATCAAAATAGACCTGTCTTCAACAAAATTATACAGGAGATGAAGATGTTTGTTGCTTGGAGGAGCAGATTCTGGTACCAATATTTTGTCCTTAAGGCTTTTGCAAACCTTTTCTCTTGGATCTTGTGTTGTGATGTTATTGATAGAACTCATGCACTTTCTTATAAAATGAGCTCCAGCATACATACCAGAAAAGCCTCTAGTGCATGGTTGTGGATGAACAAAATTGTGCTTTTGCAGAAAGCTAAGACATGTCTTATAAAGACATTGACCTATAAAACCCAGAAATAGAACATCAACTATGACCCTCTTGAAAATAGAACACCAATTATTATTAGAGATAAAGAGAAAAAACCAAGAAATTCTGATATGCAAAAATATAATGTGTTATTATCTGGTAAAAGCTAGAAACTCCTATAGAAGATTGTTATCCAAAATACTGTAAATGATTGGTCATCATCCTAGTGACCTTTTTCTCTGCAGATTTTGGAATCCTATAACAGCCCAAAAATAATTTCAAAGCAAAAAATTTCACCTCCTAAAATTCTGTTGTGTTTAAGTCCTGCCATGTATATGTACTTTTGCCTTCCTAATGACTGCATATAGGTGAAAACCACAGTTAAGAAAATAATCTAAAATCAGCATTGCCAACCAATTAAAATAACTGGGTAGTGTGATAAATGTAGACATGCATGTGCACAAAGTGAATAACATGCTTCTTTAAAGGAAAAACATGTACTGCAAGAATGCTTATTTTTTAGAGTGTTTAAAATATACAAAGGAGCAATATAGTAAAAACCTTGGTGAAAACAAAAAAATATATATATTAATTAAAAAAGAAACAAAGAAACTTCCTTGATAATGGATTTAGTTATAATGGCAAAGAGAAATCCAGAGTTGTATTGTGCCCCGAAAAGCCTGCCAAGGTTGCTCTTTTCAGCGGGCGTTGGCAAGGAAAAGAATAATCGAATGGAAGCAATGGTTATGCTTAAATGCATCCAAATAGTTGCCATAAGGGGATGGAGGAAGCTAATTGTGGATGGTTAATTCTAAATGCTGATTAATGCAATGAAGTCTAGTGAAGTGTCCTCTTGGAGATTGAAATCAATTGTTGAAGAGATAAAGTCGCTAGCTGAAGGTTAGGAGAGGTCACCTTCTCCCACGTTAAAAGAGAAGGCAATAAGACAGAAAATTAAACAGCCAACGCGGGCGTTGATATGCTTGCAATTAAGGTTGTTCTAGAAAGATGCTAGGAAAAAAGTTATCCAAACCACATTCAAAAAATTGCTAGTGGAAAGTTCTAGGAAGGAAGATGTGTCTCCACTACCTTCTCCCTCTACTTCCCTCTCCCTAAGCTCCTCATAATCATAACAATAACAACTCTATTCTTATAAATCTTATCAAAGCACTTATGGAATGGTGATATAAATCTTCTTGATCAACTTTATGATCTTTAAATGATTGTTGCTGCTAATGTTGTGTGGGCACGGGACAACATGCCCTCCCTATGGAAATTGTGCTAGGATCTTAATTGATCCCTCACAATAATTTCTTTCTGAATGCCTTAGGTAATATAGAAGGTGGTAAGTTAAGCTGGTCGGCTTGGTGGGAATGTGTAGGTGCTCCAAAATGTATCCTTCAATCCTAGAGAATGTACTCAAGACCTAAACCCAAGGACTTGTGTCAGTTTAGGCTGATAAGATCAGGTGGGACACATTATTAGACTGCAAGCAACTATGGGCCAATTTATAGGAGCAGGCAACTCCTCTATACTTTTGTCTTTGCAAGGCTAAGGAGGGTTGTCCTAGAGATCAATCATAAGAAAAGTGTGGACAAATGAAAACGCATAGGCCTTCTAATTAAGCCACACCCTATGTAAAAGAACACCCCAAGGATTTTTTAGTAGATGTTCAATATATTAATGTTGGTAAACAAAATTGCTACCCATGAAAAGCTTCAAGATTAATCATATGTGTAGCCAAATGTCAAGTCATTCTTGTCACATCAATGTCAACTATGTTATCTTTCCTCTCAAGCAATCAAGTACTTAGGTGTTGGTATGTCTTGGTCCACTAACAACGTATGCAAAATGTTTGTCATGAAGATTATCAAGCTCTAAATCCTAAAAGGAGACTCCAACATAGGAAAAGGAAAGAGTGAAATTAAAAGAAAGACTATGGTGGCAAAGGAAAGAAAGATTAAGGTTAAGACAAATCTACTTTAGCTCACTAAGAAAAAAACATATGTGGGGGTCACATTTCAAGCATAAAGTTTCCACTACAAAAGGTCCAAAATTCAAGTCAATAGTTTCAATGCCTACCAAAAATCAATTTCTCTAAAAATATAAAGTTTCTATTTTTAGGAGTCTTTTGCTTTTTGCTTTTTTGCTTCTTCCCGAATTGAGGAGAGAAGCTTGAAAATCAATCTTCCTATTTTTTATAAAGTTGTTCTTTGAATTTTCTACTTTTTTTGAAGAATGGCAATAGATGGCAAAGGCAAGGAGGGTATCAAAACAAGTTCAAGCTTTATCACATGAAAATGGAATTAAGAAGGAAGAAAGGCAATAAGAAAAGAAAAATTCATCAAAGTCAATTAACAAAGTGTTTGAAAATGGAAAGATGGAAGAAATTTAAAAGTTTTAATTTCTGATATAGTCATTCAAAAATTCCTTCAAATTGGAAAAAAGTGGAGATTTCTCCACTACAAGCCAAGTTGTGGAGTTTTCCTAGTGGCTTGCCATGTTCAAAACTTCCACTTCTTGGTGTCTAAGTCCAAAAGTTCCACTTGTTGGCAAGATTAACTTAAAGGTCCACTTCTTAGCAACAATGAGCAAATGGTCCACTTGGTGTCAAGTTTCAAAACCTCCACCTGGCATCAAGTGGAGAAACTTCCACTTGGCATCAACATTAAGGATCTCCACAACATGACACCCATTGAGAATAGCTACACTAGACACTAATTTAGAATGTTTTAATTGACAAGACGAAGATAGAAAGAAAGCAAAACTGGCACCCAAGTTTGCCTAGTCACCTAAGTTGAGATTAAAATCAAACAAAACAATTTAAAGTGGAAAACCAAAGGATCTAAGCCTTTCATTCCTGTGGGTGCCAAAGATGAGAAACATAAATGCAAAACAATGTATTGAAATTGCAATTTTATTTTATCTTTAGATTGAAGTTACATTTTGTTGGCGTAAAAACTAACACCTCTGGAGTGCAAGTTTGTACGGACAGCTATGCACACTGCGTAATGAGTGCTCTTCAAATTAGGAGGGGAAGCTCCCTCGTAGTGCTGGAATGCGTGGAAAAGTAATCTAAGTCCTATCTTTTTGTTCTCAGCTGGAAGAGGCACAAGGTTAAGAAAACCAAGAACGTTGCAGCTAAGGATTTTCTGGTTTCGTAGATCATTAACTACAACTAAGCTAACTTCTTTAAATCTATCCAGTTTCCTCAAGAAAACAGAGCATGAGGAAATGGAGCAGGGATGATTATCTAACGATAAACTAGTATAGATTCTCAACTTGAAGGCAAGGTGGCACATCTATCAGCTCAATCTAAATCAGTTTATTGGGAACAACAATATACGATAAACTCAATACAGATTCTCAACTTGAAGGCAAGGTGGCACATCTATCAGCTCAATCTGAATAAGTTTATTATTCACACACATCAAACGATAACCAAGTGCAGATTCTCTACTTGAAAGCAAGGTGGCACAACTATCATCTCAATATGAACAAGTTTATTGAACACAAAACAGATAAGAATTCACCATTATAATTGCATGAAACCCTATGTGGCATAACAATTCATCATAATAGTAAAAACGCATGAACAGATACAGAACGAGCAATATTAAGGGCAAGGTGGGCACAGCATATATTCCTCTCTCGTGCAAAAGTTCGTGAACAGATACAAAATAGCAATACTACAAGCAAGGTGGGCACAGCATGTATGCTATCACGCAAAAGTTAATTACAAATGAGCAAAAGCTCTTATTTATATACATCAAGGTGTAGGGAACCCTAAAATCACCTTGAGTTAACTACAGTCTTGAAATGCATGCAAGATTTATTACTAAACCCTAATAAAGTAAACTATACAGTTAACTGGAAAGCTACCATCAGTTAACCGAAACATTTAACCTAAATGGACCATGTGCAAGCATGCATGTCCTTATTTAAAGCAAAGTTAACTGGACATTACCCTCAGTTAACTAGAAACCCTAACCCTAACTCTTGTGTAGATAATTCCAAGGAAGAGATAAGCATGTGTGAAGTCAGCAAGTGAACTCAAGACTGAAAGTCGAGTTAACTGCCGCTCATGACTCAACCCTCGAAACTAACTGTAGGTTCCAACTGGCAGATCACTCCATGTCACCTCGGTCTAACACTTCGACCAAGAACTCATCAATCTCTTTGTCTTCAGGCACTTTGATGCTATCCAAAAGAACAGTCTGCTTCTTCAGTTCTCTGCCACTTTCTTTGACCATAAGCATGCCTTCTCTGACATCTTCAGCCGCCTTTTTGAAACTAGCTGCAATCACTGTAATATTCTCCAACTTAGCCGCCATAGGATCTCCCTCAAGGTTATCACGAATCAGTTTTCGAACTCAGCTTGTACTTCATTAAGATCAGCGTAGGTACCATCTTCACAAAGATAATGGCACAGGATCTGAGTGACTTTGGCGGCTCCGTAAATGAAGCGATCTCTGTTCCTTTTGCAGCTTAACGCTTCATTGTCAGCTGCTCTGATGAAAACCTAAATTAAGACCGATTTGGTCTTGAATTCAGTCTAGTTGAGCTGCCTTCTAAAAAACTTGCCCATTGACTGTGAACACGGCTATATTCTAACAACTTTCTCCGGAAAGCTAAAATGACTCCTAGTGAGGCTAAAAATAACATGTCGAAGGATAATTTTCACCAAAAATTCTGAGACATGGGTTTTGTCCAGAAAATGATTCTAAGACAACCCACAACATCAGAATTGTGAAAACACGTCGTTTAGCTTGACATGCAAAGATTTTTCAGTCGAGAATAGTAGGGGTTCTAGAGCTTCCCGGGGCAATTTTTCTTGAGAAAATCTGGAACGTGGGTTTTGTACACAACGAAATTCTACACAAACCCAGATGATGCGATTTTCAAAAAGATGTGATTTTATCCCACATGCAAAGAAATCTTCGGAAAAAGCACAGAGCTTCAGAATGAAGACTACGGGGCAATTTTCTCGAAAAAATCTAAGACACGGGTTTTGCTGCAAATACTGATGTATGCGAACCCAGATGATCAAATTCTGAAAATATGTTGAATTTCTTCAACATGCGAAGAAAGTACCTAAGATGAGAAATAGAAGAAATAAGATAGAAGATAGAAAGTTTTGCTTGTTCTGCTTCTGAAAAATTCGCCAATCTCCTTTAGGAACTTGATAAAACCTGCATGCAAAGTGAAAATAAAGTCTGGAATCTTCTTCCTCTAAACAATCTGAATACGGTGCTATGAAGAATGCTGATTTCTAACACCTGTAGCACCTTTAGCTTGCTGGTCGCTCAAGAAGAATATAGACTTCAAAGCTTAAGATGATGAAATAATGTACGCCAATGCTTGAATAAATGGATTTTCATCTTTGAAATTCGCACAAAGCATCAAACCTTGAAAAATGGCGCTTGGCTTGTGATTGGACCCCAATTTAGTTAACTAAAACTAAAATAAACTAAATAAAGTCTCATGCTTTAGGGCGACCTTATCAATCTTCAGTTGTAAATTTATTTAAAACACCATGCGAATTAGACTTCAGTTAACAATCTTTGTTGAATTCGCCATCTTCAAAATTCACTAAATTTACAAATAAGAATTAAGGCGTCCCTTTTAAGACTTCAGTTAACAATCTTTGTTGAATTCGCCATCTTCAAAATTCACTAAATTTACAAATAAGAATTAAGGCGTCCCTTTTAAGACTTCAGTTAACATTCAAAAAAGTGAAGCGCCAACTTCAACCTCATGCTTAAAATCTTTTAAATATTCTAAATATGGCGACCCTTTTCAGAAACTTCAGTTGACAATGAATGAATTCGCCATACTTCACAAAATCATGCTTCATGCTTTAACCTTAATATGGCGTCCCTTTTCAGAACTCCAGTTGACATTCAAAGAAGCGCTATCTTCACAAAGTCTTCACATTTTCAAGCAAACTCGCCATGCATGCAAACTCAAGTTGATCTTTAAGCATAATCTTCAGTTAAGTGGACATGCAAAGTTGTTAACTCAACATGCGAACTTGTTAACTCAACATGCAAAGTAGTTAACTCGACATGCGAACTAAAAGATCACTCAACATGCCAATATACGAACTGAAGATGACAACCCAGAAATCGTTTAGTCTAACTGCAGTCAAAACTCAAGTTAAGGCGCACTAGTCAACTTATTTCGAAAACTCAACTTTGACCTCTTAAGGCGAATTCCAGACTTAGCCAATTTTCATGAAAACTTGGATTTGAACGTCTCTTGGGACCTCTGTTCATCCTCTGACACTGGCTGACTGACTCCACCGATTGGCCAGCTGACAGGTGCATCGCAGAGCAGGATAAAAACTGATCAAAAGGTACCTTGAGACTAAACATCATAAAACTAACATCTAAAGGCTCAAAAATTCAAGCGCCCTTTTCAAAAGCTGCGCTTTTTCTCAGACTTAGTCAAATTTTCTCATCTGCATCTCGAACGAAGGGAAAAACAAATCCTTCATAACTTCTGACTGACCAATTTTCAAGACTGAAACACAGGTTCACTATGGAGCTGACCTCATTCTGCAAGACAGCTGCAAAGGCACATTTTCCCAGAAAACATCATCTGAGGGGTGAAAATCAAGGGCGCCTTTTTCAAAAGTTGCTCTATTCCTCCCAGACTTGGCCATTTCTAGAACTGACCAAAATAACATTAAAACCCCGACTGCAAGCTATTGAGTCATCTTCTGATCTAACGGAGACAGGCAACAGAAAGCTGAACGTAACACGGACAAATTGAATATCTAAGATCATCAAAAAGAAGGCATTAAAGGCTTGAAAAGCTCAGGCGCCTTTCTAAAAGAGTGCTCTTTTGTTCATTCTTTGATATTTTGACTAAGATTTGAACCCATGTTTGACCTCTGGGTCAGGCACTTCTGCAACTCAGATTCACCCACTGACGGATGCGTCGCGAAGCTTTGAACAAATGTGAGATAAACATCTCAAGTGGCATTCAGTCAAAAACCTTCATTTGACACCTCAAAAAGATGGCCGCCTTTTTCAAAAGCTGCTCTTTTTTCCAGTGTTAGCCAATTCTGGCTCTCCTCTTGTTTTGCACTATATCACCCGTAACTTGCACGAAACAGGTTCGTTTGACAGGCTTGATAGTTCATTGCGAAGCTGACGTGATGCCGGACAAAAGTCTGCTGGAAGTGACAAACCCTAAAAACAAGATCTGGGCCCCTAAAAGATAGGGCGCCCATTTGAAAATGTGCTTCCTTCTCCAGAGATAGAAAATTTTGACGATTTTCCTTCAGATTTTCACTTTTCTCAAATTCCTTCAATAACAGACTGACATGACACTAACACCAACTCCATATTTAAAAACCCAAAAACGACCTTCTGACATCACTTTAACAAGATTAAGACTCAATTAAGCAAAATGCCTTAGTGAAGCAAAAATTTTGGTTTTGGGTACAACACATTTTAATATTATTTTTGAAGGGATGAATATTGAATAGCTTTAAAGCTTTGCTTTAAAGTAATTATTTATTATTTTTTAAGCTTCAAGAAGCTAGAGTTGGAAAACTATAAATATGTATCATTTACACATAAATTGTAATAAGATTTGAAGGCAGACTTAGTCTGCAAAGATTGTCACTCAAGTTCAAAGTCAAGTTAATGTGTTAAGTCTTTTGTATGTAATGAATGTGAAGTTGAAGCTTGCTTATGTTTCTAATATTTCCATTCAAATCAAGATTCAAGTGTTACAACAATGCAAGGAAGAAGTCAATTAATTGAAATTTTATGTTAAATTTGTGTGATATCAGTGTTCAAGTTTACAAAATAACTTTGAATATTTTGTAATAATTTAATTTCCTTCATCTATTTTTCCAAGTCATTCATGTTTTCAAGTGTTATATGACTCTTCTACATCAAATTACTTCTTGTTATGATTCCAAAGGTCTTTTTCTTAATCTTTGGATAGTTTTATTATTTATGTTTTAGATATCAAATATTGAGAAAATTCATTAGTGAGATAGAAGGTTTTTAGGTCTTGTGTTCTAACCTCTAAGATCAAAAAAGATAGGTCATTGCTTTAGTTATTTAATCTTTAAGAAAAACCCCAAAGGAGAATTTGTGCAATGTTTATAGTAGTAGGATTGTTCATTGTTTTGGATTTAGGAGTCGATTAAACCAAGGAGCTTCCCTTGCAAATTTGAAGAGAGGATTTTCTCATTCACTATTTATTTTGTGTTGTCACGGAAGTGGCAAATTAAAACAACAACTAGCTCAATGTTTAATTGTAAAGCCTCAAGCATATGTGCCTTGTATGTCTATTTGATTTTTCTTTGGTTTTAATACTACACTCAGTGGTGATGTTGTTACATCCCGATATTATAGCTACTATTGTATAGGGCCATTGAATGTAATGTGTGAATCTTGATGATGAATAAAACATGGTTGATCTCGTTATTAAATGAATGAGTCCTGTTTAAATGATGGTTTCATTTGATTGTTACTTCTATATGATTTAGTTTTGATTAAATGTTGCATACAGTTATGGAATAATGTTAATCTAACTTTTTATAATGTTTTATGCAAACTGCCTTGTTGTGAGCATATGACTGCCGGTGTCATGTCGTGATATGCAAGTATGAAGACTGTACCTCCGGATAGAGGAGAGACATCATTCGGGGAGGAACTTGGTCGAGTAAACAGTAACGATTACCAAATTGAACATACACACACATACTATAGATTGAGTAAGCCAAGTCTGTTTGTCGAGACAACGGTAAGTCATCCATAGGCTTGTGTATTGACATAAGGATTTCTGAATTCACTACTTTATGCTTAGGGAATGTGATTGTTTAAACGTCAAACTTGCTATACCATGGTCCAAGTATGAGTGATGTGAAAGTTATGTGTTAATGATTGAATGAGAACGCACGTACATCTATACATTGTAAATACGTATTTATATGTACAGACATATCAATACATGTGTACGTTAAGCAGACGGATATGCTCATACACGTGTTGACATGTATGTATGCATACATACGTAAACATAGGTGTATATATGTACTCGTTCCGCCTGATGTCTGTAATGAAAATAATATTTAATAATACTGCCTAGCAAAATTACATAAATATTTATGTATTAATGTATATATTAACAATGTGATTATATTATGAATATATATACATAAATACATAAATACCTATGTAAATGTATTATATAGTTATATATTTAAATATATATATTAATATTAAGGTAATATTTATATATATATAAATATATATATATATATATATACATCACGATGTAATGTCCGAAAATATATATATATTTAAAATATTACACTTAATTGAAATATATATGTGATAAAATATATAAATGAATAATATTGAAATGTGAATTATATAAATTTAAAATACCTTGGTAAATTTATAAAACGATTTTTACTTTGAGTTATAAATTATTACTTTAAAAATATTTAAATATGAAGGAAGTATCAAATACTATGTTTTTATTGATACGCATCAAAACTCGTGAATATTACAAAGGAAATATTTGATTTAAAATGGGAAATCGAAATATTGAGAGTTAAATATTTGGAATAGAAAATACATCATAATGTAAAGCTAAAACATTTGAAAAGAAAACAATACATTTTTGAAAGAGTCATTCCGTGAAAATGGAAATGGCGTGAAAAATGAAATCGCGCACCTGGTGAAATTCGCGCTTGAAGCGCATGGGCAGAGAAGAATGAATCAAACGCGGTTCCTCTGGCAAAGAAAATGCAACGTGGATTGATGCAGGTTCGACATATCATTTGGAACGAAGTTTTCAAAACATTTATTTCAAAATAACCTAAAATCTGGAAAATGCCTTGACCTGTCAATCCGCCATGTGAGAATCGAAAAATTCTTCATTTGCTGGCTTGAAAGAAGGTCGAATCACCTTCAATCTGATGACTAAGGGTTTAAAGAATCCGCCATCTATCATTTTGACCATTTCTGGGCACTTTGTTGTCAATGAACATGCCTTCTTAAGTGGAAAACTGTTTCAATTCGGCCCTATATAATGACGCCCTTCCATTCATTGTGAACACACCTTTGGGAGCAATCTGAGTTTAGTAATTTTATTCCATGTCCAATTCATTATATTACTTGAGTTTACTGCATTGCTGAGTTTGACAAATACAGTGAATTATTACCAGCAAATTGCCAGTCACAGTGAATTAAATCATTTTGAGTTCAGAGTGTGTTATTTGTGAATTACAGTCGAGTAGGAATTTGGAGTTGAGTTCATCATTTGTGAGAGAATTGAGTTCATCATTTGTGAATGAGTTTAAAACTGCTGAGAGAAGCTTTTCTTATTTCATGAAAGCATATTTCACCAATTGCTGAGAGACATCTCCTATTGTTATATTCATCACTTCTGAGTTCACAGTAAGAAATTGAGATTACTTTTCAGCTGTAGTAAGGGATTAATTTCTGAGGAAGATTTTGAGACTGGTCTGAGAGTGCTGGAAGTCTTTTGTTCGAGGTCTGAGGAGCTGCAAACCCATTCAAGGTCATCCCATAAAGGGTGAAGGCATATACCAGGCATGCTGTTTCATCCTTCATGTTATAGAGCATATTTCTTGATAAATAACTAAAAAAAGTAAAATGTTGAATGTGCATAATTAGGGAATTGCAATAAGTTCAATACTTCAGTTAAAATATACAAGGAATGGTTCTATGTTGCACCATGTAAGTAAATTACCTTGAGGAATAGCTATACATGTTTTCTGAAGTCTATACCCGATATCATAAGTGTGTGCTTGCGTTCAAGTGTAAACTAGGTATGAACTCCATATGAGAAGTATATAGGGATTCAATGTTTAATGGATTATGAAAAGGGAATATATGAGTAAAGAGCTTAGAGGATTAATTTTACTTATCTTACATTAAAAGAAATAATGGAAAAAGTTAAAAGGGAGGGAATTATTGCATTTTGAATGACTTTTGCATGTTGTGTATGATCTCTATATATGGAGAATACGTGGACGTACTTATTATATTTACTAGGATCGAAATGATGGCAAAATCAAGTGAAGTCTTTCAGCTTAAGTTATTAGGATAACTGAGTCAAGTTAAGTACTCCTAGGATAAAGAATTCCTAGTTAGGAGGATTGTTACAAGACACTTGAATACTGTTTTCATTTCTAGTAGGTTCGTATGATTGTAGGATGTCTGGGATGACGGATTCACCCATTTAAGGACAAACCTATGCGTAGAGTAAGGAAGCCTTAAGTCAAATCGGCCCTGAGTAGTGTTTATGATAGATGACCTTCATTCGAAGAATTGAATGAGAATACTTTGGCCAAAGTAGTGAAAGGTACGACATCCACCTAGGTGTGTGATAGTTGAGACTACACTGTCAGTTCATTGTGATCCGAGTACTAGATCGAGATTGTGAAATAGCAAGGTTCTAGTTGTGTAGGACACAACACTATGCTCAGTTGGTAATTGTTAAAGGATACCCTACCAATCTCTTCTTGAAGGGAGACGTTCATTGCAAAATGATCGTGCGGGGACCGCATTATAAGTCCGTGGTTGGCGGAAAAGCGCCCGAGTGATGTTTCTCCTCCACAGCGAGCGGCCGATGTACCAAGATTTGAAAGGACGATCTCCTGGACCTTCTTACTTCTATTTGTGCAAAAGCTTACGAGCTATGTATGTAATTGTATTACTTTTTAACTCTGATTTATATTTGTAATGAAAATGAAATCCATGAGGAAACATGTTGTAACTTGTACGTGTTTATCAATAAAGAAAGGAAGAAATTTATTGTAATCTCTTTGTTATATGTTACTTTTACATGTTTTAAGTGAGAATTGGAAAGTTTTTAATTTACGCTGAATTGGGTCGTAACAGATGTTTTGTATTGGACCATGAATGAACTTTGTAATCCATGGTGAACTATCAACATTTAAGATGAAGGTTTCATAGTGCACTCTTTCAATTACCGTCATTTGATTTGACTTGATGTTGCATTTTGAAATGGCAACTTATGATATGCCCATTCTGATTATGATGTGTAGATGTAGTTTATTTTCATTTGAAATGATAGTATGATACTATTGACGTGGTTTTCGCGACCGCACCAACACAGAATAAAGTTTCCCAACGGATACTCTATCCTCTCTTGAACAAAGTTTCCTGCATGCTAAGATTGCGAGATAGATCATACATTTAACTCCAAGGTTCCTTCATGCAATAGAATACCCTCAGTTGGCTCGATGTGTTTTGCTGGTATTTCAAGGGGACTTACACAATTGTTCGACCGCTGACAACAAACAGTGGATTAAGGGATTTCATGTAATTTGGATGATTTGGCAAGTGAGCACAAGTTTCCTAATTCTAACCAGAAATGAACTGAATTTAAAAGAGTGTAGGGCCTAAGAAGTTCTAATCTACTCTAAGGCCTAGGACATGGCGATCAATTCTCACAAGCTTCAACCGAGCCTTGCTTTGCCTCGCTTCAGCTTCCACAAAACGTGTGCAATCTTCAGAGGAGTGGCGAAAGGTGTTCAAATTATAACTCGACATGCAAGTACCATCAAGACGATGCATACAAACACGTGAATCACAATCGAAGTTAAGTTTGAGTAACCAATTGACCACATAGGGCGAACCCACCGTCAGCGAGCCCACTAGTGGTATGGACAAGCGAAGTCTTGTTCAAATCGAGCACCACATTCCACAATCACTAAGTACTTGCATGAAATGAAATCTACTTTACTTTAAGCTACTTCAAGATGCTACGTGAATTGGAAGGACGAAGAAGCCTCAACAACTACTCATAACAAAGAAGAAATCACCATCAATGAAAATTCTTTTATTATTAAAGCATTCATGACAACTTCTTACAAAGTATTCAAAGGGAAGACTTTCCTTCCTCTTCAATCTAAACTATACTATCAAGTTATCAACTATTCTACTTTCTACTCTATCAATTTCTCTCTACTCCTTCTCTACTATCCTAACTCTGATCTAATTCTAATGAGATACAAATGAGGGGGACTCCCCCTTTTATAGTTGGCCAAGTCCAATGGACGGCTCAGATTACAATCAGCTGGATGGCCCAGATTGTGCCACCTCAGCCTAAACAAGATTCACCCTAAAAACCGCCACTAAGAGGAGTGGGGTAATAAATGAGCCATTAATGGCCACCATCCTTCTAGAAGATTCCAGCCTTGAAACGCGTTCACACTGTTCTTGATCTTCTTCTTGACGTTGTTCTTCAACTTCGCTCGAGCTTCCATTCTTTTCTCCATCTTGAATTTTGAAAACATTTCTTCTCTATCACTAAGTCTCAACACTTAGCCATTTTCTTGCAACTTCTCTTTCTTAGAGGTTGAAATGTCATCTTGGATTATTTTCTTCATCACTTTAAATCATCACCGCTTGGTCTCGACGTTCCTCCTGCAAAATAAGCAAGGAGAAGGGTATTAGAACACTTCATAATATAAATTCACTTTACTTACCTGATTTTCACGCTTTGATCTCCAAGGGCTCATCGTTTTTCCTTAGCCAACTTCGCGTTCAAATTCTTCATGCCTTAGCCAAATTTTCAACCTATCTTGCATTCTGCTCGGCGTACTTCACTCTGATATTTCATCCGACTCAGGGTCGAGAAAAATGCTTTCATCAAAAATTATCCAGGTGCCCAATTTCAAATTTATCCGCCAAGGCGACCTATTTCAACATCATTTCCTTTCTTGCCTTAGAAATTTTTGTTCAAACTTTTACTTAGGAAATTCATCAACTTGGTGCCCATTTAAAATCCCCACCTCGAAATCCTTGGCAAGCTGTGGAAGACCTTAAAATCAACTCCTTGTCGACAATCTTCAATACCCAGAAGAAAATTTCTTTCAGAGCTTGTCGAATTCATGGGTATACAACGAACGGGTTCATTTAAATTTTGAATTTTGAACCTTAGAAAAAAAATAATTTTCATCAAATTTAATCCATTTCTTCAACTCCAGGCGCATTTCCTTGCTTCAACTTGAAAACCTTTTTATCCACCTCACGAAGCAAGCACTCACTAACTTTTCCACTGGCAACTTCATTCATGCTTCTGAAAAAATTCCATACTTCACCAGACTCAAGTGTTTTTCCTAAGGAAGAAGAATTTTGTTCCTTAGAAAAAAAAATTTAAATCACTTAGTATTTTTTTGAATTTTGCCTTAGAAAATTTTTATTCATCTCAATCATCTTGCCTAAGGTGAGGAAAATTCTATCAACTCACTTAGGAAATTCTCTTCTTGAATGCCTTGGGCGCATTTTATATTCTATGAGGGATATCTTTCATTTTAAAATTCCAACGCCTAGCATATTATTTTCATCACCCTTATCAACTTTGGGCGCATATCACACTTGAATGGGAAATATTCAACTTTCAACGCCCAGTGAACTTTATATCCCCACGCCTTAGCAATTATCATCTCATTTATCAACTTTGTTCCACCACCTTGGGCGCATTTGATACTTCATTAGGAATATTCAACCCGCCTAGCAATATTGTCTCTCATCAATTTTATTTCACCACCCTTTGACCACGCTTCACCCTCAAGACTTATCTTTTACATGGCGCATATTACATGCCATGGAGGAATAACTTTTATCACGCCTTCTTGTGACCCTTTGACTTCCTTCCTTTTGTCTTTACTTGCCTCACTTGGGCGCATATAGCATGTAGAGGAGAATAACTTTCTAACGCCCTCCCTTTTGACTTGTTGACTTCTCAAATATGGGCGCATTTTGTATGATGAGAAGGATGACTCTTGAGCTTCTTTATTTTCGTCTTCACATACCTCCCTTGGGCGCATTTGGTACTTGGTGAAGGATGAAAGCTTGTTGACTCCTTGACTTTCTTGAGAGGTGGGCGCATTTTGCCATGTGAGGTGGATGAGAGTTATACTTAGAAAATTTTCTAGCATTTGGCTTGCATGTGAGGGCGCATTTCAGCATGTCAAGTGGATGAAAGCTTGATGACTCCTCTTTGAACCTTTGACTTCCTCTTAAGATGGGCGCATAGGGGGAGGATGATGTCATGCATGGATTTTTTTTCATCAACTCTCAAGTGGGCGCATTTTGGGGTAGCTACAGGATAAAGCTCATGCCTTAGCCATTTTTCCTGACTTCTTCAATCATGGGCGCATTTCTTGCCTTGAGGAGGATGAAACTTCACTTAGAAACTTTTCCAACACCTTGATCAAGGATGGCAAATCTGGAGGTGGCAGGTGGATTTTCAACACTTAAAATATTTTTCAATCATCTTGAAGGCAAGCTAGGCGCATTTGAGAGTCAAGCCAGACTTATCTTCATGCCTTAGAATTTTCTAACACTTTCATCCTCCTTTGGGCGCATTTTACATGTCCAACAGGATAAATTCCAGACTTGGAAATTTTCTCAGCCACTGCCAACTTCTTCCTTTGGCGCATTTCAGTGGTGGTGAAGGATATTTTCAACACTTAGGCGTTTTTCTCATCTTCACCAGTCAGCTCACAACGTACTGTATTTAGTAAGCTCTTTGATTTTCCCTCTTCTAGAGCTCAGATTGATTTAAAATTTTGAACACTGGACTTTCATGACCTTGTCAACCTGTTGACACTGCCATTTCGGGTTGGCCTACTATTTTTAGCCCATTTCCGAAGGTGGTTTGCTATTTATAATAAAGGCTTGTTTCTGATACCTCCACAACTCCGTTTGATTTGAAATTTGAATGACGTGCTCCTCACCACGTGACCTGCCTGTCGACACTGGCGCCTGTTGCTAACTTTCTATTTTTAGCCAGTTTCTGAAATGACTTACTATAAATAGTAAGTGCTCTGTTTGCCCTGAAATTTAACCGGTGGATAGCTTGAAAGATGCTGATCGCAGTGGTTTACACCGGTTTTCGAAAATTCTAACTTTTTACCCCTCTTTTTGGGTCCTGAAGCTAGAAACCCTAATTCATCTTGCATGCATATCAAATGACCTTTGTTTGTCTTCGTTTCTGTTGCATTGCGATCAATTTGTGATTCTGAAGTGCTGGGAGGCGGCTGTCGGGATGCATCTGCTAAAAATAGCAAGTTCCTAAATAAGTGATTATCTTGTTTTGCATGTCACACCACTACGTAGGTCTCGAAAAACCCACAAAGAATCACTTGACATGCAAAGAAAACCCTGACATGCAAACCCTAAAAATAGCCTCTGAAGGCTGAACTCTAAAAGTTGTTATCTCACTTTGCATGTTATATCACCACAAAGGTCTCAGAAAACCCAGAAGGAATCCTCAGACATGCATTGAAAAACTCTTCATATAAACCCTAAAATTAGCTCTAGAAGCTGAACTGCTAAAAATAGCCAGTTGTCTATTTTAGCTCAAATTTTGCCAGTGAGCAGTCCGATGTGTTCTTAATGCAGTGTGACGATCGAAACTCCAGAAATGCTGAAGGAACGCTCTGAATTGCGCACTTACTAAAAATAGTAAGTAGTCAAGATTTGATGAAACTTCAGTGGAAACTTGCTGAAAACACACTGACAATTATGTTAGCCTCAGATTTCAATTCATTCACTTCGTTTGACCTCAAATTGGCAAGGAAGTTCAAAACCCTAATTTTCAGACTTGGCCAAATTTCACGTTAAAGCTCACAGACAGGCACAATCCCCGAAAGGTAGACAGCAGAAAGAGAGGGAGAGAGACAAAACCAAAGCCAAAAGACCAGAATGGAGCAAAAATTAGGGGTCCCCATCTTGAATGGGGCGATGTGTGAAAAGGTCACAACAGATACGTGTTGTACCTTGCTATGATTATAGTTTAGAATCATGAGTTATGTTTACATTCAGCTCTTAGTGAGAGTTAAGACACAACATGTATGCTTTTGTGGCATGTGAGGTCAATGGGTGTATACTAGTGAATAGTAGCATTTTTGTTTAAAATGAATCCCTACTTTTTATGATTTCTAAACATGTTGATTGGAACCTAGAGCCATGAGTAAGTGCTCGGTTTAGTCTATTCCCAAACAACACTAGGATTGAGGTAGTTTTGCCTTGTTTCATCTAAGTTGCACTAAGCTTGACTAGGCCTAGTTTATTGCTTATGTTGGGCTTTGTGCCCCATTTATTATCATTTGGGGTGGTAAATGTGTGTTATGAGTTTGGAGAGGCTATAGGTTTGTAGGAGAACGTTTGTCATATGTCATGGTCAAGTTTGAGGCCTTTGGGAAGACTGAATTTGTTAGGAAACTTCTTCTTTCTAAAGGTCGCCTATTTTACCAAGGGTAGATCACTCAAGTAACCCTACCTTGTCCCAAGTGGCATTGACTAATAAAAAGGGAAACCCTTGGACAAAGGGTACCCAAACGTTTTTGGGAAAGTTCCTTCTTGAAAGTCATTCCCTTTGGTCTACCTTTCCTATCTATTATCTGATTTTAGAGATGTATTTGGTATTTTGCAAGTTATCCACTCCTTTGCATTGGAATGTATATCTTAGTGTGCAATCAACTAGTCAATGGTTCAGTTGGTCGAGACCTTGTGTCTCCCAAGTAACCTACCTCTTGAGTAGGTAATCCTAGTTATTGGATGTTGTTCCCACATCCACATGGAGGTTGGTTGTCTTGTCTTGGGATGTGTAATGAAGTAGGTGTTACTCTCACTTTATTCCTTGTGTTCGCAATAGAATGGATTGTTGACTAATTTTTTATATCCATTATAAAGGAAACTCAATCTTCTCATATGCTCATCATGGTGACCTTGTCACATGAAATGGTTAAGACTTTCAATTGTTTGGCCATGCTTGGTGCATTGGCATTACATACCTTGAGTGTCATTGTGTTCCATCTTATCATCTCAAATGCATGGGTGTGAAATGTGGGATGTTGATATTGCATTTACATTGTGAGAAATTAGTTCATCTGTTTTTTATTGTTAATGTGTTGGGTGTGAAATGACCCCCTTATATTTTTTCCCAAATTTTCACACATCAATCTTCACCCGTTAGCATTAGCATAATCAAATCAGCTGATGAAAGTAACCCTATGCCAAGAATGTTCACTCAAGACCCAAGATGGGTGAGGTGATATCATATGGCACTGGTGATCATTAGTAACAAACTGAATGAAAGTACAATGATGGAAATGTAGATTATGCAACTCGACCGCATATTTCAGCGAGAGTGAATTGATGGCTCAGCCAATCAATAGACGAGATATGTAGTATAGAAAGTAAAGACGGCGAGGCCTGTCTCCTCCACCAATGATGGGAATGAAATTGTATGCAAGAAAGTAAATAAAGCAGCGAGGCTAGCCTTCTTCCACTAAGAATGGGAATACAATAGAAGTTTGCAGAAATATTAAAGAGTTGATCAGTACTACTGAACTAGTGTTACAATGTAAAATAAAATCTACAAGAGCCAAGTATTAGAGATGTCCAAAGTGCTGCAAATGTTATAGAATGTCTCTCCAACTCCAAAAGACTCCCAACCATGAAAAACAAGCCCAAAAACTCCAACTACTACAATCTGATATACTAAACCAGCAAATTGAAAATGCAAACCAGCAACACACCAAAATGCTCATAACTCCTTCAATACACCTCCGAATGACATGAAACTGAATGCAAAGAAAGCCTAGAGGGTAAGCGCCCAAAGTCTAGACAGTGAAATAGTATTAAACACCCACAATTATTTTATGCACACATTCCAAGGTATTGGTAGGCAAGATTCAGCCATCAAGAAGGAGCGACCTCTCTAGAAAATTAAATACTCCAAAATAAAATCTGAAAATCTGCAATAAGAGACGCCTTGAGCATAGAAAAGGGATAAGCAAATACCCAAAAGCTAATTAAAATCGTATAATGACTTTTGAGCGGAAAATCACTTTCAATACTACTAAACCAACAACCTGCAAAACTGAAAATAAACATCTAAACTCTATCTGTGATGCTCTATTTGCACTCCCTGGATGAGAAGCAGTCTCTGAAACTCAACTAGGTGCTATCTTTCAAGCACGAAACCAAGAGAAGAAGGAAATAGGAGGTATACATTTCTCGAAACAAGCTCTGAAAATATTTCAGCAGCATAACAGTACGATAAGCAACAATCAATGTTGCAAATGAAGGCCAGGTCTCTTATTTATAACTTTTCTCCTTAATTAGGGTGCCCAAACTGAAATTCACATTCAAATCCAAATTCACCTTTTTCCTCCACTTACATTTACATTTCATTTTATTTCCTTCTCCAAATCATCCCCCATAAGAGATATATTACTTTATTAAAAATACAAGTCAAACATAAGATAGGTGTCCAAGGTGATTAAGTGAAATATTTATAAAATTAACTTATGTCTCCACTAGGCGTCCAATATAAGTGAAAATAAACATTATAATCACTTAGATATTTTCCCCTTAAGAAGTTGTCCACTTTTTCCTAGGAAATATTTTCACTAAAATATTATTTTCATCAAATATCAAACTTGCCAAAATAATCACCTCAATTGTTGGAGACCAAACTGAATAAACTGACCTACCAGAAATAGCCACTGCACTAAATTGTTGTACTGCTACTAAATATAGCACTGTAAAAAATAGTACTTACTAAAAATAGCATACTACTAAAAATAGTAAGTCTAGAAAAGTCATATGTTTCAGTTGCATGTCACATCACCACGAAGCTCTCTAAAAACCTAGAAAGAATCCGGAATCCAAATTGTAAAATGCCAACATGCAAGCCTCCAAAACTACCAAGGAATCGACCAAAAATGCAAGTCATTATCTTGTCATGCATATTACCTCATCCAGAAGCTCTCCAAAAACCCAGAAAACTCCACCAGACATGCATCATAAACTCTCGCATGTAAGCCTTCAAAACCTCCTATAAAAGTGGAAACCCTAATTTCCATTTTTGTTTAGCCTACGAGTTTCCAGAAATAGGCTAAATCCAAATGAAGAGCGTAGGGCTAAATTGGGGACATTACAGTCCACCCTTCCCAAAATTGTTTGTCCTCAAGCAATACCACAACTCCAAAAAAATTAAAACTGATCCATACCAAACCAAGTATGATCCCAGAGTCCCAAATCCATCTCCGAAAGGACCCACCATGATGATACTGCACCACTCTAATCACATCAGTGAAGCCATCGTGTCAAAACTGCACTAACCTCCCTTGTAACTCCCAAATGTTACCATCCATGAACAGATTGGAAGGACTGACGTCAACACCTTGTAGCATCTCACCCCCAAAAGACTCTGAGTCATCAATATCAACCATACCACTGTCAATCACAATCTTGGGCAATGGGAAAGTTAGTCTACTCAACTCAATACAATAATCCTCAGCATATCTCCATAAGGTATCTAACAAAGCCACGACTGCAAATGTGACCTCTCCAATTCTTCTTGCAAAGAGGAAAGCAATCCTTTACAAGAGCTCATCAAACTCAAACTCACAACTCCACATGAATCTACTAAGCCTCAACTAAATTATCATGATACAACCATGAAGACTGTAGAAATTTCTCACAATTCCAACCCCAAGAGTCTCAAAATGTAGAATCAAAGCTTGTGGAAGTTCGTTGTCCTGAACCAATATTGTGAAGGAGCTATCAAATTTTGCTTCACAAACCTCCATAAGTTGAACTCTGAGAATAGGATAGGTGTGAAGAAACAAGATAACACTGCTGTTCAAAGCTGAGATCAGCAGAGTAAAATCAGATTTTAGTGCTCTACACAAGGAAAAGCAGCAACACCAATGGAATTCCCGAGTGTGAGCGTGTGAGATGAGCATTGTGTTGCAAGATACCACCTCCAAAGTGGCTGGAAAACATACAAGAGGAATGTCCAACTAAAAACTACCACCTCTTTGACAAGAAGTGATGAACCAACTCTCTGAATGAGAGTAACTCCCCATGTACGGTGGTTGGTCTGCCTCCAATCAACAAACTCTAGTCTTAAAATCTGCCCTTGTCTTAGCCAAGGATCACTCTCAAGAGCAATCAACCATTCATCTCTCCAACCCATACTCAAAATTTCTCTCCAATCCATTTGTTGATGAACAAATGGGTCAAGTGGTTGGTAAAGAAGGGGACAGCACCAAAAAATCTGATAAACTCCATCAAACCAAGTTGAGGATCCCAAAAGTCTTTTCCATATGTAATAAGCTCCATCAAACCAAGTTGAGGATCCCAAAGCATGGATACCCAGCTAAAGATGATCTCCAACACACCGGAAAGAGAATTCAACACAACCCCAAGTGCTAGTCAAAACCAAGTGCATACTCATAAAATTGGTGTCCCCTCTACTGAACCTCTGAAACCAACACATGAAAGTTCTAGCAACATTGGAGTATGAAACATAAGATGACTTCAAATACAACTCCCAAAATTGACTAGCATCACTCAACCCAAGGAATGGATTGACAAGAGTGCAAACACCATGTTTTGGTCCATCTTCCCAAGTGGAGTCTTCATCCTCTACCCCTCCTAAGCATTCAGTATCAAGCAGCCTCGAAAGATTTCTAATCCCACAATGTGGCACATCCTCATGGTTTGATACCACATCATCCATGCACTGGAAACCATACTCAATCTCATATATAGTTTCATCATCCATCACAAAGAGAAGGTTATCATAACTTTCCTCAACACCCACTTCAAAGAGAGGATTGTCAAAAAATTGGAAGTCATTCCTTTCATCTTGCTGTTCCAAACCTGCACATGCAACTTCTGAGTTTCTTGTGATGCTTTCTAGATCAAACTCCACTTGAAGACTATCAAGCTCTCCAATCACTTGCTTGATTTCTTCAGCTCTTTGTGCACTCTCTTGGTCCTTGAAAATTTTGAAGTCAACAAACTGATCTTCTACCTCCGTTGGAGCCAACTGAGTATCTTCTAACATGCCCTTTGTTGATTCGAGCTCCAGAGTAAGCTCATCAACCTTTCTCTCCTTTTTCTAGGAAAGCACTAATGGTCTTCTTTGCAATTTTGAAGGCATAATCTTGATCTTCAATCAAGTGTATGTATGCTGATTTCAATGCCTCCAAGGAGTTTTTGATAAGTTGCAAGTTGGGAAGAGCAACTTCATCCTTAACTCCTCTTTGTCTCTCTTCAAGTTGAGTCTTCCAGTAAAGCTCTTCAACCAAGCTATGTGTGTGATCAAGTCTAGATAGAGCTAGCACTTCATCTTCAACGGACACCTTGAATTGGCCTTCCCACTCATAAGAATGCGAAGATGGTGAATTGCTGATAGGCTGCAAGAAAAAATCAGAACTTTGTTGCTTGTCTTTGCTGCCCTCATAGCTGCTCCAACATTCTTGTCTTTCACCACCAATTAGCTATGAATGCTCAATATTATGAAGAGGATCATACTTTACAATTTCTTCGACCCTTTGCTTGCAATCAGCTTCTTGAATGAGTAAATCTCATTTGTGTTTGAGAACCTCTTTGAACCTTTCATCCTCAAAAGCCATAAGGTCTTCAAGCTCTTCTTCCTCCTCACTGTCTCCTTGATCAAAGGTTATGGCAGCTCCCAACTCGATCAATGAGTCATCATTGAACGTTGTTCTAAAAGTTTCAATAACAACATACTCCTGCTTAGTGGCTGCAACCAACTCAAAGGGATCATCATGGAGCTTTGCCAAGCAATCTTCTTCATCAAAGACACCTTCGCCTCCAAAGGCCACCTCAAAGCTTGCAATGCAATCTGATTTTTGATCTTCATTAGGATCAAAGGGAAATTTAACCCACAATGGTTCTTTATCATACCTTGGTGCCATCACACCCGGATCCCAAATGCTAAGGGGTTGTTTGTTTAGATCAAAAGGAAAGTGTACATCATACCCTTCTTGGTGTGTTGACTCTTTGAACAAGTTACCTCCCAACTCACTTAAACTAATATCTTCATAATCATTTCTTTCCAATGGTTTGGTTTGATGATCAAACCCAAGACCACCCATGACACCACTTTAATGAAGTGAAGAATCTTCAATGCTAGCTGTTTTGAAAACTTCATCATTTTTATCTTCTATGAAACCATCATGAGTAAGTATGTTACTGATTTCTTTATTGGTAGCCCAATGCACACATGAGAGGTCTTCTTGGCTACTTATCATAAATTTGTCTTGTGAAAACTCTTGAGAAGTTTGGACAGCAACAAGGAAAGAATTATCCATCACCAAATCTTCAACAAGAGGAGGTATAAAAACATCAGAACCTCCACCAACATCACTAGGGTAATGATCATAAGCTGGTTCAATGTCACCACTAGTATTTCCTTCATCTTTCTCTTCTTCAACAAACTCATCCCACACAACAATTCTACCAACATCTTCTGTGAAGCCCTTAGTCTAGAGACCTTCATTGGATGAATCTTCATTAGGACTCTAGACTACCGTTATGTTCTTTTCACTGAACTGATCTTCATCACTTCCTATCACATGTTGTCTAAGGGAGTATTTTGAGGCTCTACCACACACTCTTCAACTGTCAAGGTATCTTCATCAAACTCGTGATCATTTAGAGGTGACATGTGCACCTTGCTTGTGCCTTCTTCAATACTAGTTGACTAATTTTTCTCTTCAACTTGCTTACTCGTGGGCTGCAAACCACAAACAAGTGTTTCTGCTTTTTTCTCTATCCCTTCATCAATAGAATGTTCTACTTTTCCATTCAAACATTTAGATTTTGCAAATATCCTTGAGTATACCCCTTTAATGTCAAGATCTCTCATAAGCATGGACAGCTCCTATAACAGCTCAGATATAGACTTCTCTGTAGCCATCTGACAACTAAGCTCTGTTTTTTCACAGGATGGCAAGATCTTGGCTCTAATACCACTGAAATGACCCCCTTATATTTGTTCCCAAATTTCCACACATCAATCTTCACCCGTTAGCGTTTGCATAATCAAATCAATTGATGAAAATAACCCTACGCCAAGAATGTTCACTCAAGACCCAAGATGAGTGAGGTGATATCATATGGTGTTGGGGATCATTAGTAACAAACTAAATGAAAGTACAATGATGGAAATGTATATTATGCAACTCGACCGCATATTTCATCAAGAGTGAATTGACGGCTCAGTTGATCAGCAAATGAGATATGCAGTACAGAAAGTAAAGACGGCGAGGCTTGTCTCTTCCACCAATGGTGGGAATGAAATTGTATGTAGGAAAGTAAATAAGGCGACAAGGCCAGCCTTCTTCCACTAAGAGTGGGAATACAATAGAAGTTTGCAGAAATATTAAAGAGTTGATCAGTACTACTGAATTAGTGTTACAATGTGAAATAAAATCTACAAGAGCCAAGTATTAGAGATGTCCAAAGTGCTGCAAATGTTATAGAATGTCTCTCCAACTCCAAAAGACTCCCACCCATGAAAAACAAGCCCAAAAACTCCAACTACTACAATCTGATATACTAAACCAGCAAATTGAAAATGCAAACCAGCAACACACCAAAATGCTCATAACTCCTTCAATACACCTCTGAATGACATGAAACTAAATGCAAAGGAATCCTAGAGGGTAGACGCCCAAGTCTAGACAATGAAACAATATTAAACACCCACCATTACGTTATGCACGCATTCCAAAGTATTGGCAAGCAAGATTCAGCCATCAAGAAGGGGCGACCTCTCTAGAAAATTAAATACTCCAAAATAAAATCTGAAAATCTGCAATAAAAGACACCTTGAGCATAGAAAAGGAATGAGAAAATACCCAGAAGCTAATTAAAATCGTATAATGACTTATGAGCAGAAAATCACTTTCAGCACTACTAAACCAGCAACCTGCAAAACTGAAAATAAACATCTAAACTCTATCTATGATGCTCTATCTGCACTCCCTGGATGAGAAGCAATCTCTGAAACTCAACTAGGTGCTATTATTCAAGCACGAAACCAAGAGAAGAAGGAATTAGGAGGTATGCATTCCTCGAAGCAAGCTCTGAAAATATTTCAGCAGCATAACAATACGATAAGCAACAATCGATGTTGCAAATGAAGGCCAAGTCTCTTATTTACAACTTTTCTCCTCAATTAGGGCGCCCAAACTGAAATTCACATTCAAAACCAAATTCACCTTCTTCATTCTCCAAATTGTCCCCCATAAGAGAAATATTACTTTATTAAAAATACAAGTCAAACATAAGATAGACGTCCAAGGTGATTAAGTGAAATATTTATAAAATTAACTTATGTCTCCTCTAGGCGTCCAATATAAGTGAAAATAAACATTATAATCAATTAAATATTTCCCCATTAAGAAGTTATCCACTTTTGCCTAGGAAATATTTTCACTTAAAATATTATTTTCATCAAATATCAAACTTGCCAAAATAATCACCTCAATTGCTGGAGACCAAACTAAATAAATTGACCTGCCAGAAATAGCCACTACACTGAACTGTTGTACTGCTGCTAAATATAGCACTGCCAAAAATAGTACTTACTAAAAATAGCATACTACTAAAAATAGTAAGTTGTTCCAAACTCATTTTGAGCACAAACCGGGCAGCCGTCGTAACTTACTAAAAATAGTAAGTCCAGAAATGTCCTCTGTTTCAGTTGCATGTCATATCACCGCGAAGCTCTTTGAAAACCCAGAAGGAATCCGGAATCCAAATTGCAAAACATCAACATGCAAGCCTCCAAAACTGCCAAGAAAATAGCTAGAAATGCAAGTCATTATCTTGTCATGCAAGAAAATACCTCATCCAGAAGCTCTCCAAAAACCCAGAAAACTCCACCAAACATGCATCATAAACTCTCGCATGCAAGCCTTCAAAACCTCCTATAAAAGTGGAAACCTTAATTTCCATTTCTGCTTAGCCTACGAGTTTCCAAAAATAGGCTAAATCCAAATGAAGAGCGTAGGGCTAAATTGGGGACATTACAGGGCGAAAGCTTGGGGCATTACATTTGGTATAAAAGCCTATGTTGCAATATTAGGAGCTCTAGGTTGTGTGTTTGCTTATACTTTGCATACATTAATATAGATGTATTTGAATTAACATGTTAGTGCTAATCCATGCAACTTGCTTGTGAAGGAAAATGTCTCTATGGAACTAACCACTCATCAAGGAGGCCTTGACTAAGAATTTT
Source organism: Sequoia sempervirens (assembly GCA_007258455.2). NCBI lineage: Eukaryota > Viridiplantae > Streptophyta > Pinopsida > Cupressales > Cupressaceae > Sequoia > Sequoia sempervirens. The sequence goes on along the minus strand of VDFB02353493.1, from coordinate 285,118,359 downwards.
TGAAGATCCAAAATGAGGAGACACTAATAGTGAGGCATGCTCAGCCTGAGGAAGCTATTGGTATGCAATAGATAATGGGATTGTTGCAAGAGCTACTTTCAAGGTTTCACCCTAGGTAGGAGGAAGCATGGGAAATTGGTTCTCAGCCATCTTAGGGGAATTCTGCTATTGTAATGATTCAGGGTTATGTTATGTAATGTAATTGCTGGGCACTTGTGCTCAAGAAATCTTCTACGGACGAAAACCCATAGGGGACTTTGATCAGTGGACGAAACCCCATTGGTCGCTAGAATCAAAGGACAAAAACCCTTTGCTTCTTTGGGAGCATTCTCACTCAAGGAGTGCATTAGAACTTCAAGGAGTTGCAAGAAAGTTCAATTGTTTTATTGAGCATTGTTGTTGCAGAATTGTATTTGTTGTTTGCTGCTATTGTAATAACTATCATAACAGTCCCATTGACAGTGGAATTCATAACTATATCAATATATGAGCGTGAAAATTTCTAAGTCATTTGTGCAAGATTATCTATGTTATTGTGTTATTTGAGTATGATTAATTGTTGGTGTTCATGATTCAAGTCTGATTATGTTTCAAGTCCATTATCTTTAATAAATTTAATGGAAAGGGCCATGACATAAGATCTCACAATCAGCCCCTAAATAAGCCTTCTAGATGGTATGTCACTTGACTCTTCTAAGAGCCTAGATAAAGATAAAGATGGATATTGTGCTGATTTGGTTGACTTGATGACCTTATAGCAGGTTTTCAAATTAACTATCTCAAGGTTCTGATGAGATTATTATCTATCAGTAACTAACACTTTCATTCATTTTTTTTGTGGGTCTAGAGTCCCTAACTTTAGGTATCTTTAGCCAAGTTAAAAAGATAAAGAAAAAAAAGAATCACACCCTTATATTTTCAGCATATATATTGAAAGAAATATAGTTCGGTACAAAAATTACTTGTTTCCATTGATCTCATAACCTAATTTTCCAAAATCACTTATAAATGCAGAAAATTATTAAAATTTTGGCATTTGGATTATCACAAATAAAGAAAAATATAAGCTTCAAAATCCAAAAGTCTTATAAAAAATAAACTCGCTGTAATTAATGCTCAAAACCATTGGAAATGTTAGTGAATGTTTTCATTTTGAAAGAGTGTTGTCAATTGGTACTCATGCTATAACCCAAATTAAATATCAACTTTGAACATTAATTGCATTTTCAAGCAAATAGAGGTAGGCCTCAATATGGAGATCACCAAAAATATCCAGGAGAAAACACAAAGGAAGACAAAATGGCATCGTCCAACATCTTGCAATCATTTGTAACATGGCAATCGACCCTAGTTCCACAATTTATTTTTCATGAAATCGGCATTTCAAACCCAGTCAAACTAAGTTGAAAACTTCTTAATTTTATCTTAGCCAATCTTCTTAAGTTGTCTTACACACCTACTTAATCTGCTGGCCTGCCTGCTTAACTTGCCCTTCTGCATTATCTTAATTAATTCAGCACTAACCACATTGACCAGCGTCACATCAGTCACTCTTCTTTTTCAATTAGAAATGCATAAGTAGGGTCAATTGGCGACCAAGTTAACTCATCATTTGGGCAATTTCACATGTTCAGTTCCCCAATATAAATCCCAAAGAAGAACATTTTGAAGCAAGCTACAGCTATTGTCAATCCTATGGTTGACCAGATGCTCCACAACATTGCATTTTGTAGGAGTGGTGAATTTTAGGCGTTTTGACTCCCACAATTGCTTCCTGTAAGTACCTTGATCAAGTACAAAGAAAAATCTATCATGTTTTGAGCTGCTGCTGTGATTTTTCCCGAAGCTTTGTGGTGTTCACTTTCTGCAACAATAAGTTCACTGGAGAACAGTTTGAGATTTCATCTTTGAATGATGGAATTTGACAGTTTTCATTAGGTATGAAAACCCTATTGAATTTGTTCGACTGAATAGCTTTTTTTTTTAAATGAAAGCAATGAATGCCGTGCATACAGGGTTGTTTTGGCCAAAAGTTTACTGCTGATGCATTCAAAAGCAACACTTATTAGCTTACCAAGTCCTAGTTAGAGTGATTGTCCGTGCCCACACTTATTAGATGAATTATATGCTAATTCAATCTTTCTTAGCATTGTAAACAGTACTCAATTTTGGTGGATGCCTCATTACCCAATCAAGTCCACATTGCTGGGTGTTTTTGATGAAGCTCGCATTCAGTGGATAACTCATTAGCCAACCAAATGCTAACTAGGGTGGTTGACGATGCCGATGTTCAGAAGATGAATAATTAGACAACCAAGTACATATTACGATGTTTGATGATGCCCCTGGTCAAGAATGGCCTATAAGCTAATCAAAATTTCTTTATGGTGGCTGAAAATTGCAATGATCATTGAATGATTAGCGAGCCAGCCATTTCTGAGAGGGATGGTTGAAGAATCAACCATAATGTAAGGGACCACAGCAACCTGAGTGCAATGGATACAATGAATTGTACATTATTAAGTTATTCAAATAATAGTTATGATATCTTGTTATGGTTGGTTGACAAAGACAGAGATGCTCTGGCTCCAAACTTAGTAATGACATATGGAAATGAAATTAAAGAGATGCCCCATTCATAAGACACAGTAAAGAAGATCATTATGTTTTGATAACTAACTTGTGTTAAGTGTATGCCCAACAGCCTATTTTTTGGCCTCATCAAATATTACTGCACAGACGCCCATGACGAATATCAACCAATTTGGTTGGGAAAATACATCCACACAAATCTTTCAAGCATTAGAAAACAATTGGAAAAGTCAGGCATCAATTCGAACAAAGATTCAAAGACATAACGAAAATATATATGAGAATAAGTGAGAAGAAACAAGGATGCACACGACCATGGCGAATATCAAACAATTTGATTGGGAGAAAACTTCCACACAAATCTTTCAAGCATTAGAAAAACAATCGTAAAAGTCAGACATCAATTCGAACAAAGATTCAAAGATATAAAGAAACTATAAATGAGAATAAGTGAGAAGAAACAAAGATACCCAAAATGTATACTCCGGCCAAAAGCCCAACAAGAATAATATCTCAAACTTGTGATCTCAAATGTATCAGTTCAGCTGCAATCCATTCCATCGTCACCCATTTTTTATAAAAATTCTCCTCCGGAATGCCTTAGTGTCTACAGAAAATGTCTAAGACAAATTACTTTTTCTCGGATGCAAGTACCAAATTACTTGTGATCTCAAATGTACCAGTTCAGCTGCAATCCATTTCATCGTCACCCATTTTTATAAAAATTCTCCTCCGGAATGCCTTAGTGTCTACAGCAAATGCCTACGACAAATTACTTTTCCTCGGATGCAAATACCAAATGAATGGAGAGCCAGGGCACATATTTCCCTCTCTCTGGTTCCAGGGGACAAAATTCATGGAAAGAAAAAAGAGTTCGCCTTAGGTGCCGATCTATCACACGTTTATTTTAATGGAGTCGCTAGTGACGTGTCCCGCTCCGTAACACTCGCCCTTGCACTTCACTTTCTGGGCCTCCCATGTCCACGGCAGATCGATTTGAGGCGAATTTAAATCTATTTCTACTTGTGAACGATCTTTCTTATAAAAAATTTGATCCTAATTACGCCCATAGCCGTTCCGGAGGATTCTCTATGGCATTGGGAGTTGGAACTATACGCCGCCCCCACCCCCACCAAAAAGAAAGTCACCTCCACTCACTCAACTCCTACTTTTACTATTCTTTATTTCTTTATTAATCATATTCTATTACTAGCAATCGCACTTTGGGGTGCAATGGGTATGCCGAAGATAATATAATGAACTTTCTGTTAAATTTGTTTATTAATAAATAGAAAAATCGATTTAGAGTCGTAAAGCACATATATTTTTTTTTACTTAATTCCTTAAGAAGTTGAAGTCTTGTGAGTTGAGTACACCAAGTAAAACTTAAACCCCCTTAATAAAAAAACATTGATTGAAAATAGAATTTGAGTGGCAAAAATGTTTTTTATAATAGACAGTCAAGAAGCAACTTAATAATATGTTGTAATTCTATTCAAAACAATGATTCAACCGTGTTTCTTGAATATATGAGTTGCACGAGAGGCCTTGATTTGTAGCCAACTAAAGTCCAAACACTTATAGGAATGAACCATAAGCAAGGAAGCAAGGAATGAGTTCACAAGGCTCAATAGATTTCGACTAATGAACATAAACCCACAAGTCCAATATATTCCTCTGGAAATATCCCCAAATCTAAAAGCACAAGAAGCAAACAAGTTAGAAGGTATGTAACATTGATGCAGATGTTCCTTCAGTTGGCCTTCATGAACCCTCGAAAACATAGGTTACCCTTTCCTTCTATTGAGCCCTTAGGTGAAAATTGGGTAACAATTACTTTATTCCTCCCTTAAAATTTTAACTTACCATAAGAAGCATAGGCACTACAAAATTTTATCATGATCAAAACATGGCTTATTTGGACTATAGACTGTAAAGCAAAGCATTAATATCCAATAGCTATTATTTTTCTTAAATTATTATTTACATCTAAGATTCTATAGATCTTGTAATCATAATGGAAAAGGATTGTCATCACTAAATAATCAAAGATAAAATAATAATGATAATTATGAATACCATATGGAATAAGCCCTCATAGAGTATGTCAAGTAGTAATAATCATTGGAGAGATGCTTCAACAACCATAAGATCTTGTAAATTCACTTCAAAATATATCAATTTTGACACGTGAAAATTATAAGTGTGTTAAATACAATGAGATATTAAAAAATAATGAAAGGATCATGTGAGTGTAAACATGTAAGAATGTGAGAATAAATGATAAAGTTCATAAGATGACCCCAATGGTGGAAACACTATAGTAAGCATGCCATGAATAGAAACAACATATATTCATGATATTAACATGGTCACACAAAGGTTTTCCATCAATAGTGGTCAACCAAAAAAGAATGTGTGTTATACTTAGAAGATATAATGAATAGTACTAACTAATTGGATTTGAATTCATCTCATGTAAATTATTCTTTTGCAAATGAATTTGTATGATTTCCCTAGAGGACCAAATCACCAATTTCAAAATTGTGTGGGATAGTGCCTTTTACATCTCATTCACTCATGTTTGATACATACTCAAATTATCCAAGGCATGAACACAACACTCATTGTACATTTCAAGATCTTGTAATCTTTGATCTCTATATGTATTATCATCAATTATTCATCTAAGGAATATTGAATAAAGATGAAATTTCTAACCCAAATGGTATAACACCTCAATAATATAAATGAGTAAGACATATATCCCATAGAAATGAGAATGGTAGTGCAATATGTCTAGAAACTAGGAATAATTTGTGTATGTCAATTAGTTGAATGTTTACTAATAATTTTCCACAATATTTGTTCATGTTTTATTGGTATCCTTGGCTTAGCCATTACATTATGGATAATATGAAGAAGGAAAGTGTTGTTGAATTGGAATTCGTCCAAAATATTACTTTATTTCATTTAGTTTTCTAGATAGTACAATGTGAAAACTATAAAAGCAAAAATTTGGTATGTGGCAATGTGCCATTGGACAATGTTAATCCAAACTTTGTCCTTGTTCCCCTTTTTACAAGAGACAATAATGTACACAAATCCCTATCAAAATGACATGGGATTTACCCTTTGGAAAGTGACACAATAGATATTAGTGATGTAGAGAGAGCTAGTTGAACATCACTTCTATCTCTTGGATTAAATCTATCAAAAATTTAAGAATATCACAACCATCCTCATTTCAAAGTTACTCCAATATTAAAACACATATTTATAACACTATCAATCAAGCAATGCATACAATGGCTCTTAAAAGAGAAATGTGGAGTACTCAATTAAAAAGGCTATAAATATCTATGATTATTAGCTATATTTGATAACTTTAGGTTATCAATATGTAACTTGACTACTATTTGGTCTTCTTGTCTTTTGTCCAAATCTTTATAAATGTGATATCTTCATAAATTAATCATGATTTTAATATGATTGTAATGTTCATAATCTATTGGTATTGAGAATTACAAATGAAAGATTGATAAAATCTAAACACACATTTTTTTAGAAGCTCTTTATTTCTAGCATATGTCATCCAAATATTTTCCTCTACATCAAAAGATGAGCTAGGGGTTAGTAAATGTCAACTATAATATTTCATTTGACCTAGGCTTATAAAGAATAGATAAACACATACGTATTTTTTTTAAAATTGTACAGTATAAAGTAAGCATTCTCTTGATTGATTTTGTAAACATTTACAAACACAATTTATAGTTTCTAACATAGTTGTAATGTTTATAGTCTGACATTGAGAATGATAGTTAAAACATTGATAAAAAACTAATACACATTTTTCTCATAAACTCTTCATCTAACACATATTTATCCAATTACTTCCCTCTACATTACGAAATGAGATAGGGATTAACAAATGACACCTCTAACATATCTTGTGACAACTTTCTAGAAAACAAATAAGCATTTTTTTTTTTGAAATTGTACCACATGAAAAAGCAATCCATCACAAAATCATTACAAATTTTAACATGACTAAAATATTCATAATCCATCGACATCAAAATCAATAACTGAAAGTCTAATAAAATTGAGCATAATTAATAAGCATTTGCTTGATTCATTTTATAACCTCAAAAACTTAATTATAGTTTTTAACATTAACAGTGCATTCACATTAAGAACCATAGCTAAAACATTGACAAAAATTAAACATGGTTTTTTCATAAGCTCAAACTCTTCATCTAATATATTTGTTGTCCAATTATTTCCTCCTATGTCACGAAGTGAGCTAGGGGGTACTAATTAACACCTCTAGTATATCATATGGCCTACCTGTCTAGAAAATAGATAAACATAAGAAATTTTTGGATGACTTCAACACCTAATTTTTGGACGACTTCAACACTTGACATTAACAAGAATTTTTGTTATCCATTTACAGGCCCAGCCCATAAGGCCACAAATGTGAGACCTCAACCCTATCTCCAAAAGAAATCAAACACGTTGAAGCAAGGCAAGTTGAAATAGTTCTTATGTGCTTCTAGAAGTCAAGATTAATGGAATCAAAGCCCACATCACTTTCAAAAACAACCCCCAATTAGGATGCCATTCCACATAGTTGATGCAAAAGTAGTTTAACAACAAATATAAACAACTTTCATACAAAAAGATCTGATAAATTATATTTGAGTTGTACATTTGTTCAAAGCAAGCTTAAAAAATTCAACTCCTCATTATGCTCACATAAATAAAATTAAGTAGGTATATGAAACTAACCCAGTAGTAAATCATATGGACACCTATAGTATAGGGCTAAGTTTAATTTTCTCTAATCTATTACCATCAAAAATAGGAAATCTTGGATATTCTAGTTTTGGGTGCACTTAATTGTTGCTTTAAGTCTATACAAAATGGTTGTATACTCATCTTTCATGAATGTCAACCTCTGCATACATGCTTCCATTGCAAGATATAAATGCCTCTGTTTCCATGTCTCCTCTACTATCAGAACTTAAGAGTGACTTTCACTGGACATTACACTTTAACTATCATCTCCAACTAGAACTTGTGTGATGCCCTCCCCTGACAATAAATAGGACCCAGGTTCAAATTTCTTTCTCTATGGTGGAGATAGAGTGTGTAAATATTTAGAACCCATTTTCCTCTTCTTCTTGGCATGCTTCTTATTCCTTACTTGAGCTTCAAACAATGCAGCAGCTTTTGTGTGATGGGGTGTTGAAGGTTGTTGGATGCCATTGTAAGTTTCGGCAACACCAACCCCTATGATCCCACATATGTGCCCTTTCTTTGAATCACCTACAAATTCATTTATTTGTGATACAGATGAAACCGCATTTTTCATTTTCTTTCTCTATGGTATGACTAAAGCAAGACAAAAAATCTAACACTGAAAATTATTGCTACAAAATATAGTTATCTCATCAATTTCACCTTGTCAAATAGGTGAATCATTGTACCATTGCATAGATTGTAACATTGTTGTTCCAATAACACAACCATATAATCCAAATAAAGAATAGTTATACAAAATCCCTCAGATTTTACAGTGAAACCATTTATGTACTGGAATTTAGGTTATACAACACACTTGTAACATTCATGAGGTTGATGAATAATGTGCTTTGAATTTTCATTGTTTCTTGTGTGAATTTGCAAGGCAATATTTTGTTTAATTACGTTGTTGTTGGTGGAGAGTTGAGGAAAATTCTTTGTGAATGTTGTCCAAAATATTTAGAAGATCATTGTTGCCTCCTCCAAGATTATAACTCTTTTACATGCTATCACAACAAATGGTAAGTCTTCCATTTGGATTTAAAATTTAAAAGTAAGCAAGTTGCTTTTAAATAACCAATGCACAAATGGCCTTAGAAAACTTGTGAGTATTATTTGAGGTAAAGATAGATGTCTGGATGTATGCAATTGGAGCAGTGATAATGCCAAGAAGAAGACCTATGTGCTATCAAAGTTGTTTCATGGGGCAGTTCTAAACTACATAGCAAATGACAAGGATTAGCAAGGTATTTGTGACGTGAACCACTCCATTACATGGAGTGGAGGTTTGATCAACTCCAAGGAAAATTCCACCAGAAGAGTGATGCAAATGCAACATGGGCATATGCAGCTCGATAGAATCCTACAAATGGACAAAACCTCATCAAATTTCCACCAAAAAAAGATAAAAGTGAATAAAAATGTGTGACAAAAATTCCAAACCCTCGATATTACACAGATCTTTGTATTTCAAGTATCCAATCTCTTCCTTGCTTACCACATTTGATTTGTAGGCCCTCCTTCAAACCTACATAACTGTCAAGATCAACCCTTTCAACATAGAGTTTATAAACACAATCATATTTCATTTTGCAGAGAGTTCTTTTTCGACATGATAATCTAATGTTTGTAAAACCTTAAAAACATCTATGTTACTATTAACCATGCATGTATATTCAAATGGGGCCATTGACTTCACTATAGAAAAAATTCACCACTTATGGCATAGTTTTTGAGCAAATGAAACTTCCAAATATCAAATCAATATTGAGCAACCAATATTAGTAACTCTAGATTGCCAATATTTAATAAGAATATACATCTATGACAACGTATTGCCAAGATCTAGCCCATCCTTCTTTAGAGGACTAAGTTGATATTATGTACCGATTGCAAGGAAAATATGGTCCTTTAAGCGATGCATAAGAGCTTGCAAATTAGGGTGATGCAACGACAAATATATATCATACCATAAGCCCAACATGTTCTGATTTGTTGTCAAACATCCTAGATCTAAAAACTCATAAGGGATTTAATTAAATCTATGAAAAAGTAGAAATAAAAGAAAAAAGTTCTAAAAAATTGAACATATCCTAGGTTAAATTTAACCACCTCATACATATTTTTTCAACATTAAAATAAAATTGGCATTAACGATTTGATGCTTCCACAATTCCTAATACTTTCTTTTTTTTAAGTTTTGGGGGATAACCATGTGAAACTTTTAAGATCAACATTTCAAACCATTTAGTTATTCCAAGTTTGAGCAAAGCATACTAAATTCTCCCCTGAATTTTCCAAGCTGCCTAACAATTTAACCTTAACCAATCTTTAATTTTTTCTTATAATTTCCTAATCAGTCTATTTCTAATCAATTTTGGGTAAATTCTCCCATGAATTAACAATATTTGGATAAATCCTCCCATGAATATACCAGGCTAGTTAACACTTTAAACTCAACTAAATCCTTTAGTCTTTCTTAATAGTTTCCAAAGCCTAAAATGGTTGTTGTGCAAAAATTCAACACATTTAACAAAAATTCTCTACAAACTAAAAAAATAAAGAAAATATTTAGACAAGTTTAACAGACCAATGGAGTAATTTTCAAAATAAATTTAGTTGAAATATGTCGAATTTTTCCAGAAGAATATGACTATAGCAAAGGTGGAAACCAAGGTGATGAGAAAGAGTACCCATGCTACAGGTGCAGTGAAGAAGCCTCATCACTTTAGGCCCATCATTTTTGCTCTTCGGGAGATCTGTAAATGCCAGAAGAGCACAGAGTTTCTCATAAGGAAGTTGCCATTCTAGAGGCTCATCAGAGAGATTGCACAAGATTTGAAAATGGATCTGCGCTTCTAGACCTCAACCGTGTCGACGTTGCAAGAGGCAACATAGGCATACTTGGTGGAGATTTGTGAAGACACAAACTTGTGTGTCATCCACGCCAAGAGAGTTACCATTGAATTTCTAAGGATATAAAGAAGAACTCATTGGCTTTCAAATCAAGATTATGAATATACTTGAGATTTGAGTTCTGCAGGTTTTTTGGAACAGGCATCATCAGGCTTTCTATATTTCCAATCATGAAGTGGGGAGGAGGACCTTTGAAACCCTATTTTTGCAGATCTTTGTAAATTATCCATGGCCACCATAATTATTTTATCACAAAACATACGAAGAATGGGCAGATCCCAACCAAAATTATGAAGAAGAAAGAATTTTATAGCTGCTTTTGGTAAATCCATGAAGCCCAGAGCTATGAGAGTACAGTAGTGGAACTTGTTATGGAAAAACTACAAAATTTATAGCAAAAGAAAGAGTATTACATACCTATAAAGAAGACGAAGATGACCGCCACGAAAATCTTTGAACCAAAGGCAAGGAAGATATCACTTCAAAGCAACTAACTGAGAAACAACACCACACTAATTCGAGAGTTTATATGTTGGTCCTCTGATTTGAAAGCCGATGATTTTTGTAGATAACCCAATCAAAAGTATATTGAAGATAAATATCTCATCGCAAGTGGAAAGGAGTAGCTGAGTAGTTTTAATTAGCATTCAAGTTTGGAAAAGGGTAGAGTCACTGAAGGATAAGATATACACACACTGTCAATTTGTTTTTGTACGGTGGCATACCAATTTTTGTGGATGGTTAGGATGAACTCAAATGTCTTGCATCACATCGCAAGAAATTGAAACCGTTGAGGAGAAAACAGAGATGGGAACATCTCAAAGCCAAAAAATGATGAACGGCTGAAATTCCTTACATGGTAATCCATCGCAATCTGCTATGTTCAACATCAAAAGAGGTTGGAAAACCTCAGCCTAGGGATGCCTTCGGCATAATACGTTTGTTGTTGTTGTTGTTACGTAAGAAGAGTATTTTATTAATATTCAAAAAAATATATATTCAGTAACACACATCATATATTCAGTACCTGAGCATGTTTTAATAGTTGTGATAGTAGTTGTTTATATAATGCCCAATATTTGTATCAATATTGGACCAATAGTTGTCACTTTAAAGTTGTTAGTGTTGATGATGACTACCTATAATTAAACAAAATGTATTCTTTTTATCTAAAAAGAAAAGTTAATCCTGTGATTCCACATCAGTGCTTAATAAAATATGTTGTGAATGCACAAGTATTGGTTTCACTTTTTTTGGGCCTTTTTGGACACCTTGACAAAAATAATGCTGATGTGGCATCATATTTGATGATGTGGCCCTAAAACCTTAGTTATAACTAGGGGACTTGCCAAGTAAGCTGTTGTAAAAAATTGGGAGTGATTTGAAATTTCCACGTAGGATAATTAGAAGCACGAAGTTAGGGTGCACAACTACTGGGTCCTCTCCCCTAGCCAAATATTCAGACACACCCTATTTTTTTCTGTCAAGCACAAGCTATGCAAATGCTTTCCTAAGCCAGTATCCAAAACCCCCAAAAAATATACATATTGTTCACAGCATGCCTAAAAAACGTTCTTAGCAAAATTTGGTGGCTCCACAGAGCCCCCCACTAGACAACTCTATTACCCATTATAGTAACAAAATTTCCATGCAAATCATAGATTTCAAAGAAAAACATAGAAGTTTGACTAAATATAAACAACACTCTTAGCCCAACAACCCTAACTTAGACTAATCTTCATCATCTTCCTGAATGTACTTTATGAAGTCACCAATCCAAGCAAAGTCTTGAACCAACTCAACATTCAACATCTTCTTGAGGAACTTCACTCCTTCCATTGGCCTAGCAAGATGACTCAACAAGTCTACACCTTTAACGTCCAACAGGAAGGGATAGAACTTTACCACCACACAAGGCTCCCTAAGTAAGCCTAGATCCCTTGGCCTTAGGATGCTAACCCCCAATTGTGTGAACCCTAAAGTCTCCTCAAGCCCCCCCAACAGATTCGACTTCATCATCTTTCTCGCCATCTCCAAAATCACAGCCTTCAGTAGTTGGAGGTCCAATAGAGTAGCAACAAACCATGATGAAATGTCAATATCCACTCTGTAATGTTCTTCTACCACTAGAAACTCCCAACCCAACACCAATTTGATTGCACCTAGTGACAAGAAATCGGTTTCAAGAAGTATCCTCTTTAGTTTGAGCTTAGTGATCTCTCCTAAAAAGGCCATTTGTCAATGTAAGCTCACCAACTTGATTGAGGTGTCCATTAAGGCATCCTCAAAGCTCTTCGCAGACATATGAATGATGAATTTAGACTTTTTTGTCATCTTTAAAGGCTTCACCACTCATGAAAAACTTGTCAATTATGAGCTCCCCTCATGTCAACGTACTTCTAGCCAAGATTACAATTTTACCGTGCTACCCTTTTGAATAAGGAAACTAACCCTTAGCCTTTTTGTATCAGTGAAACCATAATCAACAAATAAACCACATCGACTCCTAGTGGCTTTATCCCACCAGGTGTTAATTAAGGCTCATTAATGTGGTTTATGTGATGCTACCACTATGCTTTATCATAACTGAACATAAAATCAAACTAAGATTATGAGTCAAGTGATATAGCACATGTGATATCCAAAGAGTGATATCACTTTGCTACCCTAGCCCATGATATTCTTATATCAACAATTGTGGAGTTTCACCATAATTGGATGTCTTTGCTAATTTTGTGATGCTTCCTTAATTTTTATTGTCCCTACCAATGCCAACATACTTCTCTCCTTTATAATGTTGTTATATTCCTTTTTGGAATCCCATCTGCACTAGTTTTTGCCAACTTGTCTGTCACTTCACTGGCTTCCCTAAAGGTGTGTTGAATCTTATACCGATTGAAGTGTTGGGAAAATGTGTCTCAACCTTGCAATTACATAAGGTTTATTGTTGATAGATAATTGCAAGGGGGCACAAGGGGGTCCCCCCTACAAGGGTTCCGAGGGGATCATCCCCCCTAGGGGGACGAAAAACCAAAATTTGCATGTATTATTGTAAATCTAGACCATTCATCATTAGGTCTTAGATCTAATAGTCGATATTTTGTTGGCTTTATTTGCCTTAGAAGGCGACCCTATTTTATGAAGGTGTTGTATTATGGTTGTGTATTGTGATGTATTCTAAGATTATGATAATGGTTGTGTTACCTCTAGACCTTTGGTTGGTGATACTCTTGTGAGAAGCTTGCTCTGCAAGAAGATTGTAATCTTTATGATTTTTGATTAATATATTGGGTGACTTTTGGAGTGTGGGGTTTTTCTCCAAAAAGGGTTTTCCCCACGTAAATCACTATGTTGTGGTATGCATGATATTTATGTTTAATTTTTTGTAACTATTGTAAAGATCGGTATAGTTTTGCATTATCCTCCTCTAAATATTAGTGTAGGAAGTTGTGTTGCTACCTTAGCTTCCTTACATGAAGCTCACCAACAACTCTTTTTCCTTCACAATTAACGATTATAATTTCCAATTTGTTACTTTCCCAACCTTGACACCTTGTATTACCAATAATGAATCCCCTTCAACCTCAATCAAATCTAGCATCAACTCCTTACATAACTATAATCCTAATACCAAAGGCTCAAGCTCTACAATGTTATTCAAACCTTTGTTAAGGGGTTGAGAGATCTCACTGATAGTTCGACCTTCCTAATCCTTGATTATACACCTTGCTCTAGATGCCTTGATATTTCCCCTTAATGCACCATCAAAATTCATTTTGTACCAAATTTACTATAGAGGCATCCAAACCACTTTCACCTTGTCATTCTGCTTGTTCCCCAACAATGTGGCCTTGGGGGTGGTGGGTAACTTGAGACCAAACCACACTTGTCTCATCCTTGCATCTCAATCTATGGAAGTTATTTTCTTAGTGTTTTCTCTCATTATCTTGTTGTTTACAACTACAAAAATCATTACTTCCACCTTGTTTAAGAAGGAGGGAAGAGACCTTTTAACCCCTTCAAAGATCCTTTTGTTTCTTTCCTTCCATAACTCCCACACCATTAAAGATGGACTAGCTATCCATAATTTTGCATACAGAGACTTCTTCTTGCATGATAGCCATGATGCAAAAATGAGTGAGGATGTCATTTGGAAGGGAACTTATCCACCCTAATCCAACACATAACCACCTCCAACAAGCTTGTGCATTGAGCATCTCAACAAAATATGATTTGAATTCTCCTCTGTCTCTTTGCAGAGGACACACCTTAATGAACCAATGTTTCCCAATTTTGCAAATTTATCTGTTGTTAGAATCTTCCTTTGGATGGTTTCCCAAGAAAAAGTCCTCGCTTTTAGGAGGAATTTGTTACTCTAGCATAATCTCATAGGGAGAGTTGATTTTTCCTTTGTACTCCCCAATATCTCATAACCATTTTTTATATTGTATAGTCTAGTATTAGAACTAGACCAAACCAATTTGTCCTCACCAACTCAAATATGAATAATTCTCCTCTTCAAGGCCTACTTGAGTTGATCCAGCTCATTGTGACGCAGATTGAGATTATCAAACACCTTCCACTACTAACAACAAATTCCATTCTCCACCTTCTCTTCCATATAATCTTTTACTTTAGTTCGCCAATTATCAAACAAAAACCTTTGCATTGCTTCTATGTCAATGAGTTCATAGACTAGGATAACCACCCCATGTATCCTCCAAAAATAAAGTAGACCTACCATCATGGATGTCCCATGAAATGTAATATGTAATTAGTGAATGGAATTCCAACATAAAGTTCCAAATCCTTGAGCCCTTGGGTGGAGCAAAGGAAGTTAAGATGCTTTATTTTCTATTCCCACTTAAATAATTGCCTTGGAGAATTCTTGCCCATTTTACTTTGTTCTTGACATACGTCAACCAAATTAGCTTTGCCCTAAGGGCCTTGTTTTGTTTTAGTAGATCCCTCAAACCCACACCCCCATTTTATTTTGCTTTGCATATCTTATCCCATGTAATTAATGCAAATTTCTTGACCTTCATTGTACCTTGATAGAAGAAATTCCTCATCTTTTGGTTTAAGTCACGACACTGCCCTTTTGGGAGGGCTAGGAAAGATAGGAGATAGACCGGTATTACTGATATAACTGCCTTGAGCATCACTATTCTCCCAGCCTAGGATAACCATTTCCCTTTCCATGCAACCAACCTATTCTCCATTTTGTTTTCCAGTGGCTCCCACAACTTGTTGTTTCTCAGCCCTTTAGCTAATGGAAGACCCAAATATGTGCTAGGTGTATGAAGTGTTAAATCTCCTAGTCTAAAATGCAAAACGAAATGAAATGCAAGCAAGGGAAACACAAACAACGTCTCAACAATTAGCCTAGTTGAACTTGAACAAAAACAAAGCAAAGAGAGTGAGTTACCTTTTCCAAGTTGATTGGTTGGTTGGCCCTATTGATTCATTCAATTGTGTGCTCCTTCGAATGGAAAATAGCTTGAAATCAGATACAAAACGATCGTGAGTGGATGAGGAATGCAATGGTGTAAGTGGGTATGTGAGTAGATGTAAGATGAGGATGCAAAATGTGCTCAAAAGTTTGAGCAATGGAGTATGCTTTTGAGTGCTTTCTTGAAGGCTTGATTGCTTGAATGGTGAATAATCAAATGAGTGAGAAATCCTCTAATTTTATGGGAAATGCCTCTAAGGAATGGAAGGCTAAGATTTATCCACCATGCACAAAGTCAAGGGCCAAGGTGAGTTGAGGACTCACAAGTCCTCACATCTCGCCATGTGGCCAATGAGGTGTCAAAGGGATGGTGTTGTGGAGGTACTTTAGAGTACCTTGGGACTGGGACAAGATCTCCTCATAAAGGAGGTCCTTGTCCCCATGTGGGAGATGTGACACGAGGAATTAAAAATTCCTCAAATATCCTCATGGGGAAGAGGAGAGGAATTAAAAATTCATAAAATGCATGGGGAGAATAAAAATGAATTTTAAATTCACATGGGGGAATGGGTTGCCTTCTCCAAGAGGAGAAAGCATCTAATGATAGTTGACTTGGGTGTATGCCATAAATGGCATAACGATTAGGTTGACCTAATCATGCAATTAAAGTTGTGCAAATAGGTGATTAGGATGACTAATGAAGGGTTAAGAGCAAGTTGAAAATTATGGAGGATGTGACATTAATCCTGATTAAAGGCATGCACATCTTAATCATGGATTAATTAAATCAATCAAGATGAGAGGGGGATTATGGAGGATGGGACAAGGAGAGAGAAAAAGATGGATTTAAAAATTGATTTAAATTCAAAAGTCCAAATGACTAAATTAAATAAATTAAAACATTTATTCAATTTAGAGAAGAAAGGTGACAAAAGACAAAGTATTTAATTATTAAATTAAATACCTTAGGAAGCTTAGAGGAACAAGGAATATTAATTAAATAAATTATTTAATTAATGTCGATGGGGGATGCTAGATAGATGAATAAAGGGAACAAATTTGACCATATAGGAGTGGTCAAATTTAGATGCCTATATTTTGCCCCTCTTTGAAATATTGTTAGAATAACAGTGTTTCGAAGAAATATAAAATGCAGTTGAATCGATAGAAGAAGGGACTAGAAAGGTGATGTCCTGGCACGAGAAAAGTTGTGTAAGCTATCCAAATGGTGGAAAATGAAAGAGGATACCCTGGTCTTGCAAAGAAGTGGACATGACAAAGGAATGGAGGAAGATGATAGGGTATTCCCCCTTGAGAGAGCAGATGGGGAAAAAAAGGGGCTTTGGGTGACTTCTTGATATGAAGAAACAAAGGGTACCATGTGGTAGAGCTCAAAAAACCATGAAGAATGGCTTTTGAACAAAGGAAAACATATGAACAAGGTGTAAATGGCTGTCTGCAGAAGAAAGGGGATTAATTAAATTAACATGAGGTTAAATAAAGGGTAAAAATACCCAAAACTTAAAAAGGTGAAAATAGAGGGAAATGTTATATATAGTAATTTTAGAAATTACTATTCACCATTTGCACACCTGGAAGTTGAGTGAGAGAGAGAAGAGTGACGAGGATGGATGACAAGTACGACAGTGGGGATGAGGGTTTCGTAGATGATGTGATTATCCACCAGGGCAACGAGGTGTGCCAATTCTACTACAAGCATGCGGTACCCCGCCAAGTTAGTTCCAAAACCCTTCTTTGTGAATTTGAGTTAGATTTTTTTTTAAAAATAAGCATTTTAAAATATGGGTCTTGGGATTTGGGTAGATTAGAAAAATAGGTAGGCGGCGAAATGTCAATTTCATCCATTTTTTTAGGCAAAATCACCCATTTAGGGTGGTGGCCAAAGGGAGGGGAATTCGTCTCTATGAGAGGCAAATTTACCCAAGGAGGAGGGGGAAGCCCAAAAAGGGCGAAACTGATGTGAGGAAGGACAAATTCGCCCATGGATTGGGAAAGTTCTCCCAAAGAGGTCAAACGCAAGCTGGGGGGTCAGGCGAATTCACTCGAAGAGGATAGGGGATGGGACTCAGGCGAAGTCACCTGAAGAAGATGGGCAATGTGGCTCGAGCGAATTTTCCCAATGGTCAGAAGAATTTTCCTGAAGAGGACGAGAGACAAGAACGTGGACGAATTCACTTGATGGTCGAGCGAATTCACCCGAAAAGGGCGAAAGAATATGACACGAGAAAATTCACCCTTGGATAGGGCAAATTTGGCCAAAAGGGGTAAAAGTAGACGACATGGGTGAATTCGCCCATGGATCAGGTGAATTCTCCCAAAAGGGGTGAAAGAAGATAACATGGGTGAATTCACCCAAAAAGGACTAAAGAAGACAACATGGGCGAATTCACCCATGGATTTGGTGAATTTTCCCATGGATCAGGTGAATTTCTCCCAAAAAAGGTGAAAGAAGACATGGGCGAATTTGCCCATGGATCAGGCGAATTCACCCAAAAAGGGAAAATTTGACAAGACAGCCCGAGGTGGGGAAGAAATGGGGGAAAAAAAGAGAATGAAAGGGATAAGATTGGATGAAAATGACTGACATGTGTCTAGTGTGGATGCAGGGCTTTGATACACTGTGGATGAGAGAGAGACATTCAACAGTCTTAGAGGCGACCATTGAGAGGATGGATGTACACGACCATGCAACATTAGCCTAGGCAAGATTGTTACATATGTTGGGATATCCCAACATCAGGGCACATAGAGCGCTATTGATAGCATTGAGGGAGCTCTAATACGTCAACTCTTCATCTCCCGACAGGGGAGATGACAATGACTCTAGAGGACGTATGGAGGATATTACAGCTATCGATTGCAGGAAATCTAGTGAGTTGGACATAGAGAAAGGGACGAGAGTGAGACAGGAGCCTGTAGACCATCTTTAGATGTGCAAATCTACCTATTCAGGGGGAAAAATTGGAATTGGATGGATGTTTGGGATTGGGGGTGTTAGCGTTGCCACTATATCTCTACTAGTTGATCAGCGGTATCTTATTGCCAGACAAGAGCAGGAGATTTTGCAGCCTCAAGGTTATTGAGGTTGTTAGACACATTGTGGACAGGAGGGAGGGGGAGTTCACATGGGGTGCATATGTAGTGGCACAGTTATATAGGGATCTACATGTGGTTTGCTATAGGAGGGTGTGCAACATCACACACGTGACACTACTACATGTATGGGCCTGGGAGCACATCAACATGGCTAGGCCAGGGGTCTTGATAGGAGGGAAACAGGATGAGACATTCCTAGTGTCATACTAGTATGGGACTGAGTACAATTGGCAGCTACATTATCTGGATGTTAGCGACCTAGAGGGATGGAGGAGGAGATTAGACGATTTGCAAGAGGATCAGATAGTATGGAGACCATACATGGCGCGATGGTTTTCCAGATGGAGGGATGATGAGAGGAGGCATATGGGATATTTCTTCATGGTATGCTACCTGATTAGGTGAGACACACACATCGTAGAGTTGCACAGGTCGGACAGGGTGATGAGGCAGTCTAGGATACAATAGGATATCCCTCTAGGACCACAAAGGTTTCGACGGATCACCTGAGAGCGGTTATGGGGTGATTAGGTCACAAGGGAGTTCACAAGGCAGGTGTGGGAGAAGCTACAATAGGTTTCGTATCTTGAGAGAGGAGGGGAGGCAGACATAGGGATGACAGTGTGATACTTCACCTGGTGGGAACATCACAAGCCAACATAGATTACGACGATGCACCTGATTGTAGGGGAACTAGGCTACAATTCAGAGGACGAGATGAGACTAGCTAGATAGAGGAGAGTCAGGAGGAGAGGGGGATGACAAAGGAGAGGCATAGACAGAGAGGCTGAGGTAGAGGAGGAGAGAGAGGACCAATAGAGGAGAGGATAAGGGGAGGCGATGGAGGTAGATGCCCCAAAGGTACATCCACTGGCCATAGTACCATATATACCACCACCACCAGAGGATCCAACTGTACTATTGACAGGAGCTCTAGCGAGATTACAGATCATAGAGCACAAACTCAGGGAGTCAAAGGCAGACTGAGATAGGTTATAGGCTGAGGTGGACATATTACAGGTAGAGGGAGAGAGGGATTACATGGCCCTAGCAGATGACGTAGGATAGTGATTACTAGAGGTATTGGCAGAGAGGGATGATGCTAGGAGATAGCTAGCAGAGCTACAGAGGGAAAGGATTGAGTTGAGGAGGGAGTGAGATGAGTTCTGGATAGAGCAGAGGTTGCAGAGGAGATAACTGGAGATGCGAGGTCAGTACTAGAGAGGGAAGAGGCAACAATGTCATAGATACAGACCTTGCAGGGTGAGAGGGATGCAACAAAGGAATAGGTACATGCCCTATAGGACAAGAGGGAGGAAATAGATGCACAAATGTAGGTGTTGCAGGGTGAGAGGGATGCATCAGAGGCATAGCGATAGGCATTGCAGGGTGAGAGGGATACAACGGTAGATTAGATGTCATAGATGTAGGCACAAATAGACCAACTAAGGCTGGCACAAGATGCCTAAGAGCAGGAGAGGAGACAATTGAATAGGTCACGAGATAGGTATAGGATGGAGCAAGACGCGGCCAAGATGCAGGAAACAGATAGGGATGAGTACATGAGGGAGTCCAGCTATTATATGGGGACTTATTTTAGAGAGGTGCTAGATGCTACATGACATGTACCTCCCTACGTCCGAGCAGTACCATATATGCTAATACCATCATGGTCATTAGGGATACACACATGAGGATATAGAAGCTATCAAGAGATTCCCCCATGCAGAGGGTCAGTGCCGGATTCACCACAGAAGTCAAATAAGGGAAGCTCAGGGTAGAGAGGACAGAGGATAGAGGACAAGATACAAATTTTTGACAGGTGCAGGGTGTTGGAAATAAGATGCCATTTAATTGCAAATCCTAAACATTAATTATTTCATGTATCTCCTAGATTCTTGGAATATGTTCAGCAACACTAAGATTAGGATGAGATTAATATTTGATGAAATAATCATGATTATTGACATTTGTAATTAATTCTAAATGTAAGGAGTATGTGAGGGCGTCCATAGTGAGTTCCTAAATAATAGGGGCACATGGGCACCCACATGGTAAGGTGACACTCACCTTGTGTTCAGTTAATTATACAGAGTAGTAGTTAACACTTCTAAATGCATGTAAAGATCCTAGGAGTTAGGATTTGATGTTTGCATGCTTGAAGTTCAGTTTAGTTCAGTTCAATTTAGAATTAGTTTAGTTTAGTTTGGTTCAATTTAGTTATGGTTCAGTTGTCTTCAGTTAGTTTCAGTTGTATGTTAGTTAACTTCAGTTAACTTGGAATGCATGGCTGATAACATTGAGTTGTATGATAGATAACAGGGACTACCTCCAGTTAATAGGGGATGATCATTCTTGCATGAATGGTGTTGAGTAAATGTTTCAGTTAATTAGAAATCACTTGGAGCCAACTTGGGTACCCAAGATTCTTTCTTAGATTTACGTCTCTTGCATGATAAGATATTTTTGAAGGCTCAGTTAAGTAGGATTACTTATGGGCACCAACTTTGAGGAAGAGCTTTGGAATTATCACCAAAGTGAAGGATAAGTTGTAGCTTCAGTTTGGGATGCCCAAATGCATGAAGCACATGTTGTAAGCTTTAGTCTTCACAAAATAACTCAACTTGAAGCAGTATGGTGTACCTTTTCAAGGGCTTGAGCTTGTGCATTGTAATTATCACCATTTGGAGATCACAAGGTTGCAGATTGTATCTATATCTCATTCAAGTTGAAGAGAGTTTTCATAATTGTTATTTTCACGTGTGAAGAAGATTGGTAAAGATAGAAGAAGCATTCTCAAACAATAATTGGAGCTATTGTATTTCAAAGATTGAATAATAGAATAATTCTTGGTGGAGTTTTTTCCTGAAAGGGTTTCTCCACATTATATCTTGTGTAATCTTTCTAATATCTTGTCTAGTTCTTCTATCAACTTCTGTCTACATTCTACAACAGTAAAATGGATTAATCAAGATAATCACCCACAAAGAATATATGTAACAAATAAAAAGCTTACTTAGATCAGCAATATTAAATTTTTACAGAGTATTAAGCTAAGAAAACACCTCATTTTTCAAAACAAGGTGGATGTGATTATACAGGGACAAAGACCACATTTGATTCAGAGCCCTGTACTTGTATTGCATTGGATGATTATTGATGTATATGATGGAATTTATTATGGACCATGTTATGGACATTATATTTTGATATGATAAACGACAACCTTTTTTGACACTAAGTTGTGCTTATGTGATGGATGTGTTATTTATGCACATGTGTATGTATGTGTTTTATTATGGATGATTATGATGACGAGTATTATGATGTATGCATATGTTTATGATGATCTATGTTTATGCTTATGCCTATGTTGATGACATGTATGAGATGCATTATGCCTAACACTTGTGATGCAAGATGTGATGATTGATTTATAATGCTATATGCTATGGACATGAGTCTAATGATTTGTGATGTAGGATGCAATACATGCATGAAATAAATAAATTTTCTTTTATTATGAGACTAATATGAAAATGTTAATGCAAAGAATTGATAATGAAATGAACCTAAGATGCTTAGAATAACCAATTAAGATTCATCTAAACAATTTAAAATGAGTATGATAGGACAATGTACATGGGATGAAATGTAATGCAATGAATCTACAATGCTAGATGAAGTAACAATTTACACCGCTTGAGATCAAATTGTACTTAATGAATGAAATGTAACCTACATGAATGATGGGATGCAATTAAATTCCTTACAAACATTGATATCTAAATGAAATGAACATGGGCATGAGTGTAAATAAGGGCTTGCATAGTGATGGAAGTTGATGGTAGGCCTACTTTATTTGCGTATCATACTTGCTTTAGCTTATTGGCAAGTAATTTCCCTATAATAATTACAAAATTAAGGGAGGATGGGTGTGAAACTGCACATGTCAAGATCCATAGGAATCCTGAGAAGAAAAGGAGATGGAAGATGAATGTTTGCACAACCAAAATTACAAGACATAGTTTAGGGACATAATGGATGGAGGATAAATGCAATGCAATAGAATGGAAAAATGAAATGCAATCCTAATGCTATTTTCCATTTTCAGAGCACTGATTTTTGCTATAGCAAAAGACACAATAGACCAGGGTATGAGGAACCAAGGCATATTAGTGTCTAATGCATAAAACAAACACAACAGACAAGAAGGATATCCCAACACCCCAAAGTCGCGATGATTTTGGTCGGGCCAAGCATTGGGATAACCACAAGCACAAAGGATGCCCAAGCATAACACAAGACCACATGGATATTGGTGGGTACTACGTGGGAAAACCAAGTAGATAGCAACAAACAATAGATCAAGATATGCCCCTATGTTTACTAGTCAAAGTGCACCATAATATGATGGATCATGGTGACCCTGACAAGGTATGATAGGGAGCTTAAATGATAAAAAAAATACCAAAAAGCATCACAAGAAAGTAATCAATTTCAAACATCCTTTGCCACAGGATCAAAAGGTGGATGGGATTGATGTGGTCTAATGTAGGAAGGATGCATCCTATTAAGAACAAAGATGGAGACTAAACTAAGAGATCGACATGACGTAGGATACTCGAAACCCATTGAATCTCACGATACTAGTGGATATCGTTTATGAAGAACCAACTAGATAGGGACATACTTGACGACATGACACAAGACACGAGACATATGACACAAGACAAACACACCCTAAAGACCTAGGGGCTTGAAGGCTGATCAAAGATTAGCCTTTCCTATGTGAAAGCGCAGAGCCCTCGTAGTTTGATAAAAAGACCATGGATAAAAGTGGAAAGAGTAAAATGGAGACGATGATGGAGGAAAAATACTAGATAGAAAAAAGCCCCGGGGGTGGATCAAATGATTGACCTTTCCTACGTGAAAGCACAGGGGCAACGTAGTTTGAAAAAGACCAACAACAAAAGACAAAGCCAAACAAATAACGGATGAGGACCAACACGATAGGATGGACAAAAGCCCAATGGGCTAATCCAAGTCAATTTGTAGACTGTACTATTCCAAATACTAAAAACTAATGAGGATATCCATCAGGGGAGGGAAGACCATAGCCAGATGAAGGCATATGCAGTCAAATTCGCTACAAAAGACATGACAAGATGGGACTTGATAAAGACCAACATGATGAAGAAGCCTAGATGAAAGTGAGAGACCGACATGATAGGGATTTATTTAATTCCTACAAATTCAAAATCAATCTATAGACCGTGATGCTTCAGATTAACATCACTCTTAAATTTTAATAACTTCATGTCATGTCATGGACAATGAACGAAAGACACAATGAGACCTAATGAGGACCGACACGATGAAGGATCCTACATGAAAGTGAGAGACCGGCTGACAACATGGACAGATGACACAAGTTCATATTGGGATAAAAGTCTAGGACTACAGATAGCAGATGAAAATCATCTAATGATCAACCAAAATATACCAAGCGAAAAATAATGGGATGTGGATGAAAAGGACTGGATCACATATGATGCTAGGATTGGATGTGAGGATAGGATGGATGGAAGTATAAAGCAACTAGGATGCAAGGTAGAGAATGATTAAGCCCTTTATGAATGGCACCTGTTACCAGGTTTTCACCAAATGTACATATCCAAGGTTCCTTCAAGGGTGGTTTTCACTATAGGACGAATTATTGCTCTTTACTATTTTTGGATTTTTTTTTGTATTTTTGCAGGATAGGATAACCCAAATAACTTAGGTGTGAAACCTTTTCAGGTGCATTATGTTGATGGGTTCCTCTAGGGGATCCCCTTTAGGTGTGGCAAGCCTATATCCCCCAGATCCATATTTAGCAGTGATAACATAGGGACCCAACCAATTTGCCTCAAACTTCCCTTTCTTGTCTTAGTCCTACTGGGTACTCTAGTTCTCCTTAAGGACTAGATTACCCACATTGAATTGGCGAGGACAAAACTTCTTATTATAGCTTCTCCTAAGATAATGTCGGTACACCTGAAGATGAATGTATGCTTTGATCCATTTTTTGTCTAGGAGTTCCAACTAACTTAATCGTGCAACTCGAGCATCTTCATCACTGATGAGGTTCTTCAAAGATATTCTCAGCGATGGGATCTCAACTTCAATCAACAAGATGGCATCAACACCATACACAAGAGAATATGGAGTGGTGCCAGTGGGAGTGCAGATGGAAGTGCGGTAAGCCCAAAGGGTGGGATGGAGGTGGAGGTGCCAATCTCGACCACCTTTTGAAGGATCTTGATCAAGGTTTTATTGGTTGCCTTCACTTGACCATTACCTTGGGGGTAATAGGGCATGGACCAACGATGCTAGATGTGGAATGTTTCAGGTGTTTCATGGCCTAGTTTTTGAATGGATTTCCATTATTGGTGATGATGGTAGATGGGATTCCATATCTGCAAAGAATATGGAAAAGGATAAACTTGGATATCTGAGTACCCATAATTTGAGAGAGTGGCATTGCCTCCACCCACTTTGTGAAGTACTTAGTGGGAGTGATAATGAAAGTGTGGTCATTAAAATATGGAGGGTAGATCTTTCCGATCGAGTCAAAACCCCATTGAGAGAAGGGCCATGGTGCCATGAGGGGTTTCAAATCTTTTACTAGAGCATGTATTAGATTTGCATGTTGCTGACAAGGTAAACACTTCTTCACGAACTCACAAGAGTCATGCTCCAATGCAGGCTAATAGTAACCGGCTTTGGGAATCCTCTTGGCTAAGGCCATGCCATTTGAATGGGCCTCACAAAAATCACTATGAACTTCAGTTAACGTAGTGTGAGCATCTATATCATTTAGACACCTAAGAAGAGTTCCATCATACCCACAACGATAGAGTGTGTCTCCCATGATAGTGTAACAGGAGGTGCATTGGATGAAAGACTTTCGTTGGTTTTGGGTAAGGTCAAGGGGTAAGATGTTATCATGAAGGTAAGTGTAAATTTTGTGATACCATGGTGACTCAGGACCTACGATGTCACATACCATTTCGCTCTTATGGATGTCATAAGCCGAGATTAAGAGTTTTTCGACTAGGAACTTGCAGTCTATTCGATCTTTTGGCATGTCAATCAGGGAACCAATTGCAGCCATTGCATCAACTACTTTATTTTGGACTCTAGGGATTTTCTCAAATTGGATAGAGGTGAAGTACTTCTTGAAGTCATCCACCATGCGCTTGTAAGGTAACAAATTGTCATCTCTTCTTAGAAACTTGTCATTAACCTGTTTGATGATCAACTGGGAATCACCAAAGACTCATAAGCAAGTGATGTTCCATTGGATGGCGATCCTGATACCAATGAAAAGAGCTTAGTATTTTGCTATGTTGTTCGTGCATGGGAAGGCTAAGCTAAATGACTTCGAGATGTAATCACCTTATGGGGTGACAAACAAGATACCTTCCCCTGCTTCATTATGCCTGTACGACCCATCAAAGTAGAGTGTCCATGTAGCTTCTTCGGTAACCGTGAGACCCTCTTCACAGGAAATTCTATGACCAAGGTATAGGCATCTTCTAGCTGATCTACTATTACTTGTCCTTTAATTTCTTTTCAGTCCACATACTCTATATCAAACTCGTTCAATAGCATAACCCACTTAGCCATGCGGCTAGTCAAAGTAGTTCTAGATAACAAATACTTGAGGAGATCAACTTTTGATATCAGCTTCACAAGATGACTGAGCATATAGTGGTGAAGCTTCTGTGAATTGAAGACTACAGCTAGGCAAGCTTTTTCCATCAGAGAATAATTGAGTTCATAGCCAACTAGTGTTCAAATGATGTAGTAAATTGCTCGTTCTTTGGAGGACTTATCATGTTGGGCTAATAGTGCCCCTAGTGCAATTGAAGTAGCTGAGATATACAATAGAAGTAGTTTACTTGGAATTGGAGGCATGAGAATGGGTGGATGAGCCAAGTGCTCCTTGATTTTGTTGAAACCCGACTAACACTCTGAATCCCACTTGAAGGTGGTATCTTTTCTTAGGAGATGAGTGAACGATTGGCATTTATCAGCTAATTGAGTTATAAACCATCTAACGGACTATAGCTTTCCTTGAAGGCTCATTAATTGTTTTAGATTGCGTGATGGAGGCATTTCGATGATTGCTTTGACTTTGGTAGGATTGACTTCTATGCCCCTTCTAGAGATGATGAAAACTAGTAGCTTTCCTGATGTAACCCCAAATACACATTTCTTTAGATTCATACATAGCTTGTAATGCTCTAGCCACTTGAAGATATTCTTCAGGATCATAGGGTGATCTTCTCTTGTTTTGGATTTTCCTAACAGATCATCAACATAATCTTCCATTATGATGTGAATAAGATCATGGAAGATGACAACCATTGCACACTGGTAAGTTGCCCTCGCATTCTTGAGGCCAAAGGGTATGACATTATAATAGAATGTGCCCCAAGGTGTAGTGAAGGTTATCTTATGTTGATCCTCAAGTGCAATTCTAATCTGACTGTAACCAGACAAACTATCGATAATGCATAACATCTCATGTCCAGCGGTTAATTCAACCGACATGTCAATGTTTGCTAGGGGGAAATCATCTTTAGGACAAGCTTTGTTAAGGTCCCAAAAATTTGTTCAAATTCTGATATTCCCATTAGGTTTGATAACTGGTACTATGTTGGAGATCCAATTAGAGTAGTCAACATGCCTTATGAACCTAACCTCTAACAACTTTTCCAACTCTTTCTTGACCAACAAAGCTACTTAGGGATGCATCTTTCTGAGTTTCTACTTGACGGGTTTAGCATTCAGATGGAAATCCAAGTGGTGTACAACTAGAGTAGGATCCAAACTTGGCATATCTGAATAGGCCCATGCAAAATTGATGATGCCTTATTTGAGAAGTTGAATGATGATGGAGTGCTCTTTTTCTGATAATGACTTGGCTACATATGTGATTTTTGGATCTTCTTCAGTTCCCAAGTTTACTTCCTGTGTTTCTTCAATTATAATAGATGATCATTCAAAACATTGAGTTCCCATAAGGGGAAGATGAATGTCCCTATCTTCCAGTGCCTCGTTGAGGTTTTCATTGTTAGATACGCCCTTTATTTTTACTTTTTCTGAGTCAAAAAGTGCCTCAGGGAGGTTTTCACTAGATGACCCTTTTTGATTTTTTTTCTTCTTATTTTTGCGGTTAGGGCATTCATCCTCCCTCAATCCCATAAGGTGCACATAAGCATCCACTAAGGGAAAGGTGTCAACAAGTGCGCTACCATGTAGGTCCCAGTCAATGAGCTCAGGGTGGCGAAGGGAAACGCTGATGGAGAAAACAAATAGGCAATTAAACATGGAGGAAAGATCCACGTGATCCACGTCATCATACGCAAGTATGATGGATTCTTCTTCAGGCATGTCTTCGAGGAGACCATTTTCCACAGTAATGTTGTTAGAAGCACTAGTTGATGACATGGGACCCTTTTATTTTGTGTCATGGCCTAAACCCGAATATCTTGGTCACACTAGGGTGCCCACAGGTTGTTTCCTTGTTCTTCGATGTCGAGGCCTCCCCCTTGATAATTACATATTTCAGCTAACTTTGAGGCATAAGGATACGTCTCTTGGAAGTACTCCTTTAGAGGGGGAGAAGGCTCAGGCTCCTCACGATCATTGGCTGATGTCATCTTCTGGTGTGTCTTGTTTTATTCTAGGAGATTGAAAGGTGTTGGGTTCCACATTCTTGGAACTCAGGGTGATTGTCTTCTCTTCTTGCTTTGGCATAGATTGAGAAGGTTGACCATATGTATGCAGTGAGGGTGGCATGGTTGCCACATTTAAAGTGGTACACATTTCATACTCACCACAACCCTTGTCGATGATCTGGACCTTGGTAATGGTAGAGTCAAATGTGGAAGATGGAGTGGATGAAGTGGTGGATGGCATGTTAGAAGATGGACTAGATGATGATGCTTAAGGTGGCCCCATTTCTACTCCTGGGTAGTAATGAGAATGGGGAAAGGAAGATTTTAGGGCACGACAATACTCAAATGGTTGAGGATCAACATGTATTGTAACTTCCATCCCATTAAATGGGAACTTCAAGCATTGATGGTAAGTGGAGGGGACGACTTGCATGGCATGGATCCATGGGCGGCCAAGAAGGAGGTTGTAGGGGAGGTCTAGATCAAGGATGTGGTAGGTCGTGTACTATACAACTGGTCCAACTTGAATCAGAAGACAAATTGTTCCCTTGGAATCACACTTAGAATTGTCATATGCCTTGATAGTGATAACCTGATTATTTAAGTCAGCGTGGGTGTAGCCTACCTATTTTATGAACTTTAATGTACAAAGGTTTAGGGTAGAGCCATTATCTACCAAGACCCTTTTCACTTTATGGTGGGCTACTAAGACTTCAATATGGAGAGGATGGTTATGGCTCGAATCAATGCAAGGCATGTCGTTTTGGCTAAAACCCAGTTGATATGTGGTTGATAGGTGCCCTACCAATGCTTGGAATTGAGTAGGATCTATATCGTTGGGAATGTGGGTATCCTATAAAGATTTGGTCAAGATTTCTTGATGTATAGGGGAAGACTTAAGCAAATCTAGGATAGAGATTTGTGCCAGAGTCTTTCTTAGGTGATCAATAATATTATATTGGGAGCTTACAGGTGGTGACTGGATTGATGTAGAGGCTCCAGGGATAGTGATACGAGTGTGGCAGGTTGTAACAACACACTGTGGATCTTTTCCTTTTATGTGTATCATAGACACACACGTCTCAGCCTGACTAATGTGCATGATGATGCTCTCGTAGTTATAAGGGGCACTCTTGTAACTGATTTTATTTGTGTTGTTACCCTGATTATTGTTGTTACTAGACTCAAGATTTGCATTTGACGTGCTAGCACCTTGGCTATGCTTTGGGAAGTCATTTTGATATATTTGAAGCTGAGCATTGGATGAGGGGGCCTAATTGGCATCCACGTGGATATCACCTCGATCTATAAGATCCTCGATGTAGGTTTTGAAGCCTTGTTATTTGTTTAATGAATTCCCTTTGATCTTGTGGAAATCACAATATTCATTTTCCTTATACCAGGTTGGGTTGGGTTTGGATTCATCAAGAGGCTTGGTCACATGGTATGCAATCGGGTAACCAGCCTGAAGAAGCCTATTGAAAAAAACACTTAAGGGTTCTCCTAATTGAGTAAATTGGCATTTATTGTTCCCCTAATTATTTTGATTATACTGCTGGAGAGGATGAGGTGCCCCCTGTGGCACTACTATGGCATTGGGAATTGATTGTTGAGGAGGGACATACTGTGGCTTCTGGGAAGCATTGGCTACTTGAACATGTTTGGTGTCAGTGACACCATCATTGAAATCATTATTATTCTTTTTCCAGTAGTGAGGTTTATCCCCAGATGAATTTTCCTTATCAGGATTATAAATTTTGATCAACCCTTTAGCAATAAGTGCCCTCACAAGGATAGGCCCCTTCTCTACTATCTTTGGAAAGGTTGTGACACAGTGGACCTTAAAATTATGTGCCATGTCTTGGTGAGAGTTTTCGACGAAAAGGGTGACCATGTCTTTTTCTCTAAGTGGGGATTTCATCTGACTAGCCAAAGCTTGCCACCTTTGAAGGTAGCTTGCGAAACTTTCTCCCTCACATTGATTCTCTTTCAGAAGATCTAAAGTATCAATATCCTTCTCCAAATTAAAGGAGAAGTGTGTGACCATTTTTTTTGAAAGATCTGCAAAATACTTGACGAATCCCTTTGGGAGAGTCATAAACCAATCAAGAGCTATCCCAGTTAGACTCCTTGGAAATAATCGTAGGAGATAATTTTCATTGTGTTGAACTTCTTGAAAATGGGAATAGAACTCCTAGAGATGGTTCTTTGGATCTTTAGTTCCTTTGTACTTATCGAATTTTGGCATCTCGAAATTCTTTGGAAAAGGAACTAGTGAGATTGAGGGATCGAATGCTTGCAAGTATTTTAATGCAACTTTGAATTCTTCCCACTCTTTATTAGCAGGCACTGAGGGAGTTAGATTAGATGAATTGGATTGATTATAGGGAGCGTACTGCTGGTAGGATGAAGATGGGGCTGAAGCGGTTTGATCATATGCTGATGGAGGCATTTGTTGATATTGATTAATGGAGGTGGACTGTGGTTGCAGATTGACGTAAGACTAATAGTAGGATGATGGATTTTGGTAATATGAAGTGGAGGCCCCTTGTTGATATGGTGGTTGCTACTGGTAATATGAGGTGGAAGCACCCTGTTGGTATGGCGAAGGGGCTTGGTAATATGATGAGGTGGAAGCACTTTGCTGATGTGATGGTGGCTGCTGATAATAAGAGGTGGAGGGAGCACCCTATTGATAGGGCAGTTGCTACTAGGTGTAATATGGATTGGATTGGTAATTATAAGTAGGATTTGGTTGTTGGGTAGTATATGGAGGCAATTGATGATTGGACGTTTGGTATTGAGGATTGGATTGCGATTGCAAAGGGTTGGTGTAAAGTGGTGGTTGGGATTGTGGAGGATTTTGATGAACAAGATTGGGGTTAGGATTTGATGGAGTAGCAAAGACAACATATGTGCTTGATGGATGATAAAGGTATTGCATAAGGGGATTGTGTTGTGTTTGCAAAGGAATTTGAGTATGTTGAGGTGGTTGTTTTCTGATGCGATGGTTGTTGAGGCTATGACGTAGTCTGTGTTTCTTGATGAGGGGGTTACATGGGAATGACAATATGTTGTTGTAGGACTAGAATATTTTGTTATGGAGGTTGTTGGTGAGGCAGTTCAGACATGATTGCAATATGTTGTGGTGGTGCTTGCGATGGGATGGTAGTGTGTAGCATCACCTATTGATGAGGTGGTTGCGATGAAGTGAATTATTGTGGGTTAATCGGAAGCTGCTAGAATGCAGGGATGTTGCCTTGGGGTGGCTGCTAAGATGTGAAGGGTGGCAATGGTAAGTTGGTTGTGAGTGTAGATCCCGGGGGTGGCAAAAGTGCAAGAAAAGGATTTCCCCCAGTGTTGGCAGGTATTTGACCTAGATGATTGGGACGAAGAAGTGATGTAGATGGTATGGGGGTCAAACCTTTTTGGATAGGCATGGCAGGTGATGGAGGCGGTAGATTTTTCTGCATACCATAAGCAAGGGGATCATTTGGATTAGGTGGTGCTCTTGTGATTGATATCAGAACCCGAGGAACGTTACCAACTTGATAAAGCACAACATTCCCAAACCCAGGTTGATACTGATTATCTATAGGTGGACCCTTAGGGACATACGAATTTCTCAAAACGTTATGCAAATTCTGGGGATCTTGAGACACTAGAGGGGGTGTGATGTTAACGTATTGCAACATGTCAAAGTCAGGTGGTGGTTTGACTCCCTTCATGATTAAAGTGGCAAGAATTTTGTCCCCACATTTGTTAAGAAGGTGATTAGTCATTTGGAGATTGGTGGGATTGTTGAGGTACTCGTCGACTGTGACCTTAGGTTGGATGACCATGTTCTCATCACTAGGTGGCAAAGTGTTTTGGACATCAGTATTGGATTGAGATGAGGCATCGTTATTAGGATCCTGAGAAGTGTTGACTTGAGTACCTTGGGCCTATTGGTTTTCCATGAGTTTCTTTGCCTATGATCGGGTGAGGGGCATGAAAATGCAAAACTACCAAATGAACTAAGATGATGCTACACACTGAGATGTAGTGTAGGGATGACCTAAGCGATGATTAGAGGAATGATTAGACTAGATGAAGGATCAATTGATTAGATGATTGGATAAAGTATTGTGATTATATGTGATTGTATCAATTGATGAGATAAACCGATTGTTAGGATTAGACGATTGATTAGATAGGATGATGAAACAAATTCCAAACTAAGTTTAGAGATCAGACTAGATGACCTAAGGTGCTGACTGATCAGATTGAAGGACAGATGGATGATTACGACACCGAATCTACCTCAATATGGAAGTAGATTGATTGGGCCATGGATGATGACTAACTTAGGATGGATGACAATCCTAAGCAGATGCGGATGATGATCGGGACTAGGCACCTAAGCCAACTTGGGCGAAGACCTCTGAAATGTAATCTAGAGGATGGGGATTGATGATTTGATAATGGATATATAACCTAGAGATGTTCTAAGATGTACCCATATGATTTGAATGATGAACATACAACTTTTGAAAAATGCAGATGGACTAAAGTGACGATTACAAGTGAATGGAAGATGATAATTTTTTTTGATTGCAACAAAGGACTTAGAAAATACAAGATTTTAATGGCCCAAAGGATTCACTCTTTGGAATTTGTATGGGAAATGGATATGCCTCTGTGTCAAGCAACCTTGCCTCTTTAGGTCACAAATTCACCTATCTAAAGTGAGCAAATTTTCCTTTGTGTTTCACAAACTCGCTTGTTTAGGGGGGGCAAGTTTACCCAAATCTTAAGGGGACACAAGAAACAAGCAAATTTTATGATAAAATTCACTTTTTTGGGAGATCAAATTCGTCTAAATTTGGGAGGACTCAAGAAACAAGCCAATCTGCAAAGAAAATTTTCCCATCTAGAAGCAGGTTCACCCAAAATTTAGCAAATTCGCCCAAAACAATGACAATTTCGCCTAAACCTTGGAAAACCAAAGGAGAATGAGCATATTTGACTTTCAAGATTGCTTAATGGGGTGATAAACTCACCTATTT
The DNA here is from genome assembly GCA_007258455.2 of Sequoia sempervirens. Taxonomy (NCBI): domain Eukaryota; kingdom Viridiplantae; phylum Streptophyta; class Pinopsida; order Cupressales; family Cupressaceae; genus Sequoia; species Sequoia sempervirens. Next base: position 285,084,688 of record VDFB02353493.1, on the reverse strand, counting down.
CTTGAACTATACAGATGAGGAATGTATTCGCCTAAAAAAGAGATCACCTATTCAACAAATAGATTCACCTAAAACTTGACTTGGACGGATAGGAGGCAAAATCACCCCTGGAGGGAGAAAATTCAACCAAAGGGAGGAGTAAATTTTCCTATGCTAAGAGAACGGGAAAATTTGACAAATAAGAGGATGGAAAAAATGACATGGATGGAAAGCAAGTTCGCCCCTAAAGAGGGAAAATTTGCATGTTCAGTGAAAACAGGTGAATTTGATGAAAGATGACTGAAGGAAGGACTTGGATTGAGCACGGGATCACCCCTGTGGATAGTAGGTTTGTCCCTAGAGGGAATAAAGTCACCTAATTTGTGGTAGTGGGAAAATTCAATGAAGAATGACTGATGGACTTGCCTATTCCAGAGAATGGGCGAAAATGGGGTCTCCCAAAAAGTGACCCACAGGCAAATTCGCCTCTAAAAAAGACAAATTTGCCCAAACCGAAGACCTAGACTGGACTGGAACACAAAATCGCCCTTTTGCAGGGAAAAATCGCCTATCTATAGTGCAAATTCACCTCTATAAGGGGAAAATTTGCCTCTAAAGGCAGAGGCTGACTATGCCAAAGGATAACAATCATGGAAAATAGTAGACAGAAGGCTAGGCTGACTCAACTGAAAATTAAAGCATTGGTATTGCACAATGAAGGCATGCCAAGCAACACAAACCTAAAAATAGTGATATGGGCTAAAAAAATTGATGTAGGCCCACCACCTTTAGCAGACAACTGGATAATACTCCATGATACCGGGGTGGTTCTCTAGATCACCCTTTCTCGCGAAGGCAGATAGCTAGCATTCTAGTGGGATAGGGTCATCAATAAACGACACGAGCTCACCTTCACACTCTCACTCGGCGACTATCATAGTCCACCATGAGGATTTCTATCTCAACCCAAGGGCGTATGTGGTGAGTAACTTCGAGGTACGCTGCACATCCCCTACACTACACAAAGCTACGACTAAAACATGGGTCTTTATGTAGGCTAAACAAGGCTATCTTGTGAGTCCCTGATATACACATGGTATGTGGGGCACAACCATGAACAATAGCTCATCACAAGTGTGGGTCAGGAGCCCCAACTAGCTATTGGAAACTTGGACCAACTCTTCATGTCTTATCTAGGTATCACCCTAGCTTCGATGCTCTGCCAAATATGATGTGATTGGATTGAGGTAGAAATTTTTCTCTCCCCCCTTTATATACCCCACTGATAACACGTGTTTGGAATCGTCTCCCGGGTGATGAAATCCCAGACAGGTCCCACTAAAGGAAGAAGATACTAGACATTTTCGGCTGGTCCCGAGGCTCACACATGGTGCAAGGGGAGAGCTTAGACGCATTAGCACCTCCTAGGTAGATTCAATTGGACTAGAGTGAACTGTGATTTCTTGCCACCCAGGATCGCCAAATGGCACAAGGGGATTGGATACGTCAACAGTCACTCCCAAGCACGACAAACAAGTTAATTGACCCTCTAATTAATCTATGTGTGCCTAGCTAGTATGGAAACATAACAAACAGACTAACTAAAAGTTCTTGGACTAATTATTCTACAGAAAATGCGTTAATAGTTTGCAACCACTGGTCTTGGACAGACGAGAACAAGCTACACAAATCGTTAGTGAAAACCAAGCACACTCACAAATAGACGAGTTAGCAGATTAGTACATAAAATCAAAACCAAACAGAAGCTAAAAACTCAAAGTTCAAGTCTCAGGTTTACCTTAGATTTGCCTCTATATGAGGCAAGTTCGCCCATTCTGTAAAGCAGATTTTCCCTTGTCATGAGAAAATTCGTCTATTCTTTTGAGCAGATTTGGTTGTTCTTTGAAGATGGGTGAATTTGCTTGACTTTGCAACTTCGTCTCAAAAGTCAGGTTCACCCCTATAACACGAGCAGGTTCACCCCAATTGGAAAATCCACATCTGTACTTGAGTAAATTCACCTAAAATGTCAGGTTCACCCCTTTTCACAAAAAGGTGAATTTGATTATCTGTAAGTTTGGCTCTGTATAAGGAAAATTCACCTCTACTAGTAGTTTCGCCTGTTTTCTGGTGCAAATTCGCTCGACAGGGTGAATTTTCCCTTGAATGTAAACCTAAACCTGTAGGACTTAAACAATAGCGAATGTAAAATGCTGGACCCGTGACGTGGGTCCCACTGGGTGTGCCAAAAATGTGTGCAGTGTTAAATCTCCTAGTCTAAAATGCAAAACGAAACAAAATGTAAGCAAGGGAAACACAAACAACACCTCAACGATTAGCCTAGTTGAACTTGAACAAAAATAAAGCAAAGAGAGTGAGTTACCTTGTCCAATTTGATTGGTTGGTTGGCCTTGTTGATTCATTCGATTGTGTGCTCCTTCGAATGGAAAATAGCTTGAAATTGTATGCAAAATGATCATGAGTGGATGAGGAATGCAATGGTGTAAGTGGGTATGTGAGTAGATGTAAGATGATGCAAAATGAGCTCAAAATTTTGAGCAATGGAGTATGCTTTTGAGTGCTTTCTTAAAGGCTTGATTTCTTGAATGGTGAATAATCAAATGAGCGAAAATCCTCTAATTTTAGGGGAAATGCCTCTAAGGAATGGAAGGCTAAGATTTATCCACCATGGACAAGATCAAGGGCCAAGGTGAGTTGAGGACTCACAAGCCCTCACATCTCGCCATGTGGCCAATGAGGTGTCAAAGGGATGGTGATGTGGAGGTACTTTAGAGTACCTTGGGATTGGGACAAGATCTCCTCATAAAGGAGGTCCTTGTCCCCATGTGGGAGATGTGAAAAATTAGGAATTAAAAATTCCTCAAATATCCTCATGGGGAAGAGGAGAGGAATTAAAAATTCATAAAATGTACAAGGAGAATAAAAATGAATTTTAAATTCACATTGGGGGAATGGGCTATCTTCTCCAAAAGGAGAAAGCATTTAATGACAGTTGACTTGGGGTATGCCATAATTGGCATAAGGATTAGGTTGAACTAATCATGCAATTAAAGTTGTGCAAATAGGTGATTAGGCTGACTAATGAAGGGTTAAGAGCAAGTTGCAAATTATGGAGGATGTGGCATTAATCCTGATTAAAGGTGTGCACATCTTAATCATGGATTAATTAAATCAATGCAGATTAGAGGGGGATTATGGAGGATGGGACAAGAAGAGAGAAAAAGATGAATTTAAAAATTGATTTAAATTCAAAAGGCCAAACGACTAAATTAAATAAATTAAAACATTTATTTAATTTAGAGAAGAAAGGTGACAAAAGACAAAGTATTTAATTATTAAATTAAATACCTTAGGAACCTTAGAGGAAGAGAGAATATTAATTATATAAATTATTTAATTAATACTAATGGGGGATGTTGGATAGATAAATAAAGGGAACAAATTTGACCATATAGGAGTGGTCAAATTTGGATGCCTACATTTTTCCCCTCTTCAAAATACTATTAGAATAATAGTGTTTTAAAGAGAAATAAAATGCAGTTGACTCAATAGAAGAAGGGACTAGAAAGGTGATGCCTCGATGTGGGAAAAGCTATGTAAGCTGTCCAAATGGTGGAAAATGAAAGAGGATGCCCTGGTCTTGCAAAGAAATGGACATGATGGAGGAACGAAGGAAGATTATAGGGTATGCCCGCTCGAGAGGGCGAATGGGGAAGAAAAAGGGGCCTTGGGTGACTTCTTGATATGAAGGAACGAAGGGTACCACATGGTAGATCTCAAAAAACCATGAAGAATGGCTTTTGAATGGAGGAAAACAGACAAACAGGGTGCAAATGGCAACTCGCAGAAGAAAGGGGATTAATTAAATTAACATGAGGTTAAATAAAGGGTAAAAATACCCAAAACTTGAAAAGGTGAAAATAGTAATTTTAGAAATTGCTATTCACCATTTACACACCTGGTAGTTGAGTGAGAGAGAGAAGAGTGAGGAGGATGGATGACGAGTACGACAATGGGGACGAGGTTTTCGTAGATGATGCGATCATCCACCGGTGCAACTATCGCAGCTTCTAGGATTGACCTTCTAGGCACAAACCTAGTTTGTTCTTTTGAGATCAATTCTAGGAGCATTGAATTTAATCATTTTGACACTGCTTTCACCATTATTTTATAAATAGTGTTGTGTAATGGTTGGCCAGAACTCATCTAAAGAAGTTGGTTTTTCTTTCTTTGGGATGAGAGCCAAGAAGATGTTATTTATTTCTCTTAGAACCTTTCCAGAAGCCCTTGAGTCCTCAATAGCTTCCACTAGCTCCTTCTGTGATGCCACTTTTCCCCAGTTATCAAGTATTAGCAACAAATTTAATATAGCAAATAATAGAGTTAATAAAATTTGTAATATGCAATTTATCAAAATAAATGTGAATAATTAATGTAAGCTACAAACATGTGACAATTAAATAATCAACATAGTAAATGGAATAATACCTCCACATAGATTAATCATATTAACACCAAAATCATATAAACAATGTTACCAATATTATTGAATCAATGGTTCTCAATACTTATATTAAAGTCATGGAAAGGTTGCTATCTAGCACTCAGAGGAAATCTAGTACTCAGAGGATTGGTTATGGACCTAGGCTATTTCCTAGCACAAACACCCTTGGAGGAATTGGTTCTTTCACAAAACCAACCTATCTTTACGACATAAACACAACCCTAGCTAGGATACTCCTGGGTGTATGTTGTATCCCAAGTTGGACACATGTTGTATGCCCCTTCTCTAAATGTTTAGATGCCCACCTAGACCCTAACTTTCACTCCTTTGTGCCCTTTTAGTTCTTCTTTCCTTTTTCTCTTTTTTCCTTGAATGTTCTCTATCCTTGAATGTCTTTTCTATGTCTCACATGAATGATTTAAATATCCTTTTAAGGGGTGGTTTCCAAACCATGCCACCCTTTCACAAAAGGTTGTTTTAAATTAATAATTATTTAAATAAATAATTATGCTCCCCCTTTTTAAAGAATATTTCTACATATTCTTTATTAATCTCTTTTTTAACCAAAAGATCATAATATCCTTTATTTTCTATCTCCCTTTTAATTCTAAAAGGTTATTTAATAGATTTATCTTTTTTTGGGGAAAAAGTCCCATAACAATCCTCCCCTTGTAAATTAACTATTGTCCTCAATAGCATAAGATGCATCTACATCACAACTCAAAGAAGCACATGATCAGTAATTGAAGATACTAACATTGAATACTTGTATTTTTCATAATATTTACTTTATCTACATCATTTGCTTCTATAAATTCACAAGTAATTTTAATAAAATCACTTTTCAAATCCAAATTATGATGAGAACTATATAGATGTATTATGAAATATATCATGAATTTATAATTGAAAAGATAATTATAGTTTATGTAGTTAACCTCCTATCCTTCAAATTTATCATTTTACTCACTCATGTAACTTCTTTAAATTTTTAAAGTATTACAATGTAATCACATGATAATTACTATGCATGTCCAATACTATGTGGTAACTCATAATTTATAAAAGTATAATCTATAAAATCCACATACATTCCAAGATGGTATTCAGGCATTCCAAAATACATGAATATCCTCTTTTCATATATCAAATCAATGTACAAATAGAATATTAGTCCTATCTAATAAGGCAATTGTACAAGGTTATTAGGTTGATCAAGTCCAACAACAAAGTACAATGGATGAAGATGGTACTAACACAAATCATTAAGCACCTTAAACAAAAGAAAAAATTAATAGGTTATGACTACCCACATAATACTTCATAAAATTCTAGGTCCAATCTTCCTTAACCTTAAAATGTCATTTCACACTTGAGGTAACTTAAATAAAACTTTGGGCAATTTTACAATCCACTATTGTAAATTATCATATTTCTATCAATATTAAAGAGTGCTTGTAACACCTAATCTTGTCATAACATCTTTCGACATATATCACTTTGTCAAAGACTCATATGTAATTAGATTAAAAAATGAGAAACAACAAATACCAACTGTGTGAAATTTGTAAGGCTATAATTTGTATATCCATGTATTTAAGATGTATAATTTAATTATGGTTGTTGTCCCAATTTGGTTTGATCCAAAGTTTAAAAAAAATCTATTGATATGAATCTTCAATAACCTTATTGTTACTTCTGCTTTGGTTTTTGAAAAAGCCATCTCCATTTCTGGATTTTCTATGCTTTGTTTTTTGTGAGTGGCATGATGGGTAGTGATTTAGTCCAAGAGGAACCTACTACTTGTGATGGTTGGAAGCAGGACAAAGAGGTCTAGGCAATTCTGGAAAGGGGAAATTTGGCCTCGTATGTGGAGGGGATGCAAGATGTTAACCCCAAATTATCCATAGAATTCACCAATTTGTGGGTGGACGAGACTGTGATTGTGGGAAAAATTTCTTTTGTGGTGACCCCTAATCTTATAGCGCATGTTACGAGGCTTTCTTTGGAGGGGATTTTTCTTTGGCGCAAGTCTAAGAGCTATTACTAGGAGGACATGAAACAATTTATGAAAGATGGTGAGAAGGTTAAAAAATTGCAGAATGGTTTCAATCGCGGGAACCTCCCTGGTGTTTGGAGTGCCATAGCTGAGATTCTCATGAGGTACGTCACTCTGGAAGGGCATTTTCGCCACTTCCATGCCCTCCTTTTCACCATGCTCAATCATCTTAGGTACAATATTAAGATGAATTTCCCCTTCTAAATTATGTCTTCACTTGAATAGTCCATTAGGAATGTCTAAGCCAAAAGTAAGAAACTTTCCTTGCACCAAGGCCTAATCCTGCGTTTATGTAAGTATGACATGATGCCTTGCTTCCCTCCCCTACTATTGTGCATAAGAATACTTTAACTATTTTGGACCCCACTATTCCCCTAGGGGAGCCCAACCCTTCTGTCACTATCGACGAAACTCCTCCTACCATCTGCCACAATACCCAGACCTGGGGTAAAACCCTTGCTAATGATAATACCCCTCCCATCACTATCAATTGCAAATTGGAGCCTATGCCCATGACCATTTATTTTGGGTCGGGGGAGTCTGATAACACCAACGATGATGATGATTCGTGGAACCCTACCCCAGCTAATTCCCTTATCCATTTGTCGCCTCAAGGCCATGACTCAGATGTCCCCAACACCCCGCCCAATTCTAACCCTAGCCCTCATAATACCCCCAACCTGTGTGTCAATTTGGATGAACATGGGAATGTTCCTAGGTTTATTCATTTTCTTGCCAACCCCATAAGAAAAAAATTGAATGAAATTGTTGATACTATCAATGTTCAGAAGGATATATGAAATGGCTCTTGGGGCAGCTGGTTACTACTAAGGAGAGGATTCAAATCCTAGAAGGCAAGGTGCTAGAACAATAGACTGCATGGTTTGGGGAGGTGGAGAACAAAGCACATTAGGACATGATTACCTCCTTGGTCAGGTCCCTTGAGAGGTGGGAAAGGTGGGAGAAAGAGTTGGATGATTTTCAGGCCATTGTTGGGTCAGAAGAAGATAAAAAGAGCTTAATGGTTGAAATTGATGCCATTCACCAAACCCAGGAGAAGACCGTGCAATGTTTGAGGGCTATCACTGACTAAATCAAAGAAACTATGAAAAATAGGGCCCTCACTCTTCAGGTGTTTCAGGATGAGATAAGAAAGAGCTAAGGAAAACGACTTGTAGATGGGGAGGACAATGGTAATCTGTAGAAGAAGAAGGGTAAGAAGGTGGACACCTCGGTTTGTGATGTTACCAAGGATACCTAGGCCAGTCTTCAGGGGCTTGTGACTTTCGATAAGAAGCCCAAGTTCTTGTCCCAGGAGTGGAATGCGATCACTAGTCTCAAGCTTTTAGGAGACCTGTAGGTGTCTAGTTTTTTGTGCTGGTCCCAGTCCTGTGGTTTCTTTTTATTTTTTTCCTACTAGTCGAATTGTTTAAGCTCTATTTTTTGTTTACTTTTTTGGTCTTCCCACTGCTCGTGAGTCATTGGTTTGCCTCTATGGCTAGTTTGTAATGGGTACTGACCCTTCCAGTTTTAATATAATCAAAACCTTATTGTTTTCTTATAAGTTTGACAACATATGAAATTTCAATAAAATTATTCATAAAAGAAACATGTGAAAAACATCACATAAGCTACTTGCATATAAAAGGTTGGAATAGATAGTCTCTCCCCCTGTAAGATTTGACATGTTCCCATGCCTAAGAGCCTATTTGCTTTCATATCTTATAAATATGTTATTCTTGCTAACTTATTTCAGACATAGTGTCATTTGTCCAAGTTCAAGAAGTGAATCCTAAGGACCTATGGGTTATGGGCCAACAAATAAACTTATGTAGCAAATTTGTTTACACCTCGATTTGTATCAAGTTAATCTAAGATACATGTAAGCCTAATTATTGATGTATTTGTTCTTTAAGCATGATTGTAAATAAACTCTAATCAAGAAGACTGATTTCAGAAAAGAGTCTTGAATGAACAAATCTGCTCAAAATAATTTTCAATCTCACTATTTCTAAAAAGATATTAAAGATAGAAATGAATTGGATCATACAAGACTAATTTTATAGGAGAAAGAAGAATTCTCATAAGATAGTCATACTATTTTCACCATATACGACAAACAGTTCTCCAAACCAATCAAATTACATTCGTTAGTGTTCTCCTAGCCTTTGTTATAATTGAAGCAATATAACATGAGATGAACAAAGAATTGTGTCAAATGTTGTAGCTGCTACTACCTTGGTAGACATGTATGGAAAATGTGAAAAGTAGACTTTTAGAAAATTTCAAGCAAACCTTAGAAGAATTTTAAATAAAGCAATTGTGTTCATTGCACCATTTTGTCTCGACAAAAGTTGAACATATTTTATCTTCACTTTCACTGTCATCAATTTAATGTCCCAAAAGCTCTTGTGCCACCTCTGTCATGGTCGGCCTTGAGTCCTTTTCAGGCACCAGGCACCGAAATGCCAACTCAATAACTCTATAACTCCTCTATGCGCAAGAGCTAGAAGACCCGGACTGTAAGTGACATATAAAAATGGGTCAATAATATCAACAACACGACCAGATATTTCCTTAGAAATCACCAATGCAGCAAGGGACTGATTAATGTTGAGAAAGCAATACTTATTGCCATCGATGTAGCCGCAGACGCCAGAATAATTGAAAGCCTTGAGTTTTAATCCATAGCTAATTGTTGAGTCCCCTATATTTGTCTTAAGATTGGTAAAATAAACGACAACAGATTTAGAGGTTTCTAAAGGAATTTACAGCACAATAATAACTCACCTTTCTCAATTTCTTAAACAGTCACGATTTGGTTCTACGGGCAAGTGATGATAATATGTTTTATAACAGTTTGAACGCTATTCGACAGTGATGAGATAGAGTTGATTATTTGTGGTTGGCCCTCTCCCTTTAAATGTATCACAGGTGGCAATAGTTTGATTGACCATAAATGCTTATTATAAGCAGTTGACAGAAGTAATAAAAATTATGCACTCATTCATAACATTATAAATGGGATCTTTGCAATATTTTTGTTCTATGAACAAAAACATTGTTATCTGATACAGTTTGCTACTCAATTGTAGGGCAGTTATGCTAATGGATTTGATGTTAAAGTGTGTATGTTTTTATAGGAATTCATCCTTTTGTCTTTCCAAGGCTCCTTAGAAATCTTCCATTAGATGCAGCAAGCAGACACGAAATCGAATTTGTTCACCATTGTTATACATGTAATTCCAAATACATTATACCGATTTTGGGGTGTCTCTCAAACACAATGTGCAACCATTCATGGCGGGTTATAGATTCAGGTCTCTGGTGTACAATAATGTTGTAAACTAAAGGGACCTACATTCTACACTTGAGTCTTGTGGCTCCATCTTCAACACTATGTCGTTGAACAAGGACTCAAATTATTTCATATTTTACAAAGCAGACTGCTAATGCAATTCTTGCACGACCGGTCTATTAAAATATGATAGCAAATATTGTGTCAACATGTGAAAGGATGCCATGCTTAAGCAACATGTGTTGAGATAGTGAAGGCCAACGGCTTGAAGGCCAAAGGTCTTCATGTTTTCCCTCTCTTCTCGTGTCTCTTCAACTGATTGTGGTTGTTAATAAATGCAATCTTGGTTATTGTAAAACTTACTTTTAGCATCAATAAGATTTTCCCTCCTCAGTGTGGATGTAACCACTATTGTGGTGAACCACAATAAATCGTGTGTGCTCTGGTTTCTGAATTATTGTTCTGTTATTTATTGTTCTGCATATCTGTATTCTTGTTTATTCAATTCTTTCATTTTACAATTGGTATCAGAGCTAGGTGTACAGCTGTTTGGAAATTTGGTAATTGAATTTCCAGAAAATGGAAGATTTGAAGGTGCAGAAATTTTCTGGGAAGAACTTCAGGATATGGAAGATTCAGATGCAATCTTTGCTGATTAAGCAAGATCTCAAACTTGCGCTTGAAGGAAAATCAAAGAAGCCTGCTACCATGAAGACGAAGATTGGAAGACTCTTGATGAAAAGGCCAAGGCAACAATCTTTCTTTCGCTAAATGAAAATGTTCTGTTCAATGTTGCAGAAGAGAAAACAACAAAAGAAGTTTGGGACAAACTTATAAAAACCTATGCTATGGCGTTAGCTGCAAATAAAGTGTTCATCATGAAGAGATTATATAAGCTCAAGATGAAGGAAGGTTGCGCAATGGCAAACCACATTAACGAATTCAACATTTTGATCAGCCAAGCGAATTCGGTTGGAATGACTCAAGGTGACGAAAACAAAGCTGTTCTTTTATGCTCTCTACCAAACAATTGGGATGGAGTTGTGACAGCCATAAGCACTTCGGCATCAAGCTCCAAGCCGTTGGCTTTCGATGAAGTTTCTGCCACTCTTCTCTCCGAAGACTTAAGGAGGAAGAATGATGAGCCCTCATCCGGTGATGCTCTCACTATGGTAAGCACCAAAAATAGAGGGAGAAGACAATATAGAGGTAGATATAATCACAATCAACAGTCCAAATCAGCTAAAGATCGCAGTCTAAAGGAAAAGAAAGTGGTTGTTGGTTTTGTGGGAAGGTTGGTCATATCAAGAAAGATTGCAGAAAGTATAAAAAGGCACGAGAAAGGGTTTTGGACAGCGAAGCAAACATATCACATGATAAGGATGATGGTATTCTCATACTATCAACAAGCGATACAAATTCAGATTCATGGGTAATTGATTCTGATGCCTCCTTTGATGCCTCTTCTTGTACGGAGGCCTTCACAAATTACCAAGAAGGTAATCTTGGAAATGTATATTTGGGTGACAACAAAGCTTGTGAAATTGTTGGCAAAGGTGGTGTTGTTTTGTAGCTAGCTGGAGGAGTCAAGTGGCTACTCAAAGAAGCTTGCCATGTTCCCAAATTGAAGAGAAATCTAATTTCCATAAGTCAGCTATATACCCAAGGCTTTCCCACCACTCTCACGGATACTTGGAAAGTAACTAAAGGTGCTTTGGTCATTGCAAAAGGAGACAAAGTTGGCAGCCTCTATATTGCAAAAACTTTTGGTGAGGTGGGAGCTGCTATGACTATTGTAGGCAGCGATGTGGCTCTTTGGCATCAAAGGTTAGGCCACATGAGAAAGAAAGGACTTGAGGTGATGCTCAACCGAGACCAACTACTAGGTCTACAATCCGCAGATTTGGAGTTTTGTGAACATTGTCTTCATGGAAAACAAAGACGGGTCAGTTTCTTGAAGGATGGACACAACATGAAGACAACACCATTGGAGTTGGTGCACTCGAATGTCTTTGGCCCTACCAAGGTAACCTCTTATGGAGGCGCTAATTGCTTTGTTACCTTTCTTGATGATTGTACTAGGAAGATTTGGGTTTATATGATTTCTAGAAAATCTGAAGTGCTTTCAAAATTTAAAATTTTTAAAGCACTTGTTGAGAATCAAAGTGGTCACAAAATTAAATGTTTAAAATCAGATAATGGAGGTGAATTTTTTTCTTTGGAGTTTGATAATTTTTGTGTAGATCATGGTATTCGAAGGATTAAAGTTGTCCCCTACACTCAAGAAAATGGGGTAGTAGAAAGACTCAATAGGACCATTCTTGAGAAAGCTAGATGTATGCTTTCCAATGCTAGTTTGGACAAAGAATTTTGGGCGGAGGCATGTAACACAACAGTTCACTTCATTAACCACAATCCTTCATCTCATTTGGAGTTTGGTATTCCGAAAGAAGAGTGGTTGGGAAAGAGGATTTCTTACTCACACATCCGGGTTTTTGGATGTGAAGCTTATGTCCATGTTCCAAAAGAAAAGAGGACAAAGCTAGATTTCAAATCACAAAGGTGTATTTTTGTGGGCTATGGTGAAGACCAATTTGGTTTTTGATTGTGGGATCTAGTTGGAAAGAAAATTGTGAGGAGTCGAGATGTGGTTTTCAATGAAACAGTGTTTCCAGTAGAGCAATCATAGCCAATAGGTACTGATGAATATGTGCCTTTCTCCATGTGTGACAATAATAATATCACACAAAGGTCTACTGTTTCTGTTCCCACAGAAATCGCTGCTTCTCCCACCTCAATTTTGGTGCCCCCAACTTCATCTAGTAATAGTGATGACTCACTATTTGGGAACAATGAGATCTCTGCGCAGGAGATCTCGTCCTCCTCTCCTCACTGCCAAGGGACATCACGATCTCAGCTTGTCAACAATAGTTTAGCTGGTAATTTCTGTGGCACTGTAGGTGCCATGCAAGGAGATGAGACCTCTCCATATGCAGCGATGCCTCAAACCATTGTGCATAATGGAACTCCATTCATGGTAGGGACAGATTGTTCTCAGGACTCTGATTGTGAGCAGATTAATCATAGAATGCAGGGTATCGATAATGTTGCTCATCCTCAATGTGAAAAGAGTCATGATGATTTAAGGAGGTCTTCTAGGCACAGGAGGATTCCTTCGAAATTTTCAGATTATGAGTTATTGCTTGCAGAAGAAGTAGAGCCTATGATGTTAATTTCTGATCAGACAGAGCCAACAAACTTCAAAACCGCCATTCAAGATGCGAATTGTGATCAGTGGCAGGCTACAATGCAAGAAGAAATGGATTCTTTGATAAAAAATTAGACATGGGATTTGGTGCCTCTTCCGCCTAACAAAAAGGCATTACGAAATAAGTTGGTTTATAAATTAAAAGAGGAAGATGTCAACAGAAAGTGATTTCGTGCTAGGCTAGTTGTCAAGGGGTATGCTCAGCAACAAGGTATTGATTTTGAAGAAATCTTCTCTCTGGTAGCAAAGATGACTACAATTAGAGTGGTTTTGGGATTGGTTGCAGCATGGATCTCGAGCTTGAGTAGTTAGATGTCAAAATTGCCTTTTTACATGGGGATGTTGATGAGGAATTGTACATGATGCAGCCTAAAGGGTTTGTTAAACAAGGTAAAGAACATCTTTATTGCAGGTTGAAATGGAGCTTGTACGGGCTTAAGCAAGCCCGAAGGCAATGGTACCAAAAATTTGATCAGTTTATGATTGAGCATAACTTTGTATGCTTAGAAGCTGATCCATGTGTGTATTTTAAATGATTGTCTAATGGTGAATTTGTCATACTTCTACTTTATGTGGATGATATGCTCGTAGCTGGCACTAGCATGAAGATTGTTCATGAGTTGAAAAATCAATTGGCCACTAGATTTTCCATGAAGGATTTAGGGGCAGCCAAGCGAATACTTGGGATGACTATTTCTCAGGATAGAAACAAAAAGGAGATCTGGTATCTCAAACAAAATACATTAACAAAGTATTAGACAGATTTGGTATGGTTGATGCCAAGATTGCTCCCATTCCACTTGCTGCTCATTTTCATTTAACTTCTTATTTGTGTCCCAAAACACAAGAGGATAAGGAATTTATGGATAGAATTCCTTATAAATATGTAGTTGGCAACATTATGTATGCTATGGTTTCTACTCGTCCCGATATTTCCCATGCGGTGGGAGTTGTAAGTAGGTTCATGAGCAATCTCGGGAAGCCTCATTGGGAAGCAGTTACATGGATATTAAGATATCTTAAGGGCACTTCTGATTATGCTCTATGTTTTAGTGGAAATGATATTTACCTACAAAGTTTCACAGATTCTGATCATGCCAGAGATTTAGACAAACAAAGGTCTACTACTGGTTATGCCTTCATGTTTGTTGGGGCTGCCATTAGTTGGGCCTCAAGGCTGCAACATTTAGTTGCTCTTTCTTCTGCAGAAGTCAAGTATTTGGCTCTCTCCGAAGGTGCAAGGGAAATGATTTGGTTACAACTATTGTTTGGTGAATTGAAATACCAACATAGTGATTATGTTTTGTTTTGTGATAGTTGCACTGCCATTTTTATGGCTCATAATCATTCCTCTCAGTGCTGCTCTAAACATATTGACATTCATGCTCTGATACCAATTGTAAAATGAAAGAATTGAATAAACAAGAATATAGATATGCAGAACAATAAATAACAGAATTGAATAAACAAGAATGTTTGATTAGTTGCTGCATCCGTTGTGCTTCAGGTGGGAGATTGTTGAGATAGTGAAGGCCAATGGCTTGAAGTCCAAAGGTCTCGACAGAAGGCCAAAGGTCTTCATGTTTTCCCTCTCTTCTCGTGTCTCTTCAACTGATCGTGGTTGTTAATAAATGCAACCATGGTTATTGTAAAACTTACTTTTAGCATCAATAAGATTTTCCCTGCTCAATGTGGACATAACCACTATTGTGGTGAACAACGATAAATCGTGTGTGCTCTGGTTTCTGAATTATTGTTCTGCATATCTGTATTCTTGTTTATTCAATTCTTTCATTTTACAACATGATCCTTGACACAAAAAGTCTCAACCTTTAGGATTATGTTTTTCAATGAGAGTCCATCATTCTATATACTCTTATACAAATATTTGGATGCAAGAAAGTGTAAATTCTTCATAGTTTACGATGGTCTAAGAAGACATCAATGATTGTATAATAGAATCTGAATAGGGAGTGATCTAGAATGATTCATATATGCATCCTAAAGAGGATAGAGATTTCAATAAAGTGAAGGATAGACTTAAATTTAGAATTAAGGTTAAATTATTTATATTTTTTTAATATTAATAAGTTATTATAAAAAAAGATTATAGTTTTATAAATCAAAATAAATATAGAATTTGTATTAATAAGTTATGGATATTATATTTTAAGTTGGGTCTATGTGTAAATAGGAATGTTCTCAAAGAAATGTTAATTCTTGAATACGAATACGGGCACATATAGATGATCTAAGGATTTCCAATAATGCCAATAAAATTAGGTATTATAGAATTAAGTCTTATGATTCAACTGTTAGGACACATGTATGATGTTAGACTTACACAAGGATATTAAAGATTGGCTAATATGAGATTTTAAAAGTAAATAAAATTTCAAAGATAGGAAAGCTAGATCATTAGGCTCTAATACCAACTGTGATGTCACTTTTCCCTTTATAGTTATCAAGTATTAGAAGTGGACTTAATAAAAAAAATAATAGAGTTACTATAGTTTATAATATGTAATATTATCAAAATAAATGTGAATAATTAATGTAAGCTACAAACATGTGACAATTAAATAATCAACATAGTAAATGGAATAACACCTCCACATAGATTAATCATATTAACACCAAAATCATATAAACAATGTTACCAATATTGTCGAATCAATGGTTCTCAATACTCATCTTAAAGTCATGAAAATATTGCTATCCAACACTCAAAGGAAATCCAACACTCAGAGGAATGGTTATGGACCTAGGTCATTTCCCAGCACAAACACCCCTGAAGGAACCGGTTCTTGCACAAAACCAATGCGTCTTTACAACATAAACACAACCCTAGCTAGGACACTCTAGGGTGTATGTTGTACCTTGAGTTGGACACATGCTATGTGTCCCTTCTCCAAATGTTTAAATGCCCACCTAGACCCTAACCTTCACTCCTTTGTGCCCTTATAGGTCCTCTTTCATTTTTCTCTTTTCTCCTTGAATATTCTCCATCCTTGAATGTCTTTTCCATGTCTCACATGAATGATTTATATATCCTTTTAAGGGGTGGTTTCCAAACCATCCCACCCTTTCACAAAAGGTTTACTTTTAATAATTATTTAAATAAATAATTATGCTTCCCCTTTTTAAAGAATATTTCTACATATTCCTTATTAATCTCTTCTTTAACCAAAGGATCATAATATCCTTTATTTTCTATCTCCCTTTTTATTCTAAAAGGTTATTTAATAGATTTATCTTCTTTTGGGGAAAAATTCCCATAACACCTTCCTCACAATGTCTCAACATGTCTGAAAAAACTTGCTTGAAATCCATCCAGACCAGGTGCTTTGTTTGGGTGTGATTGGAATGTAGTAGTTCTTATCTCCTCCTCTAAGAATTTCTCCATTAACATCTTGTTATGAGCTCCAGTAACAAGTTTTGGTATATTTTGCAACATATGTTTTTGTGAGTTAAGGTCAGATCCTTCTTCATTGTTCAACAAATTCTTGAAATAGTCCATTGCCTCCTACACTATTTCCTCAACCTTTTCTTAGATGACCCCCTCATCTTGATTCTTGCAATGCGATTGATATCCCATCTAACTTTTGTCACATTATGAAAATATTTAGAATTCTTATCCTCTTCATTAATCCAAGTTTCCCTTGAATTTTGCCTCTAATATACCTCTTCTTTGTCTTGCACTTCTGCATATATGCTTTTAAAATTTCCTTCTCCTTTATGAATTTTTCATTGTCCATACCTAGCAAGATTACAGGTCTTTGTTCAAAACATTTAGCTCTTCTTCGAGCCTTATTTTTTCTTCAAAAATATTCTTGTAGTGATCTCTATTGTATGCCTTCAATTATTGCTTTATCACCTTCAATTTATTGACTATGCCAAACATTTTGGTGCCCTTAGGCTTCACTTTTGACCACCATTGTTTTTCCAATTCCAAGAAATTCTGATCTTTCAGCCACATATTTCAAATTTAAAAGGGCATCTTACTAGTCTCGTATCCCCTTATATTTCTAGCCTAATTAGGTAATTGCCAGAACCAAATTGTGGTACAATTCTACCTTCAAAGGTAAATGGGAAGGCAACCAAGTCCCATTTGAATAGATATATAAGTTATCCAATTTCTCTGCAGTGTTATTGAAGCCCAATCTTCTATTTGTCCATGTGAAACTTCCATTTTCCATCCGAATCTTCAATAATTGATTTTCCTTCACAAACATCTCAAAATCTATCTGGGATTAATGCTTTCTTTTGACACCCCTTTCTTATCTTGACTGTGTAATATAGAATTTAAGTCACCCCCCAATTATACAAAAGTCATTCAGTGTATTCAATAGAAGATTTTTTATTTCCTCCATACCTCCCTTTTCTTTATGCAACAATTAGGACCATATACATTCACAATGATGAATGACAAGCTTGAGGTCAAACTTTTTTCCCTACATGCCAGCTAGTTCCTTCTGGCTTCCATCTACTCCATATACACCAATTGTGGTCTCCATAGTGTTATGAGACCACCAAATGCCCCTTATGCTTCTACTGCAACCACCTACCAAAGTCTACATTTCCTCCTAAATTGCTCCATTTCTAACTTGCACATTTTTTTTTTATTCTTGCACCAGAAAGATATCAGCCTTTGAAGTTTCTAGATAGTGCCTTACCAAGCGCCTTTTGTTAGGAGCGTTTAAGCCCCTAGCATTCCATGAAAGAAGCCTCATTTCTCCCTAAGAAGGGTAATGCCCTTCCCTAATATTAGCAGTCTGGTAACCTTTACCTGGCCCTTTGCCTCCCATCCAAAGTTCCTTCTCTTTATTTGTCTTTCTGCCTTGCCTTTTTTGTTCTCCATAATTTGATGACCTCTTAGCCACCTCTGCCTACTTGATGCCTAATTTACATTTTTCTTGTAGGGTTGTTGCACTGATGGGGTTATCTTACATCTCTCCATACCCTTCCTTGGGCACCTTTTCCTTTAGCATACCTTCCCCTCTAGAGCTTCCACCATGGGCTCAACCTCTGTTTGCAAGAAATTATCCTCTTCCTCTACAGAAAATACATTTCTTTCTCTGCCTTCACCTACTGTTACCCCTGTTAATTCACAACCATCCTTTAGTATAGTTTCCAGACCCTCCCATTCTTGCCTTATCTCACCTTCCTTTAGAAGACTTAGATCATCATTCATGTTTTCCTCATTGGGTTGATTTAGAGGCTCCTCAATTGTTGCTTGGGCCATCCCCATCTCTATCTCCAACTATTGATTTAGTTCTTCTTTCAAGCCTCGAGACTCCAATGACATCTATCAGTTAATGGATCTTCTTTTTCCATCTCTTCTACCCTAGCTTCTCTTACCTCAACAACATTTAGATCTATTTTAGGAATAAAATCACCCCACTCTGCTTATAAGATGCTCCCAAACCACCTCTAAAAACCATCTTCCTTCCATTGTGATTAGTTCCAAATCTTCTCACTTGTGATAGTTCAAACTTATCTCTACATAGATCTTACATTGGAACAACTCCCCCTTTGGATTGACCCTTCATCTATGCCTATGAAGGTTTCTAAGGCTCCACCTATCTTAGTTATGACTTCCCCACACCAATACTCCAATGGAAAATTGTTCAAACTTACCCACACTAGCTTCTTATCCATCTCATGATTCTTGGGATCAAAATTTGCATACCTGTCTTTGAAGTAATACCCTTCCCCTTTCATAATTAGGGTTTTCTTTTCCATAATTGACTATTTAAGTTGCATAGAAGAACAAACAACCAAAATGAAATTATTTAGAAGAAATTTTATGCTTACCTCTTCACCCCTATTTTTTACCCACCATCTTTGGATCTTTTCTCTTAGACATCCTCTATCACACCTTTTCGCGAAGAAAGCTTCCTCCTTCAATTGATTTTTTGATTCTTGCAGTGATTTGGAGTGGATAACCACTACCATGATTTTATTCTTCCTTGCATTAACTCCCCTCTCCTGTCTAAGGGTGTTGGACCCTCCAATCCATTTCATACAATTCCAATCCCTTGGCTCGTTTCAAGGTTTCCTAAAATCTTTTCTTTCTACTTGTTTTCGCTTGTCCTACCCCAGATCAATTGCATTTGCCTCAGTTGCGAATGGAGGCATCTGATCTCTTGGATCATCATAAACCTTTGACATCTTGGGGTTTTCCCTGATCCTCAACACCTTCCAATCCCAATGTGGATTTCTCATATTCCTTCCATTTGACCTAGGTTGTCCATACTCGTTTGGGTTCAATCCTCCTGCCCGATTGTCTTCATAGTGTCAATCTCCCCAACCTTTTTTTATTTCCATGTTGATTCAAATTTCATTTCTAATTTGGATTTTTCCACTCTCAAAGACTCTACCAATTCTTCTGACATTAACTGCCATAGTTTACCCAAACTTTGTGATTGAGGGGAAATCAATTAAAGGCTTCTCTATCACCCATGTTTCTCCCAAATCAACATGGTCACCCCTAGTCCCATCTGCTACCTTCATTCTGCCATCGACCTTGCTAGAAGAACTTATTTTCCTCCAAAGTTGGAAGCTCCCTATCCACTTCATCTACCCAAGCTCCAACACCTCTACAAATATTTTTGCCTTGCTCTGCCATTTTCTTAATCTGATAACCATACCATATTTATTATAAGTTTTAATCTAAGTAATTTATTACTTTTTTATTGGATTAACAAAGGGAGAGGAAATTACATCAATAGAGAGGAAAGAGAAAAATGAACAAAAAGGATAAAGTCCCCTTCAAACAACAAACATGTTGATGAGAACAAAAAAATTTGAAATAATAATAAATACAAAGTATCCATGAAAAGATCATAAAGTAATCTGTTATATTTGTTATCCATTCCTTTTCAAACAACGTTATTAAAAGTATAATTATCAATTGCACCTTGGTGTGCAATGGATACGTTGAAAAGGTTTGCAAGTTCAATCAGGAAAACAATTGGTCTATTTTTTGAATAAATTTGTGTAGTACATGAGTTCAATTGGTTATTTAGAAAATGATATTGTTTGTGCAACAAAGGTCTCAATAGAGAAGTGATGGCTTCAAATCAATAGGGATCCAAACATGATTGAAACAAAACCTTTGAATCAGGAAGATAATCAAG
>VDFB02353493.1:284988044-285064317 GCA_007258455.2 Sequoia sempervirens | reverse complement strand
TAGTAACAAACTAAATGAAAGTACAATGCTGGAAATGTAGATTATGCAACTCAACCGCGTATTTCATCAAGAGTGAATTGACGGCTCAGTCAATCCGCAGATGAGATATACATTACAGAAAGTAAAGACGGCGAGGCCTGTCTCTTCCACCAATGGTGGGAATGAAATTGTATGTAGGAAAGTAAATAAGGCGGCAAGGCCAGCCTTCTTCCACTAAGAGTGGGAATACAATAAAAGTTTGCAGAAATATTAAAGAGTTGATCAGTACTACTGAATCAGCATTACAATGTGAAATAAAATCTGCAAGAGCCAAGTATTAGAGATGTCCAAAGTGCTGCAAATGTTATAGAATGTCTCTCCAACTCCAAAAAATCTCCCAACCATGAAAAACAAGCCCAAAAACTCCAACTACTACAATCTGATATACTAAACCAGCAAACTGAAAATGCAAACCAGCAAGCCTAGAACACGCCAAAATGCTCATAACTCCATCAATAAATTTCCGAATGACATGAAATTGAATGCAAAGGAAGCCTAGAGGGTAGACGCCCAAGTCTAGACAATGAAACAGTATTAAACACCCACCATTACGTTATGCACGCATTCCAAAGTATTGGCAAGCAAGATTCAACCATCAAGAAGGGGCGACCTCTCTAGAAAATTAAATACTCCAAAATAAAATCTGAAAATCTGCAATAAAGGACGCCTTGAGCATAGAAAAGGAATGAGAAAATACCCAGAAGCTAATTAAAATTGTATAATGACTTATGAGCAGAAAATCACTTTCAGCACTACTAAACCAGCAACCTGCAAAACTGAAAATAAACATCTAAACTCTATCTATGATGCTCTATCTGCACTCCCTGGATCAGAAGCAGTCTCTGAAACTCAACTAGGTGCTATCTTTCAAGCACGAAACCAAGAGAAGAAGGAATTAGGAGGTATGCATTCCTCGAAACAAGCTCTGAAAATATTTCAGCAGCATAACAGTACGATAAGCAACAATCGATGCTGCAAATGAAGGCCAAGTCTCTTATTTATAACTTTTCTCCTCAATTAGGGCGCCCAAACTGAAATTCACATTCAAATCCAAATTCACCTTTTTCCTCCACTTGCATTTGCATTTCATTTTATTTCCTTCTCCAAATCGTCCCCCATAAGAGAAATATTACTTTATTAAAAATACACGTCAAACATAAGATAGGCGTCCAAGGTGATTAAGTGAAATATTTATAAAATTAACTTATGTCTCCTCTAGGCGTCCAATATAAGTGAAAATAAACATTATAATCAATTAAATATTCCCCCATTAAGAAGTCATCCACTTTTGCCTAGGAAATATTTTCACTTAAAATATTATTTTCATCAAATATCAAACTTGCCAAAATAATCACCTCAATTGTTGGAGACCAGACTAAATAAACTAACCTGCCAGAAATAGCCACTGCACTAAACTGTTGTACTGTTGCTAAATATAGCCCTGCCAAAAATACTACTTACTAAAAATAGCATACTGCTAAAAATAGTAAGTTATTCCAAACTCATTTTGAGCGCAAATCGGGCAGCCGTCGTAACTTACTAAAAATAGTAAGCCCGGAAATGTCCTCTGTTTCAGTTGCATGTCATATCACCGCGAAGCTCTTTGAAAACCCAGAAGGAATCCGGAATCCAAATTGCAAAACATCAACATGCAAGCCTCCAAAACTGCCAAGAAAATAGCTAGAAATGCAAGTCATTATCTTGTCATGCAAGAAAATACCTCATCCAGAAGCTCTCCAAAAACCCAGAAAACTCCACCAAACATGCATCATAAACTCTCGCATGCAAGCCTTCAAAACCTCCTATAAAAGTGGAAACCTTAATTTCCATTTCTGCTTAGCCTACGAGTTTCCAAAAATAGGCTAAATCCAAATGAAGAGCGTAGGGCTAAATTGGGGACATTACAGGGCGAAAGCTTGGGGCATTACATTTGGTATAAAAGCCTATGTTGCAATATTAGGAGCTCTAGGTTGTGTGTTTGCTTATACTTTGCATACATTAATATAGATGTATTTGAATTAACATGTTAGTGCTAATCCATGCAACTTGCTTGTGAAGGAAAATGTCTCTATGGAACTAACCACTCATCAAGGAGGCCTTGACTAAGAATTTTTGAAGATCCAAAATGAGGAGACACTAATAGTGAGGCATGCTCAGCCTGAGGAAGCTATTGGTATGCAATAGATAATGGGATTGTTGCAAGAGCTACTTTCAAGGTTTCCCCCTAGGTAGGAGGAAGCATGGGAAATTGGTTCTCAGCCATCTTAGGGGAATTCTGCTATTGTAATGATTCAGGGTTATGTTATGTAATGTAATTGCTGGGCACTTGTGCTCAAGAAATCTTTTGTGGATGAAACCCCATTGGTCGCTAGAATCAAAGGACAAAAACCCTTTGGTTCTTTGGGAGCATTCTCACTCAAGGAGTGCATTAGAACTTCAAGGAGTTGCAAGAAAGTTCAATTGTTTTATTGAGCATTGTTGTTGCAGAATTGTATTTGTTGTTTGCTGCTATTGTAATAACTATCATAACAGTCCCATTGACAGTGGAATTCATAACTATATCAATATATGAGCGGTGAAAATTTCTAAGTCATTTGTGCAAGATTGTCTATGTTATTGTGTTATTTGAGTATGATTAATTGTTGTTGTTCATGATTCAAGTCTGATTATGTTTCAAGTCCTTTATCTTTAATAAATTTAATGGAAAGGGCCATGACATAAGATCTCACAATCAGCCCCTAAATAAGCCTTCTAGATGGTATGTCACTTGACTCTTCTAAGAGCCTAGATAAAGATAAAGATGGATATTGTGCTGATTTGGTTGACTTGATGACCTTATAGCAGGTTTTCAAATTAACTATCTCAAGGTTCTGATGAGATTATTATCTATCAGTAACTAACACTTTCATTCATTTTTTTTGTGGGTCTAGAGTCCCTAACTTTAGGTATCTTTAGCCAAGTTAAAAAGATAAAGAAAAAAAAGAATCACACCCTTATATTTTCAGCATATATATTGAAAGAAATATAGTTCGGCACTAAAATTACTTGTTTCCATTGATCTCATAACCTAATTTTCCAAAATCACTTATAAATGCAGAAAATTATTAAAACTTTGGCATTTGGATTATCACAAATAAAGAAAAATATAAGCTTCAAAATCCAAAAGTCTTATAAAAAATAAACTCGCTGTAATTAATGCTCAAAACCATTGGAAATGTTAGTGAATGTTTTCATTTTGAAAGAGTGTTGTCAATTGGTGCTCATGCTATAACCCAAATTAAATATCAACTTTGAACATTAATTACATTTTCAAGCAAATAGAGGTAGGCCTCAATATGGAGATCACAAAAAATATCCAGGAGAAAACACAAAGGAAGACAAAATGGCATCATCCGACATCTTGCAATCATTTGTAACATGGCAATCGACCCTAGTTCCACAATTTATTTTTCATGAAATCGGCATTTCAAACCCAGTCAAACTAAGTTGAAAACTTCTTAATTTTATCTTAGCCAATCTTCTTAAGTTGTCTTACACACCTACTTAATCTGCTGGCCTGCCTGCTTAACTTGCCCTTCTGCATTATCTTAATTAATTCAGCACTAACCACATTGACCAGCGTCACATCAGTCACTCTTCTTTTTCAATTAGAAATGAATAAGTAGGTAAATTGGCGACCAAGTTAACTCATCATTTGGGCAATTTCACATGTTCAGTTCCCCAATATAAATCCCGAAGAAGAACATTTTGAAGCAAGCTACAGCTATTGTCAATCCTATGGTTGACCAGATGCTCCACAACATTGCATTTTGTAGGAGTGGTGAATTTTAGGCGTTTTGACTGCCACAATTGCTTCCTGTAAGTACCTTGATCAAGTACAAAGAAAAATCTATCATGTTTTGAACTGCTGCTGTGATTTTTCCCGAAGCTTTGTGGTGTTCACTTTCTGCAACAATAAGTTCACTGGAGAACAGTTTGAGATTTCATCTTTGAATGATGGAATTTGACAGTTTTCATTAGGTATGAAAACCCTATTGAATTTGTTCGACTGAATAGCTTTTTTTTAACATGAAAGCAATGAATGCTGTGCATACAGGGTTGTTTTGGCCAAAAGTTTACTGCTGATGCATTCAAAAGCAACACTTATTAGCTTACCAAGTCCTAGTTAGAGTGATTGTCCGTGCCCACACTTATTAGATGAATTATATGCTAATTCAATCTTTCTTAGCATTGTAAACAGTACTCAATTTTGGTGGATGCCTCATTACCCAATCAAGTCCACATTGCTGGGTGCTTTTGATGATGCTCGCATTCAGTGGATAACTCATTAGCCAACCAAATGCTAACTAGGGTGGTTGACGATGCCGATGTTCAGTAGATGAATAATTAGACAACCAAGTACATATTACGATGTTTGATGATGCCCCTGTTCAAGAATGGCCTATAAGCTAATCAAATTTCTTTATGGTGGCTGAAAATTACAATGATCATTGAATGATTAGCGAGCCAGCCATTTCTGAGAGGGATGGTTGAAGAATCAACCATAATGTAAGGGACCACAGCAACCTGAGTGCAATGGATACAATGAATTGTACATTATTAAGTTATTCAAATAATAGTTATGATATCTTGTTATGGTTGGTCGACAAAGACAGAGATGGTCTGGCTCCAAAATTAGTAATGACATATGGAAATGAAATTAAAGAGATGCCCATTCATAAGACACAGTAAAGAAGATCATTATGTTTTGATAGCTAACTTGTGTGAAGTGTATGCCCAACAGCCTATTTTTTGGCCTCATCAAATATTACTGCACAGACGCCCATGACGAATATCAACCAATTTGGTTGGGAAAATACATCCACACAAATCTTTCAAGCATTAGAAAACAATTGGAAAAGTCAGGCATCAATTCGAACAAAGATTCAAAGACATAACGAAAATATATATGAGAATAAGTGAGAAGAAACAAAGATGCACACGACCATGGCGAATATCAAACAATTTGGTTGGGAGAAAACTTCCACACAAATCTTTCAAGCATTAGAAAAACAATCGGAAAAGTCAGACATCTATTCGAACAAAGATTCAAAGATATAAAGAAACTATAAATGAGAATAAGTGAGAAGAAACAAAGATACCCAAAATGTCTACTCCGGCCAAAAGCCCAACAAGAATAATATCTCAAACTTGTGATCTCAAATGTATCAGTTCAGCTGCAATCCATTTCATCGTCACCCATTTTTATAAAAATTCTCCTCCGGAATGCCTTAGTGTCTACAGAGAAAGATGTCTGTGGTATGGAATCCAGTACCAGGTCTCTGGGTTCAGAATCATTTCATGTTCCTTTGTTTCATAAGGAACTGTAGGAATGTTGATGCCATGATGCCTCCAAGTCAGAGTGCTGGGATGCATTGAATGAGGCAGGGCATGCTGCTCATTGGGACAGGACAGGTGGTGGAAAGGACTGGAAAAGACAGTGTGATAGGCAGAAATGAAAAGAATTTTGGCCAGTCAGAGTGAAAGAGCTGGACTGGGACAGGACACTAAGCGAAATTTTCAGCGTTTATGACTGGTTCAGGTCATGGCCCTAGGTGTTTGGGGTGCAGCATGTAGTTGCTGGCAGAGTATTTGAAATTATGAGACACCATAACTTTGGCCCGGAATGTCTCGTGGAACACTCCATGGTGAAATGCCATTCCGTCTCCACCATACCCATGTTACAAAAACGACATTTTCTATTTTCCCACTCCTCTTTAGGAACCACCCACCTGCCCGTTTCGCACCTAAGATGATGCGAACTAGTACGCAATTGGGCAATCAACATTTTTGCTTTCCATTTGATATTCGCGCCTATATAGGCCTTTTCTTCGTGATCCCTCGTGGGATTGAATTCTTTGATATAGTAATCCTTTTTGCGTCCTGCTTTTTTCATCCATATAGCATATTTAAATTTTTCTCTCACATATTTTTTTATTTCTTCATTTGTGTTTGGGCATTCATGCATCTCAACATCCCATTTTTTCATCCATTTGATATTTTGTTTCATCCAGGTGTTCTTTCTTCTAGTTAGCTCTTCTTTCATGATTAACTTAGGCCACCGATGACTCCATATTCTGGACCTTCTTTAGGTAGCTTAATAACCGAATCATCGTCGAGGCCTCCAAGGGAAAAGTACCGGTCTCAGCCAATAAAATCTCATAGGGCACTGTAGTCTTAAGCTTGAGGCTGCTTATAATTAGATGTTTTTGTATTCTTTCCACTTGTCTCCATTTCTGGTCTGACATATTGCTGCCCCAAATTTCACACCCATATAGAATCACCGGAGTGACACGAAGCCCAAAAAGCGTTCTTTTAGTTTTCCAATCCCATAATTCAGCATTTCTACATCTATTTTGGAGAGGGTATAGCGCTTTCCAACCTCCCTGAATTCTTTTTGCTCTACATGTTTCCCAACTAAGTTTGTTGTGAAAATCAAGCCCAAGGTACTTGTACTCTTCCACTATTTCCAACGGTCTACTTTCAAAGAGAAATTCAATTTGCTGTTTTTTCCTCCGCAGCGAGAAGATCATTATTTTGGTTTTGCTAGTGTTCACTTGCATCCCGACCTCTTGACAAAACGTTTCAAGAGCCTTCAAATGCTTTCTCAAATCAAGCGCAGTTTTAGCAATTAAAATGAGATCATCAGCATATAAAAGCAATTTTATTACAAAATTGGCCAAATGAATGCCATTCCCACCAACCTTGCCTAACCATTCTTCCAACTTATCAATGTAAAGCCCAAATAACGTTGGGGAAAGCGGGCAGCCTTGCTTGACACCAACATCGCTGCCAAAGGATTCTGACATACCATCATTGGTTCTGATTTTAGCTCTGACCTGCTCGTATAGCCTATGAACAGCCGCCCTAAGCTCATGCGGAACTCCCAAATCCTCCATTCTCTTCCATAACTTACCCCGCGGCACCGTGTCAAAGGCTTTTTAAAGTCAACAAAGCAGCAATAAGCTTCATCACCTTGAACATCCCAAATTTTCTCAATCAAGAATCTAAGGGTAACCCCATGGTCAATAGTGGAATGTTTGGGCCTAAAACCAGCTTGTCCCTCAGCTCTTTTTCCCTCTTGTTCAGCCCAACTGCTAATCCTACGCTCAATCATGCTTCCAAAAAGTTTTCCAAGAAGAGGATTAATCATAATAGTGCGGTAGTTTGATGGGTTATTTATGTCACCACTTTTGTGCAAGGGAATAACAACACTAGTGGTCCATCCTTCCGGAAAGCCTTCTTGAATAACCCTGTTGAAAATGCCCCTGATACAGGGTGCAAGGACCTCGATACCCCACTTTAGATGCTCTGCTTGCAGCCCATCAATATCTTGTGCTTTCCCACCTGCCAACCTTCTTATGCCTTGACTAACATCTTCAACGGTGAACAATTCAATGTCTGCGTTGATTATTGGAGGTCTATGTTTCTCCTGCTCATGCTCATAGAGAAGTTTTGCATAGTCTAGCCATTGCGAGCTTGTAATATTATTTTCTATTTGTTTTCTTTTCTGCTGTAGCTCCTTCCAAAATTTCTTGGGATTGTTCTTTCCAAGGGTAATCAGCTCCAATCTTCTTGTACTTACATATTTTTCTTTTTTACTTCGTATCACCCTTTCATACTCTTTCTTGTTTTCTATTGTCATTCCCTCCTCACGGAGCTTCCTTTTTATTAACTTGCACTCTTCATCGAACCATGGGTTTGCTGGAAAAGTATTTGCATTTCCTCTCTTGGGTTTACTCCTCTTACACTCATCCAAAGCTTTGTGTATTAGAGGAATCAATCAAATGTCATCCAGTAACCTTTCGCCCTTGCACTTCACTTTCACGGGCCTCCTATGTCCTGTGAGGATAGATTTGGCCGAATTTAAATCTATTTCTACTTGTGAACGATCTTCTTATAAAAAAATTGATCCTAATTAAGCCCATAGCCGTTCCAGAGGTTTCTCTATGGCATTGGGAGTTGGAACTATAACCTCCCCCTCCCCCCAAAAAAGAAAGTCACCTCCACTCACTCAACTCCTACTTTTACTATTATTTATTCCTTTATTAATCATATTCTATTACTGGCAATCGCACTTTGGGGTGCAATGGGTACGCCAAAGATAATATAATAAACTTTCTGTTAAATTTGTTTATTAATAAATAGAAAAATCGATTTAGAGTCATAAAGTACATATTTTATTTTTTACTTAATTCCTTAAGAAGTTGAAGTCTTGTGAGTTGAGTACACCAAGTAAAACTTAAACCCCCTTAATAAAAAAACATTGATTGAAAATAGAATTTGAGTGGCAGAAATGTTTTTTATAATAGACAGTCAAGAAGCAACTTAATAATATGTTGTAATTCTATTCAAAACAATGATTCAACTGTGTTTCTTGAATATATGAGTTGCACGAGAGGCCTTGATTTGTAGCCAACTAAAGTCCAAACACTTATAGGAATGAACCATAAGCAAAGAAGCAAGGAATGAGTTCACAAGGCTCAATAGATTTCGACTAATGAACATAAACCCACAAGTCCAATATATTCCTCTAGAAATATCCCCAAATCTAAAAGCATTCTAGGACATATTTTTCCAAAATGTCTATACTTGTCTTCAGACAAATGAGAAGCCCATCTTTGTGATAATCTAATATTGTTACTACGTGAGAAAGCATGTTTCTCGCATCCCTCCACACTATAGAGGCTTATCATGTAGAGAGCTTCCAATCACCTTAAGAGCAAGTGGTAATCTCCAATGATTGGCAGTTGGTAAGCATATTTGTGACCGTAACATCTATATAGTGTAATCCTCAATTATACACAATACATAATTTAAATTTAGGGTGTGTTGCGTGCTTGTTGATATGGGAAAGAAATTTTGTCCAAATGCCCAAAAGTAGAAAAGGGACAAAGCATCTACTTCTCTTAATAATTGCATGTCATACTGGCAATCAGCTTTGACAAGGCTATCTCTAGTTGTGTTCACAGTCTTGTATCCTTTTGCTTTAAACAATAGTTTTTCAAGGTGATGATTTCTCCATACATCATCCAGTACAACCAAAGTTGTCGGAGATTTCATTTGGCTAAGCCTTTGTGAAAATCAGATATGTGACCACGAACTATCTTATCGCACATTCTCTCAATAGTTACCTTGAGATTTGGAGACTGCAAACAATGTTTTACATTGGGTGAAAATTATGTAATCAACTCGACCCAGTTACACAACTTGGACCGATGATATGAGATATGAATCTCCTCTCGAGAACCTTCTTCTTGCTAAGAGAACAATAGTAAAGTACAAAAGTAATTACACAATGTACACGAAAGTCACGGAGTGGGGGGGGTGTGTTACATTCATACTTCTCTCTTTTTTCAGAGAAGATGTTTACAATGCTTCACGTGTTGGAAGTTCTGAATTCTTGATAACTAAAAACTAACAACCAGCAGTAATGCCAATATCTCTATCTCGTCAAAGCGAAGCGTAGAGATACCAGAAGTAATTAACAACAAACAAAAGAAAATAAAATGGGAAAGCTCACGAAGGCACAAAGTCGTTCCGTGGCTTTATCAATGTTGGATGCAACGAATTGCGTTTGCTCTAGAACAGAAGCACAATGTCTTCTTAAGGCGCCAACAATTCTTCAAACAGCATGAATGATTACAAGCACAAAGTCTTGTAGATCATCCAACAAGAGTGTCAATAGCACGAACGATTACAAGCACAAAGTCTTGTAGATCCTTCGACAAAGTATCCAAGAGTATGAATAATTATAAGCACAAATTCTTATAGATTATCCAACAAGAACATGCAAGAGTATAAATGATTATAAGCGCAAAGTCTTATAGATCACTCAACCAATGATAAACAAAATAACAATGCAATCTAAAGAATAAATGTAACACAAAGTTTACATCAACCACTTAGAGTCTTTCAGATTCCTCAAACTAATCACTACCAAATCAAATCAACTTACAAAAGTATTGAATCCAACGCAAAGTCTGGCTTGCAATCCTTTTCTTTATTGATTGAATCTCATTCACAAAGTATGAACGCAAAGTTTCACAAGTTTGCTTACAAAAGGGCAGCACTTCGTTGCAATAGACTAAAAGATAATATTACAATGAAAATCCCTCACATTATATAGAAAGAGGGATGAGCAAAAGAAGGAAAGAGATTGAGAAAATCAGGGAAAGTTAGGTGAGCGATTTTAGGAGATCTCACCTAACTTTGACCAAAGTCAAAGTGTAATTTATTTTGAAAATATTGCATCTTTTAGCGGGTGTAATTACAATTTACAAATGGCGTTAAAGCAAATGTCGAAATATTTACAAGATGCATAATGGGATGCGCGAATGTCTATTTGGAGAATAGGGAGGCGCTTCGTCTCTTTGCATTGGTAGGAAGTCTTCAAAATTTCCTCTAGTCTCACCTTACGAACTTCATCTGGACCAGCGGTGTAATCCCACAATGGTGTGAATTCTGCGTGATCGATCTCATGGCGGATGGTGAACCTTTGCTTTTGTCAGAATCGTCTTAGTTGTCCAATGTAGACCTTATCTGCAAATGATGTTATTGAGAAGCTTCGAGAAGTGTGTTTGTCGATCAAGATAAGTGATGGCTTCCTTGAAGATCGAGGGATATTTACTAGCGGCCGGTGAAGATCACGATTGTCCTCAAGAAGTTGACCAAGGCAACTCTGCGATGCTTTTGTTAAGAATGTTCGCGATGCCGAGTCAACATCTTCACGTATGGTGAGAGATCTTCAATGAGAGATTGAACCACTTAGATCCACGTGTTTGAATTGATTCTCTTACCTCTACAAACTTTTCTTTGTCGGGAATTACCCCAACCTCCACCAATTTGCTGAGCTTTACCTATTTCATTTCCGACCATGACAACAGGCATTTTTCCATGTCTCTGCGCTCCTGGGAAAGTACGCTCTTTTCTTTATCAAGCTTTGTGGTGAGCTTGGCTAACATGGTGGTTTTCTCATCCGCAGCCAAAATTATCTGAGATCCGTGTTCGATGATCTTTTCAACAAAGTCATACAACACTCTGCCTTTGGAGGCGAATTTCTCAACTTTCTTGACAGCTGGGTCTTCAATACTTACCACTGTCAGCGGTTGTGCATTGCTTGGAGAACCGGCAAGTCTCTTTACAACAGTGGCATAATGCTCTGCCCTCTGTTTGTACATGTTACGAGATTGCTCAACTTTGTCCAGCCTTCCTGCCAAGATATCCAAAGTGACTTGCACATCGGCTTTTGCACTTTCGTTGGTAACCTTGCCAAGCTGGACCTTTGTTACTGTGTAGTCCTCCATATTGACATCACCTTCTTGATTCGGTGGTATGCCAATTTCAGCATACTTATGGCCAGCCTTATCAACATTCAGCCTCGAGTATACTTTTGCCTTCTTCTTCCTTTTGGCCTTTGGAAGAACTATCTCTTCAAGGTCGAGCTCCTCTGGAGAAATCATTTGCTTTTTACGCTTCGACACTTGAGATATTAGCCAAGGAGGAAGAAAAGAAGTGTGAACTTCTGGATTTACTGTCAAGTCAGTCGCCATTGCCACCTCCGAAGTTATTGTCACATCTGAACTCACCATTGGTATCGTGACAATTGGAGAAGTGTTTGTCATCATCGCTCCTGTAGTTGACACATTGAGCTGATCACGCATTGACTCATTCATGAAACGATTGAATTCGTTCTCAGAAGTGATATCATATGTTGGCGAAGACAAGCTAGGAATGGACGATGGTGGGCTTGACAGTATATCAACCGTATGGATGCTTGTCACTGAAGGAGTATCAAGCTGGGTTGATGCTGCAGGGATGGGGGATATCTCAGCTGCAGGAATGCTTGTGGTAGGAATAGGTGACGAGGGAACGGGAGGTGGAGGAGTTCTTGACTCAAGAGGGGTATGAGGAATGTTTGAAATCACAGGCGATGATGTTCTGTGGATTTCCTCAACTATGTTCTCGGGAGGAGAAGCAGTTATTTCTTCATCATGCTCGGGTTCCTGTTGATCACCCTCTTGTCTCTCTGATTCTGGCTCACCTTCGAAGTCACCTTCAGATCCTTCTTCAGAATCTTCATCAGACTCTTGCCCGCTTTCAGAAACCTCTTCGACATCGGAGTCTGCTTCTGCTGAATCTTCATCTTCAGCGGATTGGTCGCTTGAATTATCTTCTTCATCGGAATCTACCTCCTCTAGAATGGGCTTTTTACCCTTTGAACGAGATGGATGGGATTCCGGCTTCTCTGTCTCTTGGACAGCCTGGGTATCTTTCTTGCCAACAGTGAACTTGATCCTAGGGCCTCTCCGCGAAGAAGTGGGAATGGCCGCTGACTTGTTTTTGTCGTGGAGTTCTTGCTGTTGGCGAGCTTCTGCCTCGGACTCTTCTCCTTCTGAGTCTGTCCTGAAACTTTTCATTGTATGACCATGTTTGTGTAACCATTCTTCTGTGTTGGCTAGAATTGGTCTCAGCCTTTCTCTCATGCTGGTGACCTCTTTTCTAGACCACTGTATTGCAGGCAACGGCCTCTTAGCAACGCCTTGCTCATCATAGACAGCGTTCATGATATCGCCTGGATCCTCAAAATCCTCTGGTAGGTCAGCGATACCAAGATCTCTGATTTGTTGAACTGTCAATCTGCAATAGTCCATTTTGTGAATGGCTTCTTCATCTCTGCAATCTGCCCAGATGTCTTCAAAACGGTACTGTCGAGTGACCCTTTTGCAACTTCTTTTCGACATCTTCATTGGTCAAAATCCGGCCCTGCTGTAGGTTTTCTTTGGTCATGATCGCATCTCAACATAGAGCGGACTTAGCCTTTTGTACGTTGGGATGGCTATATCTGCCGATGGTGGTGGGAACTTGAATCCACGCTTGTAGTTTAGTAGCCGTTCTTTACGCGCTGACATCGGTTATGCTGCATGTTTCCGCGAGAACCCACTTATCAGAAGGATAATGTGGTAACATGTAAAGGACAACGGTTAACAACCTACTCCAGTAGTAAGCGGTGGGGTGGAAAATACATCCAACTTTACTTACCACCTTATAAGCCTCATCAGACACTCTTCTTCTTTCTAGAGTTGGATCAAAGTTGAAGAGTAAGGGCGCAAAGAAAGCATCAGTGACCCGTCTGAAATGGTGAAAGCTCTCCTTTAGCTCCAACTGATAGAAATATCTGTACACAGGCACCATCATTCGATTCCCCTTTGTAGATAGACCTGGGAATTGTCTCATTACAACTGCTGCGTACACCAGGTAAGAAGTCATGTAGAACTTCAATGTAGAAGGAGCATTGATCAATTTGTTCATGCATCTATGCTGATTTGTTTACCCGATCCAATATGCACCTTACGCCTCCTTATGATCACGATGTACTCCTTACATCAATCGTGAAAGGTGGATGATTCCGGCAAACCTTTCACTCTGCTCAGAAACGTGATCATATCTTTGACGTCATCTTTGAAGTCACTTCTCAGGAGTCCTTTCGGCCATCTGGAAACAGACGATCTAGGCTTTTTGAGCCATTGAGTATTTATCAACTGTTTGGCTTTATTAGGATCAGCATCGAAAATCTCCTGTGCTTTTGATATAGAAATGTCAATATATTTGTCCATGTGAGGAACCTTGAAGACGATGTCAAAGAAATCGGGGTCGAGTCTTAGAATCTCGTGCCCGGAAGAGTCGATCACACTTCTGCTTTCTCGGATGTAATGAGACGCAATTTGGAGAACAAATTCAGTATTATGCGCAGCTGTGGGGAACATCGCCACCAAGTGGAGATTGCTGTGTACGATTGCCCTCATTGAATAGGGAGAGGCTTCGTCTCTGTCAACTTTGCAAAGTCAACCAAGTCTTGATGGCCAACTTTTGTATCCTTTATTTCTTCAACTTTCGAAAGCACCATAGTTGGCGGATAGACGCCTTGATATTTGTACTTCATCTTGCTTTTTGCTTTCGAAGAAGGAGGCTTCGTAGCAGTCATCAAAAGAAACTGGAACACTGAGCACTCTTGACTTGACGATCTCTGAGAGTAGACTGCAATCCGTCTAGCCAGAACAAACACCAATTGTTAGGAAACATGGGAAAGCGTGAAATGAGCACGAGGGTGGAAAAGCATGGAGCGGATGGTGAGGCACGCAAAACGATGCATGAATGCGGAAAAAATGAGGCTCAGGAATGCACTGGTCAAAAATGAAGTTCGTTTGGAAGGAATTGGGAAAAGTCAGAAAAAAGTGTAAGGGCGCTAAAATTCAGCGCCCTTACATTCTGAGAAAATTGCTTTTGGTGTAAGGGCGCTAAATTTCGTGCGCCTTACACTTTTCCAGTGTTAGGAAATTTTTAACATCTTAGGATATCACAGCGCTGAAAATTAGCGCTTCAGCTTTTGGGAGAGATAACTTTGATGCAAGGGCGCTAAATTTTAGCGCCCTTACATCTTACAGAGTTGGGAAAAATCTCATCTTCTTAAAAATGTCCTAGCGCTAAAATTCAGCGCCTCTGCTTTTTCTTGAAAATTTTGAGATGCAGATGCAAGAGGGAATGGCGATGGCGCTCGGGCTTGGAGAAGGAAATTTGTTTGAATCATGAAAGCTTGAACTTGCTTTCATCCTATTACATACGCCTCCAAAGATTAAGGGAATTCTCTTTCACAATGATAGATCTTTTCAACGTTCACCAAAACGCATATAGAGAGAAACAAAAAGCTTTCAACATGAATACATTGGAATAGATACAAGTTTCACAGAACATCGACCATAGAAGAGAATAAGAGAAGAATGCGTAGGGTTAAGAGAGAAGAAACGCGAATGACTAAGGTAAGTGAATAGAAAGAAACGCAGGAATGGAGAACACTTACGCATTTGGGTAGCAAAGGATTGAATGCATAGGGTTAGAGAATAGAAAAGAAAAGAAGGAATGAGCATCAAAATGAACACGCATAGAGGAGAAAGACGTATTCAAAACCATGAATGAAGGTTCCATTGCATAAAGGGAAGGAAAACGCGAATGGAGGAGGACGCGAAAAGAGAGAACAAAAAACGAATGAAAATAAAAAACGTGAATGAAGAAACCAAAACGCGTATGAACAAAGATCATATACAAATGACAATACAAAGCCGAAATGAAAGTCTTACCAGGGCAAAACGCGAAGCTTGTTGAAGAGAGGAATGGCAAATCTCCAAAAAACGTGATTTTGCAGATGAAAGGCAAACGCACAGCAAGAGGAGATGCAAAAGAAATAAAACATAAACAACAAAAGTGGCGAATTCATTCACTTAACTTTGCAAATGAAAATTAAAAACCTAACTCAAGTCGTGCAATAAATTTAGGCACGAAAAGTGGCACGATTGACGAAAAACGCGAAAGTGTGAAGAAACGTGCCAGAGGCTCAAAAAAGTTTAAGTGTCGAGAAAAAATGTAATGGCGCTAAAATTTGCGCTCTTGCATTGGAATTCACTTGATGTAGGCTAATTTTAGCAAGAATTGGATCTATTGTATTTTAGAGATTGAATAATAGAATAATTCTTGGTTGATTTTTTTCTCGAAAGGGTTTCTCCACGTTATTTCTTGTGTAATCTTTCTAATATCTTGTCTAGT
Source organism: Sequoia sempervirens (assembly GCA_007258455.2). Taxonomy (NCBI): domain Eukaryota; kingdom Viridiplantae; phylum Streptophyta; class Pinopsida; order Cupressales; family Cupressaceae; genus Sequoia; species Sequoia sempervirens. The sequence continues at coordinate 285,048,642 of VDFB02353493.1, read as the reverse complement.
TCTTCTATCAAATTCTATCTACATTCTACAACAGTAAAATGGATTAATCAAGATAATCACTCACAAAGAATATATGTAACAAAGAAAAAGCTTACTTAGATCAGCAATATTAAAGTTTTACAGAGTATTAAGCTAAGAAAAAACCTCATTTTTCAAAACAGGGTGGATGTGATTATACAGGGACAGAGACCACATTTGATTCAGAGCCCTGTACTTGTATTGCATTCGATGATTATTGATGTATATGATGGAATTTATTATGGACCATGTGATGGACATTATATTTTGATATGATATACGACAACCCTTTTTGACACTAAGTTGTGCTTATGTGATGGATGTGTTATTTATGCACATGTGTATGTATGTGTTTTTATCATGGATGATTATGATGATGAGTATTATGATGTATGAATATTTTTATGATTATCTATGTTTATGCTTATGCCTATGTTGACGACATGTATGAGATGCATTATGCCTAACACTTGTGATGCAGGATGTGATGATTGATTTATAATGCTATATGCTATGGACATGAGTCTAATGATTTGTGATGTAGGATGTGATGCATGCATGAAATAAATAAATTTTATTTTATTATGAGACTAATATGAAAATGTTAATGCAATGAATTGATAATGAAATGAACCTAAGATGCTTAGAATAACCAATTAAGATTAATCTAAACAATTTAAAATGAATATGATAGGACAATGTACATGGGATGAAATGTAATGCAATGAATCTACAATGCTAGATGAAGTAACAATTTGCACCACTTGAGATCAAATTGTACTTAATGAATGAAATGCAACCTACACGAATCATGGGATGCAATTAAATTCCTTACAAACATTGATATCTAAATGAAATGAACATGGGCATGAGTGTAAATAAGGGCTTGCATAGTGATGGAAGTTGATGGTAGGCCTACTTTATTTGTGTATCATGCTTTAGCTTATTGGCAAGTAATTTCCCTATAATAATTACAAAATTAAGGTAGGATGGGTGTGAAACTGCACGTGACAAGATCCATAGGAATCTTGAGAAGAAAAGGAGATGGAAGATGAATGTTTGCACAACCAAAATTACAAGACATAGGTTAGGGACATAATGGATGGAGGATAAATGCAATGCAACAGAATGGAAAAATGAAATGCAATCCTAATGCTATTTTCCATTTTTAGAGCACTGATTTTTGCTATAGCACAAGACACGATACACCAAGGTATGAGGAACCAAGGAAAATTAGTGTCTAATGCATAAAACAAACACAACAGAAAAGAAGGATATCCCAACACCCCAAAGTCGTGATGATTTTGGTCGGGCCAGGCATTGGGATAACCACAAGCACAAAGGATGCCCCAACATAACACATGACTGTAGGAATATTGGTGTGTACTGCGCAGGACAACCAAGAAAATAGCAACAAAAAATAGATCAAGATATGCCTCTATGTTTACTAGTCAAAGTGCACCATAATATGATGGTTCATGGTGACCTTGACAAGGTATGATAGGAAGCTTAAACGATAAAAAAATGTCGAAAATCATCACAAGAAAGCAATCAACTTCAAACATCCTTTGCCATAGGATCAAAAGGTGGATGGGATTGATGTGGTCTAATGTAGGAAGGATGCATCCTGTTAAGAACAAAGATGGAGACTAAACTAGGAGATCGACATGACGCAGGATACTCAAAACCCATTGAATCTCATGATACTAGTGGATCTCATTTATGAAGAACCAACAAGATAGGGACATACTTGATGACATGACACAAGACACGAGACATATGACACAAGACAAACACACCCTAAAGACCTAGGGGCTTGGGGACTGATCAAAGATTAGCCTTGCTTATGTGAAAGCACAGAGCCCTCGTAGTTTGATAAAAATACCATGGATAAAAGTGGAAAGAGGAAAATGGAGATGATGATGGAGGAAAAATACTAGACAGACAAAAGCCCTAGGGGTGGATCAAATGATCGACCTTGCCTACGTGAAAGCGCAGGGGCAATGTAGTTCGAAAAAGACCAACAACAAAAGACAAAGCCAAACAAATAACGGAGGAGGACCAACACGACAAGATGGACAAAAGCCCAAGGGGCTAATCCAATTTAGTTTGCAGACCATACTATTCCAGATACTAAAAACTAATGAGGATATCCATCAGGGGAGGGAAGACCATATCCAGATGAAGGCATATGTAGTCAGATTCGCTACAAAAGACATGACAAGATGGGACTTGATAAAGATCGACATGATGAAGAAGCCTAGATGAAAGCGAGAGACCGACATGACAAGGATTTATTTAATTCCTACAAATTCAAAATCAGTCTATAGACTGTGATGCTTCAAATTAACATCACTCTTAAATTTTAATAACTTCATGTCATGTCATGGACAACGAACGAAAGACATAATGAGACCTAATGAGGACCGACACGATGAAGGATCCTAGATGAAAGCGAGAGACCGATTGACAACATGGACGAACGACACAAGCTCATATTGGGATAAAAGCCCAGGATTGCAGATAGCGGATGAAAATCATCTAATGATCAACCAAAATATACCAAGCAGAAAATAATGGGATGTGGATGAAAAGGACTGGATCGCATAGGATGCTAGGATTGGATGTGAGGACAAGATGGATGGAAGTATAAAGCAACTAGGACGCAAGGTAGATAATGATTAAGCCCTTTATGAATGGCGCCTGTTACCAGGTTTTCACTAAACGTACACATCCAAGGTGCCACCAAGGGTGGTTTTCACCATAGGACGAATTATTTCTCTTTACTATTTTTGGAATTTTTTTTTGTATTTTTGACAATTTTTTTTTTTTTTTTGTATTTTTGCAGGATAGGATAACCCAACTGACTTAGGTGTGAAACCTTTTCAAGTGCATTATGTTGATGGGATCCTCTAGGGGCTCCCCTTTAGGTGTGCAAGCCTAAATCCCCTAGATCCATATTTAGCAGTGATAACATAGGGACCCAACCAATTTGCCTCAAACTTCCCTTTCTTGTCTTGGTCCTACTGGGTACTCTAGTTCTCCTTAAGGACTAGATCACCCACATTGAACTGGCAAGGACAAAACTTCTTATTATAAATTCTCCTAAGACAATGCTAGTACACCTGAAGATGATTGTATGATTTGATCCTTTTTTCGTCTAGGAGTTCTAATTGACTTAATCGTGCAACCTGAGCATCTTCATCACTGATGAGGTTCTTCAAAGATATTCTTAATAATGGGATCTCGACTTCAATCAACAAAATGGCATCAACACCATAGATGAGAGAATATGGAGTGGTTCCAGTGGGAGTGCAGATGGAAGTGCGGTAAGCCCAAAGGGTGGGACGGAGATGGAGGTGCCAATCTTGACCACCTTTTGAAGGATCTTGATCAAGGTTTTGTTGGTTGCCTATGCTTGACCATTACCTTCGGGGTAATAGGGTGTGGGCCAACGATGCTAGATGTGGAATGTTTGAGGTGTTTCATGGCCTACTTTTTGAATGGATTTCCATTATTGGTGATGATGGTAGATGGGATTCCATATCTGCAAAGAATATGGAAAAAGGATAAACTTGGATATCTGAGTACCTGTAATTTGAGAGTGGCATTTCCTCCACCCACTTTGTGAAGTACTTAGTGGCAGTGATAATGAAAGTGTGGTCGTTAAAATATGGAGGGTAGATCTTGCCGATCAAGTCAAAACCCCATTGAGAGAAGGGCCATGGTGCTATGAGGGGTTTCAAATCTTGTGCTAGAGTATATATTAGATCTGCATGTTGCTGACAAGGTAAGAACTTCTTCATGAACTCACAAGAGTCATGCTCTAGTGTAGGCCAATAGTAACCGGTTTTGGGAATCCTCTTGGCTAAGGCCATGCCATTTGAATGGGCCTCACAAACATCACTATGAACTTCAGTTAACGTAGTGTGAGCATCTGTCTCATTTAGACACCTAAGAAGAGTTCCATCATACCCACAACGATAAAGTGTGTCTCCCATGATAGTGTAACAAGAGGTGCATTGGATGAAAGACTTTCATTGGTTTTGGCTAAGGTCAGGGGGTAAGATGTTATCATGAAGGTAAGTGTAAATTTTGTGATACCATGGTGACTCAGGACCTACGATGTCGCATACCATTTCGCTCTTATGGATGTCATAAGCCAGGAATAAGAGTTGTTCGACTAGGAACTTATAGTCTGTTCGATCTTTCGGCATGTCAATCAGGGAACCAATTGTAGCCATTGCATTAGCTACTTTATTCTGTACTCTAGGAATTTTCTCAAACTGGATAGAGGTGAAGTACTTCTTGAAGTCATCCACCATGCGCTTGTAAGGTAACAACTTGTTATCTCTTGTTAGAAACTTGTCATTAACCTGTTTGATGATCAACTGGGAATCACCAAAGACATGTAAGCAAGTGATGTTCCATTGGATGGCAATCCTAAGACCAATGAAAAGAGATTTGTATTCTGCTATGTTGTTCGTGCATGGGAAGGCTAACCTAAATGACTTCGAGATGTAATCACCTTGTTGGGTGAAAAACAAGATACCTGCCCCCACTTCATTACGCTTGTACGACCCATCAAAGTAGAGTGTCCATGTAACTTCTTCGGTAACCATGAGAACTTCTTCACCAAAAAATTCTGTGACCAAGGTATAGGCATTTTCCAGCTGATCTACTATTACTTTCCCTTTAATTGCCTTTCGCTCCACATACTCTATATCAAACTCACTCAATAGCATAACCCACTTAGCCATGCGGCCAGTCAAAGTAGTTTTGGATAACAAATACTTGAGCAAATCAACTTTTGATATCAGCTTCACAGGATGACTGTGCATATAGTGGTGAAGCTTCTATGAATTGAAGACTACAACTAGGCAAGATTTTCCCATTGGAGAATAATTGAGTTCATAGCCAACTAGTGTTTGACTGATGTAGTAAATTGCTCGTTCTTTTGAGGACTTATCATGTTGGGCTAATAGTGCCCCCAGTGCAATTGAAGTAGTTGAGATATACAATAGAAGCGGTTTACTTGGAATTGGAGGCATGAGAATGGATGGATGAGCCAAGTGCTCCTTTATTTTGTTGAAACTTGACTAACACTCTAAATCCCACTTGAAGGTGGTATCTTTTCTTAGGAGATGAGTGAACGATTGGAATTTATCAGCTAACTAAGCTATAAACCATCTAATGGACTGTAGCTTTCCTTGAAGGCTCCTTAATTGTTTTAGATTGCATGGTGGAGGCATTTGCATGATTGCTTTGAATTTGGCGGGATTGACCTCTATTCCCCTTCTAGAGATGATGAAAACCAGTAGTTTTCCTGATGTAACCCCAAATACACATTTATTTAGATTCATACGTAGCTTGTAATGCTCTAGCCACTCAAAGATGTTCTTTAGGATCATAGGGTTCTCTTCTCTTGTTTTGGATTTTCCTAACAGATCATCAACATAATCTTCCATTATGATGTCAATAAGATCATGGAAGATGATGGTCATTGCACACTGGTAAGTTGCCCCCACATTCTTGAGGCCAAAGGGTATGACATTATAATAGAATGTGCCCCAAGGTGTAGTGAAGGTTGTCTTATGTTGAACCTCAACTGCAATTCTAATCTGATTGTAACCAGACAAACTATCCATAATGGATAACATCTCATGTCTAGCGGTTAATTCAACCAACATGTCAATGTTTGGTAGGGGGAAATCATCTTTAGGACAAACTTTGTTAAGGTCCCAAAAATCTGTGCGAATTCTGATATTCCCATTGGGTTTGATAACTGGTACTATGTTGGAGATCCAATCAGAGTAGTCAACATGCCTTGTGAACTTGACCTCTAACAACTTTTCCAACTCTTTCTTGACCAACAAAGCTACTTAGGGATGCATCTTTATGAGTGTCTACTTGATGGGTTTAGCATTCAGATGGAAATCCAAGTGGTGTACAACTAGAGCAGGATCCAAACTTGGCATATTTGAATAGGCCTACACAAAATTGATGATGCCTTCTTTGAGAAGTTGAATGATGATGGAGTGCTCTTCTTCTGATAATGACTTGGCTACATATATGATTTTTGGATCTTCTTCGGTTCCCAAGTTTACTTCTTGTGTTTCTTCAATTATAATAGATGATCGTTCAGACAATTGAGTTCCCATAAGGGGAAGATTAATGTCCCCATATTCCAGTGCCTCGTTGAGGTTTTCATTGTTAGATACGCCCTTTATTTTTACTTTTTCTGAGTCAAAAAGTGCCTTAGGGAGGTTTTCACTAGATGACCCTTTTTTATTTTGTTTCTTCTTATTTTTGTGGTTAGGGCATTCATCCTCCCTCAATCCCATAAGGTGCACATAAGCATCCACTGAGGGAAAGATGTCAACAGGTGCACTACCACGTAGGTCCCAGTCAATGAGCTTAGGGTGGCGAAGGGAAAGGTTGATGGAGAAAACAAATAGGTAATTAAACATGGAGAAAGATCCACGTGATCCACATCATCATACACAAGTATGATGGATTCTTCTTCAGGTATGTCTTCAAGGAGACCATTGTCCACAGTAATGTTGTTAGAAGCACTAGTTGATGGCATGGGACCCTTTTATTTTGTGTCATGGCCTAAACCCAAATATCTTGGTCACACTGGGGTGCTAACGGGTTGTTTCCTTATTCTTCGATGTCGAGGCCTCCCCCTTGATAATTATATATTTCAGCTAACTTTGAGGCATAAGGATATGTCTCTTGGAAGTACTCCTTTAGAGGGGGAGAAGGCTTACGCTGCTCACGATCATTGGATGATGTCATCTTCTGGTGTGTCTTGTCTTATTCCAGGAGACTGAAAGGTGTTGGGTCCCACATTCTTGGAACTTAGCGTGATTGTCTTTCTTCTTGCTTTGGCATGGATTGAGAAGGTTGACCATATGTATGTGGTGAGGGTGGCATGGTTGCCACATTTAAAGCGGCATGCATTTCATACTCACCACAATCCTTGTCGTTGATCTGGACCTTGGTAATGGCGGAGTCAAATGTGGAAGATGGAGTGGATGAAGTGGTGGATAGCATGTTAGAAGATGGACTGGATGATGATGCTTGAGGTGGCCCAATTTCTACTCCTGGGCAATAATGAGAATGGGGAAAGGAAGCTTTTAGGGCACGACAATACTCAAATGGTTGAGGATCAACATGTATTGTAACTTCCATCCCATTAAATGGGAACTTCAAGCATTGATGGTAAGTGAAGGGGACAACTTGCATGGCATGGATCCATGGGCAGCCAAGAAGGAGGTTATAGGGGAGGTCCAGATCAAGGACGTGGTAAGTCATGTACTATACAACTGGTCCAACCTAAATCAGAAGACAAATTGTTCCCTTAGAATCACGCTCTGAATTGTCATATGCCTTGATAGTGATAACCTGATTATTTAAGTCAGCGTGGGTGTAGCCTACCTATTTTATGAACTTTAATGTACAAAGGTTTAGGGTAGAGCCATTTTCTACCAAGACCCTTTTCACTTTATGGTGGGCTACCAAGACTTCAATATGGAGAGGATGGTTATGGCTCGAATCAATGCAAGGCATGTCGTTTTGGCTAAAACCCAGTTGATATGTGGTTGATAGGTGCCCTACCAATGCTTGGAATTGAGCAGGATCTATATCATTGGGAATGTGGGTATCCTGTTAAGCTTTGGTCAAGATTTATTGATGTATAGGGGAAGACTTAAGCAAATCTAGGATAGAGATTTATGCCGGAGTCTTTCCTAGGTGATCAAGAATATTATATTGGGACGTAGAGGCTCCAAGGACAGTGATGCGAGTGTGGCAGGTCGTAACAACACATTGTGGATCTTTTCCTTTTATGTGTATCATAGACACACACGTCTCGGCCTGGCTAATGTGCATGATGATGCTCTCATAGTTATAAGGGGCACTCTTGTAACTGATGTTATTTGTGTTGTTACCCTAATTATTGTTGTTACTAGACTTGAGATTTGCATTTGATGTGCTAGCACCTTGGCTATGATTTGGGAAGTCATTTTGATATATTTGAAGTTGAGCATTGGATGAGGGGGCCTAATTGGCATCCACATGGATATCACCTCGATCTATAAGATCCTGGATGTAGGTTTTCAAGCCTTGTTATTTGTTTAATGAATTCCCTTTGATCTTGTGGAAATCACAATACTCATTTTTCTTATACCAGGCTGGATTGGGTTTGGATTCATCAAGAGGCTTGGTCATATGATACATGATCGGGTAACCCACCTGAAGAAGCCTATTGAAAACAACACTTAAGGGTTCTCCTAATTGAGTAAATTGGAATTTATTACTCCCCAAATTATTTTAATTATACTGCTAGAGAGGATGAGGTGCCCCCTGTGGCACTACTATGGCATTGGGAATTGATTGTTGAGGAGGGACATACTGTGGCTTCTGGGAAGCATTGGCTACTTGAACATGTTTGGTGTCAGTGACACCATCATTGACATCATTATTATTCTTGTTCCAGTAGTGAGGTTTATCCTCGGATGAATTTTCCTTATCAGGATTATAAATTTTGATCAATCATTTAGCAATAAGTTCCCTCACAAGGATAGGCCCCTTCTCTACTATCTCTGCAAAGGTTGTGACACAGTGGAGCTTAAAATTATGTGCCATGTCTTGGTGAGAGTTTTTGATGAAAAGGGTGACCATGTCTTTTTCTGTAAGCGGGGATTTCATCTGACCAGCCAAAGCTCGCCACCTTTGAAGGTAGCTTGCAAAACTTTCTCCCTCACATTGCTTCTCTTTCAGAAGATCTAAAGTATCAATATCCTTCTCCAAATTAAAGGAGAAGTGTGTGACAATTTTTTCCAAAAGATCTGCAAAAGACTTGATGAATCCCTTTGGGAGAGTCATAAACCAATCAAGATCTATCCCAGTTAAACTCCTTGGAAATAATCACAGGAGATAATTGTCATTGTGTTGGACTTCTTGACAATGGGAATAGAACTCCTAGAGACGGTTCTTTGGATCTTTAGTTCCTTTGTACTTATTGAATTTTGGCATCTCGAAATGCTTTGGAAAAGGAACTAGTGAGATTGAGGGATCAAATGCTTGCAAGTATTTTAATGCAACTTTGACTTCTTCCCACTCTTTATTAGCAGGCGCTGAGGGAGTCAGATTAGACAAATTGGATTGATTATAGGGAGCGTACTGCTAGTAGGATGAAGATGGGGCTAAAGCGGTTTGATCATATGCTGATGGAGGCATTTGCTGATATTGATTAGTGTAGGTGGACTGTGGTTGTAGATTGACATAAGATTGATAGGAGGATGATGGATTTTGGTAATATGAAGTGGAGGCCCCTTGTTGATATGGTGGTTGCTACTGGTAATATGAGGTGGATGCAACCTGTTGGTATGGCGAAGGGGCTTGGTAATATGATGAGGCGGAAGCGCTTTGCTGATGTGATGGTGGCTGCTAATAATAAGAGGTGGAGGGAGCACCCTGTTGATAGGGTGGTTGCTGCTGAGTGTAATATGGATTGGATTGGTAATTATAAGCAAGATTTGGTTGTTGGGTAGTATATGGAGGCGGTTGTGGATTGGACGTTTGGTATTGAGGATTGGATTGGGATTACAAAGGGTTGGTGTAAGGTGGTGGTTGGGATTGTGGAGGATTTTGATGAACAAGATTGGGGTTAGGATTTGATGGAGTAGCAAAGAAGACATATGCGCTTGATGGATGATAAAGGTATTGCATAAGGGGATTGTGTTGTGTTTGCAAAGGAATTTGAGTATGTTGAGGTGGTTGTTGGTATAGAGGGCGAGATGGGATATGTTGTTGCTTAGGGATTGGTATAGAGGCACCTTGCGGTGGTTGTTGAGGCTATGATGTAGTTTGTGTTTCTTGATGAGGGGGTTACATGGGAATGATAGTATGTTGTTGCAGGACTAGAATCTTTTGTTGTGGAGGTTGTTGGTGAGGCAGTTGAGACAAGATTGCAATATGTTGTGGTGGTGCTTGCGATGGGATGGTAGTGTGTTGCGTCACCTATTGATGAGGTGGTTGCGATGAAGTGAACTATTATGGGTTAATCGAAAGTTGTTGGAATGCAGGGATGTTGGCTTGGGGTGGCTGCTAAGATATGAAGGGTGGCGGGTAAGTTGGTTGCGAGTGTAGATCCCGGGGGTGGCGAAAGTGCAAGAAAAGGATTTCCCCCAGTGTTGATGAGTGGTTGACCTGGATGATTGGGAGGAAGAGGTGGTGTAGATGGTATGGGGGTCAAACCTTATTGGATAGGCATGGTAGGTGGTGGAGGCGGTAGATTTTGCTGCATAACATAAGAAAGGGGATCGTTTGGATTAGGTGGTGCTCCCGTGACTGAAATCAAAACCTGAGGAACGTTACCAACTTGATAAAGCACAAAATTACCAAACCTAGGATGATACTGATTATCTATAGGTGGACCCTTAGGGACATACAAATTTCCTGAAATGTTATGCGAATTCTGGGGATCTTGAGACACTAGAGGGGGTGTGATTGAGGTATTGCGACATGTCAAAGTCAAGTGGTGGTTTGACTCCCTTCATGATTAGAGTGTCAAGAATTTTGTCCCCACATTTTTTAAGAAGGTGATCAGTCATTTGGAGATTGGTGGGATTGTTGAGGTACTCGTCGACTGTGACCTCAGGTTGGACGACCATGTTCTCATCACTAGGTGGTGAAGTGTTTTGGACATTAGTATTGGATTGAGATGAGGTGTCGTTATTAGGATCTTTAGAAGTGTTGACCTGAGCACCTTGGGCCTATTGGTTTTCCATGAGTTTCTTTGTCTATGATCGGGTGAGGGGCATGAAAATGCAAAACTACCAAATGAACTAAGATGATGCTACACACTGAGATGTATTGTAGGGATGACCTAAGTGATGATTAGAGGAATGATTAGACTAGATGAAGGATCAATTGATTAGATGATTGGATAAAGTATTATGATTAGATGTGATTGTATCGATTGATGAGATAAAACGATTGTTAGGATTAGACGATTGATTAGATAGGATGATGAAATAGATTCCAAACTAAGTTCAAAGGTCAAACTAGATGACCTAAGGTGCTGACTAATCATATTGAAGGATAGATGGATGATTACGACATCGAATCTACCTCAAGATGGAAGTAGATTGATTGGGTCGTGGATGATGACTAACTCAGGACGTTTGACAATCCTAAGCAGATGCGGATGATGATCGGGACCAGGCACCTAAGCCAACTTGGGTAAAGACCTTTGAAACATAATCTAGAGGATGGGGATTGATGATTTGATGATGGATAAATAACCTAGAGATGTTCTAAGATGCACCCATATGATTTGAATGATGAACATACGACTTTTGGAAAATGCAAATGGACTAAAGTGACGATTACGGGTGAATGGAAGATGATAATTTTTTTTGATTGCAACAAAGGACTTAGAAAAATACAAGATTTTAATGGCCCAAAGGATTCACTCTTTGAAATTTGTATGGGAAACGGATACGCCTCTGTGTCAAGCAACCTCGCCTCTTTAGGTCACAAATTCACCTATCCAAAGTGAGCAAATTTTCCTCTGTGTTTCACAAACTCGCTTGTTTAGGGGGAGCAAGTTTGCCCAAATCTTAAGGGGACACAAGAAACAAGAAAATTTGATGATAAAATTCACCTAAATCTAGGAGGACTCGAGAAATAGGCGAATCTCCAAAGAAAATTTGCCTATCTAGAAGCAGGTTCTTCTAAACTTTAGCAAATTCGCCCAAAACAATGACAATTTTGCCTAAACCTTGGAAAACCACAGGAGAACGGGCATATTTGACTTTCAAGATCGCTTAATGGGGTGACAAACTCACCTATTTCTTGAACTATATGGACGAGGAATGTATTCGCCTAAAAAAGAGATCACCTATTTGACAAACAAATTCACCTAAAACTTGACAGACGAAAGGAGGGTCAGTAATGACCCCGCTCAAATCTGATTGAAAACTTCTGATTTTTGGCCTTAGTAATTTTGTCAAACACTTTGCATACAAGGGTCATATGACTGATATAACATTTCAGTTTGCTTTAATGGATCTTTTCTTCAATTAGCATCAATGAGAATGCTTACAAATGACTCTAAATTGTCTAAACAATGACCTAACATGAATGTGCAATTTATTGTGGCAATATCCAATGCATATATATGAACTAAGCATGAAAAATGATCACCTACAGCCAACTGGTATTTTAACAAACAGTTGGTATGCAAACTAACAAACTGAAAACAAATGATATTGAATTGCTCAAATGACACCAGCAATTTATATCTCCTTAATTGTAATGAAATATCTAATACAAAGCTCATACAAATGGCCAAGACTCTTGGCATTTACATTAATTTCAAAATATGATAATGCTGGTACAATGCACACCTACAGCTGCAAATATAACTATGCTAAATGCAATGCTAGAAGATGATAGAAATGTGAAGAACCTAGCCTCAAGAAGTGCCTTGGATGAAAGATGAAGTAGCAATCAACAACAAGTTCAAATGATATTCTCCAAGCCCAAATCGAATTGCTCAAGTAGCCGCCCCTGTTCTTGCCTGGCAATATTTTAGAAAAATAAATACAGCCTCTAATCTCCTCGAATTTGTCCTTGAAATGATTGTCTCGGCGATAGCAATTGAATGCAACAATACCCAGAACCATAGGATGCTTCGATGATGAGATATGAACAAAAATGTCTTGCCAATGGTGCCCTTGCTGTAGTATATCAGACCACTGAAATTATTTACCAGCAACCTGATAGCTATTCCAAAATACTCCAAAATGATTGCCAAGCTCTCCCAAGATGAATGCTCAAATACCCACAAAGAAACAATACACGAATGAGGCCATACAAGCAAAAATCTGAATATGATATGCAAAATTCTCCTCCATTAAAATCTGAAAATGACTAGTAACTATAACAGCAATGTGCAACAAATGAAATCGACCCAATGATGAAGTTCCAAAGCTCCAAAATGCCTCCAAAATCTGCAATGGATTTCCTCAAATCGATACAACCAAAATTTGGCCAAAGGCCATAAAATTTTGCTTTGAAGTACAAGTAGAAAGTCTGAAGCAACTTCCTCAACTTTGCAATAATTCAAGTGATATTTCACACCCTCAAAATTGCTCACCAATTGAGAGTTTTCGTTCTCAATGGCCAAAGAAAATTACAGAAACCCTAGGCTCCACAACCATCAAACATCAACATCAACAACAACAAATTTGGATGATGAGAATGAAGCCCATGATGTCTATTTATACTTTTTCCTCAAGAGGTTGGCCTCCTTCTAGAACTTTCCCAAGTCACCTTCTAGAAGGAATATTATTTTATTATTTTAATATTGCACTTTATAATAATATAAAATATAATCTCACTAATAAAGTGCAATATAACATTATAATATAAAATAAAGGTTTCCATAAATAGAAATATCCATAATCATACTAGGAAAACCTTCATGAAGTCGCGAAATGAGCCAACCAATCAACTGGGTATTTGCCAAACGACCCTCTTATTACGCGCCATTAGCCTACAAGGATCAGGAATAGGCTAATTCCTCTAAACTCCATTGCTCATGAAAAAGGGACATTATGAGGAAAAATCACCGGAGGGGAAAAATTCAACCAAAGGGAGGAGTAAATTTTCCTATGCTAAGAGAGCAGGAAAATTTGATGAAAAAGAGGATGGACAAACTGACATGAACGGAAAGCAGGTTCTCCCCTAAAGAGGGCAAATTCGCCTGTTCAGTGAAAACAGGCGAATTTGATGAAAGATGACTGATGGAAGGACTTGGATTGAGCACGGGATCACCCCTATGGATAGTAGGTTTGTCCCTAGAGGGAGAAAAGTCACCTGTTTTGTGGTAGTGGGCGAATTCGATGAAGAATGACTAATGGACTCGCTTATTCCAGAGAACGGGCGAAAACAGGGTCGCCCAAAAAGTGACCCACAGGAAAATTCGCCTCTGAAAAAAATGAATTCGCCCAAACGGAAGACTTGGACTGGAACACAGAATTGCCCTTTTGTAGGGAAAATTGCCTGTGTACAATGCAAATTCACCTCTGTAAGGGGAAAATTTTCCTCTAAAGGCAGAGGCTGACTATGGCAAAGGATAACAAGCATGGAAAATAGTAGATAGAAGGCTAGGTTGACTCAACTGAAAATAAAAGCATTGGTATTGCACAATGAAGGCACGCCAAGCAACACAAACCTAGAATTAGTGATATGGGTTAACAAAATTGATGTAGGCCCACCACCTTTAGTGGACAACCCAATGTTAATACTCCATGATACCGGGGTGGTTCTCTAGATCACCCTTTCTCGCGAAGGCAGATAGCTAGCATTCCAGTGGCACAGGGTCATCAATAAACGCCACGAGCTCACCTTCACACTCTCACTCGGGGACTATCATAGTCCACCATGAGAATTTCTATCTCAACCCAAGGGCGTAAGTGGTGAGTAACTTCGAGGGACGGTGCACATCCCTTGCACTACACCAAGCTACTGCTAAAACACGGGTCTTTATCTAGGCTAAACAGTGCTATCTCGTGAGTCCTTGATATACGCACGGTACATGGGGCACAACCGTGAACACTAGCTTGTCACAAGTGTGGGTCAGGAGCCCCAACCAGCTACTAGAAACTCATACCAACTCTTCATGTCTTATCTAGGTATCACCCTAGCTTCGATGCTCCACCAAATACAACTTGATTGGATTGAGGTATAACTTTTTCTCTCCCCCATTTATATACCCCACCGATAACATGTGGTTGGAATTGTCTCCCGGGTGATGAAATCCTAGACAAGTCCTACTAAAGGAAGAAGATACTAGACATTTTCAGCTGGTCCCTAGGCTCACACGTGGCGCAAGGGGAGAGCTTAGACACACTAGTACCTCCTAGGTAGACTCGATTGGACTAGAGTAAATTGTGATTTCTCATCACCTAGGATCGCCAAATGGCACAAGGGGATTGGATATGTCAACATTCACTCCCAAGCACGAAAAACAAGTTAATGACCCTCTAATTAATCTATGTGTACCTAGCTAGTATGGAAACACAATAAACAGACTAACTAAAAGTTCTTGGGCCGATCATTCTGTAGAAAATGAGTTAATAGTTTGCAACCACTGGTCTTAGACAGACGAGAACAAGCTACACAAATCGTTAGTGAAAACCAAGCACACTCACAAATAGATGAGTTAGCAGATTAGTACGTAAAATCAAAACAAACGGAAGCTGAAAATTGAAAGTTCAATTCTCAGGTTTACCTTAGATTCGCCTCTATATGAGGCAAGTTCGCCCATTCTATAAAGCACATTTTCCCTTGTCACGAGAAAATTCGTCTATTCTTCTAAGCATATTTGGTTGTTCTAGGAAGATGGGTGAATTTTCTTGACTTTGCAACTTCGTCTCAAAAGTCAGGTTCACCCCTGTAACACGAACAGGTTCACCCCAAAAGGAAAATTCACCTATGTGCTTGAGAAAGTTCTCCTAAAAAGTCAGGTTCGCCCCTTTAAAAAAAAGGGTGAATTTGACTATTTGCAAGTTTGGCTTTGTATAAGGCAGATTCGCCTCTATTAGTAGTTTCGCTTGTTTTCTGGTGCAAATTCGCCCCTATAAGGTTCAAATTCACCCGTCAGGGCGAATTTTCCCTTGCATGTAAGCCTAAACCTGTAGGACTTAAACAATAGCAAACGTAAAATGTTGGACCCGTGACATGGGTCCCATTAGGTGTGCCAAAAATTTGTGCAGTGTTAAATCTCCTAGTCTAAAATGCAAAACAAAATGTAAGCAAGGGAAACACAAACAACACCTCAACGATTAGCCTAGTTGAACTTGAACAAAAACAAAGCAAAGAGAGTGAGTTACCTTGTCCAATTTGATTGGTTGGTTGGCCCTATTGATTCATTCGATTGTGTGCTCCTTCAAATGGAAAATAGCTTGAAATCGTATGCAAAACGATCGTGAGTGGATGAGGAATGCAATGGTGTAAGTGGGTATGTGAGTAGATGTGAGATGAGGATGCAAAATGAGCTCAAAAGTTGCAGCAATGGACTATGATTTTGAGTGCTTTCTTGAAGACTTGATTGCTTGAATGGTGAATAATCAAATGAGGGAAAAATCCTCTAATTTTAGGGGAAATGCCTCTAAGGAATGGAAGGCTAAGATTTAGCCACCATGGACAAGATCAAGGGCCAAGGTGAGTTGAGGACTCACAAGCCCTCACATCTTGCCATGTGGCCAATGAGGTGTCAAAGGGATGGTGATGTGGAGGTACTTTAGAGTACCTTGGGATTGGGACAAGATCTCATAAAGGAGGTCCTTGTCCCCATGTGGGAGATGTGAAACATGAGGAATTAAAAATTCCTCAAATATCCTCATCAGGAAGAGGAGAGGAATTAAAAATTCATAAAATGTACGAGGAGAATAAAAATGAATTTTAAATTCACATGGGGGAATGGGCTGCCTTCTCCAAAAGGAGAAAGCATTTAATGATAGTTGACTTGGGGGTATGCCATAAATGGCATAAGGATTAGGTTGAACTAATCATGCAATTAAAGTTGTGCAAATAGGTGATTAGGCTAACTAATGAAGGGTTAACAACAAGTTGCAAATTATGGAGGATGTGACATTAATCTTGATTAAAGGTGTGCACATCTTAATCATGGATTAATTAAATCAATCCAGATTAGAGGGGGATTATGGAGGATGGGACAAGAAGACATAAAAAGATAAATTTAAAAATTGATTTAAATTCAAAAGGCCAAACAACTAAATTAAATAAATTAAAACATTTATTTAATTTAGAGAAGAAATGTGACAAAAGACAAAGTATTTAATTATTAAATTAAATACCTTAGGAACCTTAGAGGAAGAGGGAATATTAATTAAATAAATTATTTAATTAATGCCGATGGGGGATGTTGGATAGACAAATAAAGGGAACAAATTTGACCATATAGGAGTGGTCAAATTTGGATGCCTACATTTTGCCCCTCTTCGAAATACTGTTAGAATAACAGTGTTTTAAAGAAAAATAAAATGCAGCTGACTCGATAGAAGAAGGGACTAGAAAGGTGATGCCCCGACGTGGGAAAAGTTGTGTAAGTTGTCCAAATGGTGGAAAATGAAAGAGGATGCCCTGGTCTAGTAAAGAAGTGGACATGATGGAGGAACAAAGGAAGATGATAGGGTATGCCCCCTCGAGAGGGCGGATGGGGAAGAAAAAGGGGCCCTGGGTGACTTCTTGATATGAAGGAACAAAGGGTACCACACAGTAGATCTCAAAAAACAATGAAGAATGGCGTTTGAATGGTGGAAAATAGACGAATGGGGTGCAAATGGCAACTCGCAGAAGAAAGGGGATTAATTAAATTAACATGAGGTTAAATAAAGGGTAAAAATACCCAAAACTTGAAAAGGTGAAAATAGAGGGAAATGTTAAATATAGTAATTTTAGAAATTGCTATTCACCATTTGCACACTTGGTAGTTGAGTGAGAGAGAGAAGAGTGACGAGGATGGCTGACGAGTACGACAATGGGGACGAGGGTTTCGTAGATGATGCGATCATCCACTGGGGCAACTATCGTAGCTTCTAGGATTGACCTTCTAGGCAAAAACCTAGTTTGTTCTTTTGAGATCAATTCTAGGAGCATTGAATTTAATCTATTTGACACTGATTTCACCATTATTTTATAAATAGTGTTGTGTAATGGTTGGCCAGAACTCATCTAAAGAAGTTGGTTTTTCTTTCTTTAGGATGAGAGCCAAGAAGGTGTTATTTATTTCTCTTAGAACCTTTCTGGAAGCCCTTGAGTCCTCAATAGCTTCCACTAGCTCCTTCTATGATGCCACTTTTCCCCAGTTATCAAGTATTAGCAACGGATCTAATATAACAAATAGTAGAGTTAATAAAATTTATAATATGCAATTTATCAAAATAAATGTGAATAATTAATGTAAGCTACAAACTTGTGACAATTAAATAATCAACATAGTAAATGGAATAACACCTATGCATAGATTAATCATATTAACACCAAAATCATATAAACAATGTTACCAATATTATTGAATCAATGGTTCTCAATACTTATATTAAAGTCATGGAAAGGTTGCTATCTAGCACTTAGAGGAAATCCAGTACTCAGAGGATTGGTTATGGACCTAGGCTATTTCCTAGCACAAACACCCTTGGAGGAATTGGTTCTTGCACAAAACCAACCTCTCTTTATGACATAAACACAACCCTAGGTAGGATACTCCCAGGTGTATGTTGTTCCCCGAGTTGGACACACGTTGTATGCCCCTTCTCTAAATGTTTAAATGCCCACCTAGACCCTAACTTTCACTCCTTTGTGTCCTTTTAGTTCCTCTTTCCTTTTTCTCCATTTTCCTTGAATGTTCTCTATCCTTGAATGTCTTTTCCATGTTTCACATGAATGATTTATATATCCTTTTAAGGGTTGGTTTCCAAACCATCCCACCCTTTCACAAAAGGTTGTCTTTTAATAATTATTTAAATAAATAATTATGCTCCCCCTTTTTAAAGAATATTTCTACATATTCTTTATTAATCTCTTTTGTAACCAAAAGATCAAAATATCCTTTATTTTCTATCTCCCTTTTAATTCTAAAAGGTTATTTAATAGATTTATCTTTTTTTTGGGAAAAAGTCCCATAACAATCCCCCCCTTGTAAATTAACTACAGTCCTCAATAGCATAAGATGCATCTGCATCACAACTCAAAGAAGCACATGATCAGTAATTGAAGATACTAACATTGAATACTTGTATTTTTCATAATATTTACTTTATCTACATTATTTGCTTAGAACTATAAATTCACAAGTAATTTTAATAAAATCACTTTTCAAATCCAAATTATGATGAGAACTATATAGATGTATTATGAAATATATCATGAATTTATAATTGAAAAGATAATTATAGTTTATGTAGTTAACCTCCTATCCTTCAACTTTATCATTTTACTCACTCATGTAACTTCTTTAAATTATTAAAGTATTACAATGTAATCACACGATAATTACTATGCATGTCCAATACTATGTGGTAACTCATAATTTATAAAAGTATAATCTATAAATTCAACATACATTCCAAGATGGTATTCATGCATTCCAAACTACATGAATCTCCTCTTTTCATATATCAAATCAATGTACAAATAGAATATTAGTCCTATCTAATAAGGCAATTGTACAAGGTTATTAGGTTGATCAAGTCCAACAACAAAGTACAATGGATAAAGATGGTACTAACACAAATCATTAAGCACCTTAAGCAAAATAAAAAATTAATAGGTTATGACTACCCACATAATACTTCATAAAATTCTAGGTCCAATCTTCCTTAACCTTAAAATGTCATTTCACAAGGTAACTTAAACAAAACTTTGGGCAATTTTAGAATCCAATATTGTAAATTATCATATTTCTATCAATACTAAAGAGTGCTTGTAACACCTAATCTTGTCATAACATCTTTCGACATATATCACTTTGTCAAAGAATCATATGTAATTAGATAAAAAAATGAGAAACAACAAATACCAATTGTGTGACATTTGTAAGGCTATAATTTGTATATCCATGTATTTAGGATGTATAATTTAATTATGGTTGTTGTCCCAATTTGGTTTGATCCAAAGTTTAAAAAAAATCTATTGATATGAATCTTCAATAACCTTATTGTTACTTCGGCTCTGGTTTTTGAAAAAGCCATCTCCATTTTTGGATTTTCTATGCTTTGTTTTTTGTGAGTGGCACGATGGGTGGTGATTTAGTCCAAGAGGAACCTACTACTTGTGATGGTTGGAAGAAGGACAAAGAGGTCTAGGCAATTCTTGAAAGGGGAAATTTGGCCTCGTATGTGGAGGGGATGCAGGGTGTTAACCCCAAATTATCCATGGAATTCACCAATTCGTGGGTGGACGGGACTGCAATTGTGGGAAACATTTCTTTTTGTGGTGACCCCTGATATTATAGCGCATGTTACGGGGCTTTCTTTGGAGGGGATTTGTATTATGTGCAAGTCCAAGAGCTATTACCAGGAGGACATGAAACAGTTTCTGAAAGATGGTGAGAAGGTTAACAGATTGCATAATGGTTTCAATCGCGCGAACCTCCCTGGTGTTTGGAGTGCCATAACTAAGATTCTCATGAGGTACGTCACTCTGGAAGGGAATTTTCGCCACTTCCATGCCCACCTTTTCACCATGCTCAATCATCTCAGGTACAATATTAAGATGAATTTACCCTTCTGAATTATGTCTTCACTTGAATAGTCCATTAAGAATATCCAGACCAAAAGTAAGAAACTTCCCAAGTGCACCAAGGCCTAATCCTATGTTTATGTAAGTATCACATGAGGCCTTGCTTCCCTCCCCTACTACTATGGGAAATAATACTTTAACTATTTTGGACCCCACTATTCCCCCGAGGGACTCCAACCCTTCTGTCACTATCGACGAAACTCCTCCTACCATCTGTCGCAGTACCCATACCTGGGGTAAAGCCCCTGCTAATGATAATACCCCTCCCATCACTATCAATTGCAAATTGGAGCCTACGCCCACGACCATTTCTTCTGGGTCAGGGGAGTTTGATAACACCAATGATGATGATGATTCATGGAACCCTACCTCGGTTAATTCCCCTATCCATTCCTCGCCTCAAGGCCATGACTCAGATGTCCTCAACACCCCGCCCGGTTCTAACCCTAGCCCTCATAATACCCCCAAACTATGTGTCAACTTGGATGAACATGGGAATGTTCCTAGGTTTATTCATTTTCTTGCCAACCCCATAAGAAAAAAGTTGAATGAAATTGTTGATACTATCAATGTTCAGAAGGATATTATGAAATGGCTCTTGGGGTAGTTGGTTACTGCTAAGGAGAGGATTCAAATTATAGAAGGCAAGGTGCTGGAACAACAGACTGTATGGTTTGGGGAGGTGGAGAACAAAGCACATTAGGACATGATTACCTCCTTGGCCAGGTCCTTTGAGAGGTGGGAAAGGTGGGAGAAAGGGTTGGACAATTTTCAGGCCATTGTTGGGTCGGAAGAAGATAAAAAGAGCTTAATGGTTGAAATTGATGCCATTCACCAAACCCAGGAGAAGACCATGCAGTGTTTGAGGGTTATCACCGACTACAACAAAGAAACTATGAAAATAGGGCCCTCACTCTTCAGGTGTTTCAAGATGAGATAAGAAAGAGCTAAGGGAAACGACTTTTGGATGGGGAGGACGATGGTAATGTGTAGAAGAAGAAGGGTAAGAAGGTGGACACCTCAGTTCACGATGTTACCAAGGATACCTAGGCTAGTCTTCAGGGGCTTGTGGCTTTCGATAAGAAGCCCAAGTTCTTGTCCCAGGAGTGGAACGTGATCACTGGTCTCAAGTTTTAGGAGACCTGTAGGTGTCTGGGTTTTTGTGCTGGTCCCGGTCCTATAGTTTCTTTTTATTTTTTTCCTACTAGTCGAATTGTTTAAGCTCTATTTTTTGTTTACTTTTTTGGTCTTCTTACTGCTCGTGAGTGGCTGGTTTGCCTCTATGGCTAGTTTGTAATGGGTACTGGCCCTTCCAGTTTTAATATAATCAAAACCTTATTGTTTTCTTATAAGTTTGACAACATATGAAATTTCAATAAAATTATTCATAAAAGAAACATGTGAAAAACATCACATAAGCTACTTGCATATAAAAGGTTGGAATAGATAGTCTCTCCCCCTATAAGATTTGACATGTTCTCATGCCTAAGAGCCTATTTGCTTTCATATATTATAAATATGTTATTTTTGCTAACTTATTTCAGACATATTGTCATTTGTCCAAGTTCAAGAAGTGAATCCTAAGGACCTATGGGTTATGGGCCAACAAATAAACTTATGGAGCAAATTTGTTTACACCTCGATTTGTATCAAGTTAATCTAAGATACATGTATGTCTAATTATTGACGTATTTTCTCTTTAAGCATGATTGTAAATAAACTCTAATCAAAATGACTGATTTCAGAAAAGAGTCTTGGATGAACAAATCTGTTCAAAATAATTTCCAATCTCACTATTTCTTAAAAGATATTAAAGATAGAAATGAATTGGATCACATAAGATAGTCATACTATTTTCACCATATACAACAAACAGGTCTCTAAATCAATCAAATTACATTCGTTAGTGTTCTCTAGCCTTTGTTATAATGGAAACAATATAACATGAGATGAACAAAGAATTGTGTTAAATGTTGTAGCTGCTTCTACCTTGGTAGACATGTATGGAAAATGTGAAAAGTAGACTTTTAGAAACTTTCAAGCAAACCTTAGAAGAATTTTAAATAAAGCAATTGTGTTCATTTCACCATTTTGTCTCGACAAAAGTTGAACATATTTTATCTTCACTTTCACTGTCATCAATTTAATTTCCCAAAAGCTCTTGTGCCACCTCTGTCATGGTCGGCCTTGAGTCCTTTTCAGGCACGAGGCACCGAAATGCCAACTCAATAACTCTATAACTCTATGCACAAGAGCTAGAAGACCCGGACGGTGAGTGACATAAAAATGGGTCAATAATATCAACAACACGACCAGATATTTCCTTAGAAATCACCAATGCAGCAAGGGTGATTAATGTTGAGAAAGCAATACTTATTGCCATCAACGCCAGAATAATTGAAAGCCTTGAGTTTTAATCCATAGCTAATTGTTGAGTCCCCTATATTTGTCTTAAGATTGGTAAAATAAACGACAACAGATTTAGAGGTTTCTAAAGGAATTTGTAGCACAATAATAACTCACCTTTCTCAATTTCTTAAACAATCATGATTTGGTTCTACGGGCAAGTGATGATAATATGTTTTATAACAGTTTGAACGCTATTCGACGGTGATGAGATAGAGTTGATTATTTGTGGTTAGCCCTCTCCCTTTAAATGTATCGTAGGTGGCAATAGTTTGATTGACCATAAATGCTTATTATAAATGGGATCTTTCCAATAATTTTGTTCCATGAACAAAAACATTGTTATCTGATACAATTTGCTACTCAATTGTAGGGCAGTTATGCAAATGGATTTGATGTTATAGTGTGTATGTTTTTACAGGAATTCATCCTTTTGTCTTTCCAAGGCTCATTAGAAATCTTCCATTAGATGCAGCAAGCAGACACGAAATTGAATTTGTTCACCATTGTTACACATGTAATTCCAAATACATTATACCGATTTTGGGGTGTCTCTCAAACACAATATGCAACCATTCAGGTCTCTGGTGTACAATAATGTTGTAAACTAAAGGGACCTACATTCTACACTTGAGTCTTGTGGCTCCATCTTTAACACCATGTCGTTGAACAAGGACTCAAATTATTTCATATTTTACAAAGCAGACTACTAATGCAATTCTTGCACGACCGGTCTATTAAAAGATGATAGCAAATATTGTGTCAACATGTGAAAGGATGCCATGCTTAAGCAAATAGTATAATAGAATCTGAATAGGGAGTGATATAGAATGATTCATATGTGCATCCTAAAGAGGATAGAGATTTCAATAAAGTGAAGGATAGACTTAAATTTAGAATTAAGGTTAAATTATTTATATTTTTTTTAATATTAATAAGTTATTATAAATTTTTTTATAGTTTTACAAATAAAAAATATATATAGAATTTGTATTAATAAGTTATGGATATTATATTTTAAGTTGGGTCTATGTGTAAATAGGAATGTTCTCAAAGAAATGTTAATTCTTGAATATGAATACGGGCACACATAGATAATCTAAGGATTTCCAATAATGTCAATAAAATTAGGTATTATAGAATTAAGTCTTATGATTCAACAGTTAGGACAAGTGTATGATGTTAGACCTACACAAGGAGATTAAATATTGGCTAATATGAGATTTTAAAAGTAAATAAAATTTCAAAGATAGGAAAGATAGATCATTAGGCTCTAATACCAATTGTGATGTCACTTTTCCCTTTATAGTTATCAAGTATTAGAAGTGGATTTAATAAAACAAATAATAGAGTTACTATAGTTTATAATATGTAATATTATCAAAATAAATGTGAATAATTAATGTAAGCTACAAACATGTGACAATTAAATAATCAACATAGTAAATGGAATAACACCTCCACATAGATTAATCATATTAACACCAAAATCATATAAACAATGTTATCAATATTGTCGAATCAATGGTTCTCAATACTTATCTTAAAGTCATGAAAATATTGCTATCCAACACTCAAAGGAAATCCAACACTCAGAGGAATGGTTATGGAGCTAGGTATTTCTCAGCACAAACACCCCTGAAGGAACTGGTTCTTGCACAGAACCAACGTGTCTTTACAACATAAACACAACCCTAGCTAGGACACTCTTGGGTGTATCTTGTATCTCGAGTTGGACACATGCTATGTGGGCCCCTTCTCCAAATGTTTAAATGCCCACCTAGACCCTAACCTTCACTCCTTTGTGCCCTTATAGGTCCTCTTTCCTTTTTCTCTTTTCTCCTTGAATGTTCTCCATCCTTGAATGTCTTTTCCATGTCTCACATGAATGATTTATATATCCTTTTAAGGGGTGGTTTTCAAACCATCCCACCCTTTCACAAAAGGTTTCCTTTTAATAATTATTTAAATAAATAATTACACTTCCCCTTTTTAAAGAATATTTCTACATATTCCTTATTAATCTCTTCTTTAACCAAAGGATCATAATATCCTTTATTTCTGTTAGAAGATTAATCTTTACTTGGTAAAGAATATTCTTTAGTTGTACTTATTTATTAACTTGTAGGAATATTCCAAAGGAATCCCTACAAGTCTTTTGTCTTTTTTATTATCTCACACACGTGTGAGGATGACTTATTTTTAATTCCTTTATTAAGGAATATTTGTAACCACCTCCTTAAGAGGTGACACTTTGCACACACATAGATGAATGGTGGCATTCATTGAGTTGGGAGTTACATTCTAACAACTCCTTCTCACCTTTACTTATTAAGGTGCCTCTCCTCTCATTCTTTAAAATTCAAGCAAGCAAGCTAAGGCTGAAACTCTTTCTCTCTTTGTATTATTCTTTAGGCATTTTGCCTCCATTCATAATATTGGGGTTTTTTCTTATTTTTTCCCCTTAACAAATTCTTGTGTCTCTCTTGCTTTGGTGGTGCTTGGTTTGGCTACTTCAATTTATTTGGTAATCTCTTTCCTTCAAACAATTGCTCTTTATTATTACTTTCCATTGCTCTTTTCTATTTCCTTTCTTGGTATCAGAGCTTGGTATTACTAATATCTTGTGAACTATATTGTTAAAGGTTTACTAGATTTTTCAGCACACAATTGGAGACACTCTCAAAGAGGAGAAGAAGAGCTAGTGTCTAATCTTGGTTGTTTTTTGTCTTCTAACCCTTGTGCAGATTTTTTTTTATCTAAAGTTTTTAAAGTATTTTAGTTTGCATGCATACTTAAGTTTATGCAATTTTTTTAAACCCTCAAATAAAGGGTTATAGTTGAAGGTTATAAAAACCTATTTTTTGCATGTTCAATTTTTTGTAATTTTTTTTTTTTTTTAAAGGCTCTAACCCTAGTTCAAAACTTCTTTTAGCAAAAGGCTAATCTACTTTTTTTCAAATCTGTATATTAGATCTCTAAATATATATATATATATATATATATATATATATATTTTAACCCTCGTGGAGGATTTTTTATGTAAAGATTTCTAAGTTCTTTATTTAAAATTTCAAATCTATTTGCTTTGCATGCATATTTAATCTTTTGAATTTTTTTTTAAAAACCCTCAAATAAAGGATAAATCTATTTCATTTTTTTTATATAGAAAATTTCATTTACAAATCTATTGGTCATTTTTTAAAAACAAAAAAATTTAAGGGTCTTATTCCTAGTTCTAGTTAGAAATCATTTAGATTGCAAAAAATTAGTTTGCAAAAATTTGATTATTTTGATAAACAAATTGTTTCTGCTTTTGTATTTAAAAAAAAAACTAAAAAGCTTTAAACATATTTTGTTTTTCTTAATCATCTTTCTTTTCAAAGTTTAAAAAATAAATACCAAATATTAACAAATAATAAAAAATAAAAACAAAATTAAAATATTTATATTATAAATAAATAAATAATTTTATCAGGCTTCGGTCTCCTTTTGCAGGCCTCTGCTCCGCCAACATTCACCCCATTGCCCTTTGTGAGCATCACTCGTTCTTCCTTTTGCAGCCTCTCGTCCTGTGCTACCCTCTTTAACTATGTGTTCTCTCATTGTTGTTTCAAATACCCTGAATTCTCGTCTTTAAATTTCCATTCTAAATAAAGTTGAATGTGCTTTTGCCCACCCATTTTTTTCAAAATCTTAAAATCCTGCCCATTTCATATGTCCGCCTATTTCTTTAAAAGAAGAACTTTTTAATTATTCATTCTTTTAACTGCCCACGTATCCTTGTTTAAAAGTTCTTCCATTCCTTTCTTTTTAAAATAAATAAAAGGTCAATCATTTTAGTTTGTTAATAATTTTTAGTTTAGTATGCTTTTAAAGTCTTTATGTAATAATTGCATGATATTAAAGTTTTAATCTTAAGATATTGATATTTAATATTAAAACTTTTATAATTTTTTTTAATATTAAATAAGTTTTAATTTTAATGATTAATAACAATATTAATCATTTAAATATATATCATTTAAAAATAAATTATAATTCTTATTATTGTTAATCAAAATATCAAGCAATATAGTGTTTTTTTAAATAATTTATTTTATGATTTTTTTTTAAATACTTCATTTAAAGTAAAGGTAATAAATTTTTAAGATTTTTATTTTATTTTAAAAAATTCAATGTAATTTTTTGAAGTTTTTAATTAATTATTAATAAGGATTTTTTAAGTTTTAAGAATTATATGAAAAGGAGATTATTTAAAAAAAAAATAATCTAAAAAGGCTTATTTTGTTCTAAATAATTCTTTTTAAAAGAGTTTTCTTTAAGATTTAACTTGATCAAGAGGGATTTTTTTTAAAAGCAAATATTTGCAATAGTTATTTGTCTCATAAAGTTGTGAATTTTTTATTACAATCATGTCTACTTTAATTTTTGAAATTAAGTTGAATTCTTCTAACTATCATTCTTGGAAAACTCATCTCTTTCATTTTAAACATCTTTTGGACATGTTGCTACAATTGAAACTGATCCATCTACATCCAAAGATGAACAAAAAAATAGAAAGTTCATGTCTTGCCATTTTTACTTACTGTGGCAATGGAAATTAACATGCTTGTATAAAATGCACTTATCTTTTTTTTATTTCGAAAAAGAATTATGCTTATGTATATATATTCAATATTTTGGTGGAGCTTTTATCTCTTTCTTTTTCTTTTATTTTGTCTAAGTAATTAGACCTTTTTTAAAAAAGATAAATAACTTTGCATAAGGCATTTTTAGATTATTTTTTTAAATTTCTCAATAGAGTATTTTTTTAGACATTTTTAAAAATTGCCTTTTAAATAGGCATTTCTTAAAAAAAATCCTTTTAAAATAACTACACATGTACTTTATTATTAGATTTGATCAACCCAATAATAGTGTACTTGTTTTACTCAATTATATTTGGAATATGAAAAGGGGATATTCATGTAGTCATGAATGCATGAGTATCGTCTTAATGACTTATTTATACTTAATAATTCTTCTCTTCATAGTATGCATTTCCCATTATTCCATCACAATTTTTTTTTAATATTTTTTTTATAACTTAAGGTGGCTTGATTTGTGGCTTGAGAAATTATCATTCTCTCTACCTAAGTCTTGATCTATTACAATCTTTTTTAAAAAAAAAACCTAGTGTTTCCTTCTCAACTACAATTATGTTGTTTTAATAAAGGGAATTTGATATTTTATTGTCTCATTAATTTGATATTGTGCCTTATTGGTAAATTTGTCATTTTGATGGATTTATTTCATCTATATATTTTTAAAAATTAAAAGCTCATTGGAGTATTTGCCTTCTTGATGGATTTATTCCATCTATATATGTTTTGCAAATTAATCTCTTTATCAAGTCTCAATGGAGCCTTTACATATATATTTTATGCGCTAGTCGCATTTGCAGTAATGTTGCATAGGGAGCCCTATCTATAATGAATCATATATTTTATCAAGTCTCATTGGAGTTTTTTTTTTTATTTTTTTGGGGACCCATGGAAAATATTTCCATCCACTTTGATGGTATGCACTTACTTATTTATGATGAACTTAGATCTATTTTCTTAATTGATGGGGATCAAGTTCTTGAAAATTTTATGTTTCATTATTTTATTGAAGGTAATATGGTTTTTATACCATTATTAGGACTATTGATATTGATTTCTTTTTACTAAGGCACTATGGTTTTTTTTTTTTAAAAACCATCTTTAGGACCAATTTTTCAAAGTCCTTTATTATTAATCTTGATACAATTTCCCTTTACAATACAATGATGTAGTGAGAGGAGACCTAGATCTATTATTGCTATGTCTATATATTTACATTTTATAATTTGGGCTATGCTTTCTTTCTATCTCATGGTTTCATTAGAAGTAAAAATAGTCCAAATTTATATATTAAGCATAGTGAAAATGATATTGTGATAATGATTTAATTATCACTTCTAGTTCTAACATATTGATTAGTGATGTTAAGTCTCAACTCAATCAACAATTTCAAATGAGTGATTTGGGCCTTTTACATTATTTTTTTGGGTAAGCAAATTTGGAAAACACCTAAAGTGTTGGATTGGTTTCTAGATTTATGCCTAAACCACAACAAACTCATTTTAAAGTTGCAAAAATAATTTTAAGATATGTTAAAGGAACTCTTAATCTTGGTCTCTTTTATGATGCAAATTTTTATTTTTCTTTAAAATGTTATACTGAGGTGATCCCAATGATGGGATATCCACTTGTGGTTATTGTTTCTTTGTTGGATCAAGTGCAATCTCATGGAATAGTAAGAAACAACAATCTACTTCTCTTTTTTCTACAGAAGATGAATATAAAGGTTGTACTAATGCATCCAAAAGAAGCATTATAGTTAAGAAGATTACTTGAAGGCTTGAGTCTACCTCAAAAGGATCCTACTCCTTTATATTGTGATAATCAAAGTGCTATTTTTCATGCAAGGACCAAGCACATTGCTCTTCAACATCACTTCATCAGAGAGCAAATTGAAGACAAGCAAATTTCTCTTTTCTATTGTAAAGGTGAAGATCAAGTTGTAGATATTCTCACCAAAGCTCTTTGTAAAGATAAATTTCTCTTTCATTGTAAAAATCTTGGATTACAACCCATTGAAGGGTTTGATGTAACCTCCCCAAGTAAAGCTTAAGGGGGGATGTTAGAAGATTAATCTTTACTTGGTAAAGGTTATTCTTTAATTGTAATTATTTATTAACTTGTAGGAATATTCCAAAGGAATCCCTACAAGTCTTTTGTCTTTTTTGTCATCTCACACATGTGTGAGGATGGCTTATTTTTAATTCCTTTTTTAAGGAATATTTGTAACCACCTCCTTAAGAGGTGACACTTTGCAACACATAGATGAATGGTGGCATTCATTGAGTTGGGAGTTACATTCTAACTCCTCCTTCTCACCTCTACTTATTGAGGTGCCTCTCTTATCATTCTTTAAGATTCAAGCAAGCAAGCTAAGGCTGAAGCTCTCTCTCTCTTTGTATTATTCTTTAGGCATTTTGCCTCCATTCATAATATTGGGGTTTTTTCTTGTTTTTTCCCCTTAACAAATTCTTGTGTCTCTCTTGCTTTGGTGGTGCTTGGTTTGGCTACTTCAATTTCTTTGGTAATCTCTTTCCTTCAAACAATTGCTCTTTATTAGTACTTTCCATTGCTCTTTTCTATTTCCTTTCTATTTCTATCTCCCTTTTTATTCTAAAAGGTTATTTAATAGATTTATCTTCTTTTGGAGAAAAATTCCCATAACACCTTCCCCACAATGTCTCAACATGTCTGAAAAAACTTGCTTGAAATCCATCCAGACTAGGTGCTTTGTCTCGGTGTGATTGGAATGTAGTAGTTCTTATCTCCTCCTCTAAGAATTTCTCCATTAACATCTTGTTATGAGCTCCAGTAACAAGTTTTGGTATATTTTGCAAACACATGTTTTTGTGAGTTAAGGTCAGATCCTTCTTCATTGTTCAAAAAATTCTTGAAACAGTCCATTTCCTCCTACACTATTTCCTTAGCCTTTTCTAAGATGACCCCATCATCTTGATTCTTGCAATGTGATTGATATCCCATCTAAATTTTGTCACATTATGTTCAAAATATTTAGAATTCTTATCCTCTTCATTAATCCAAGTTTCCCTTGACTTTTTCCTCTAATATACCTCTTCTTTGTCTTGCACTTTTGCATATATACTTTTAAAATTTCCTTCTCCTTTATGATTTTTTCATTGTCCATACCTGCCAAGATTACCTCTTTGTTCAAAACATTTAGCTCTTCTTCCAACCTTATTTTTCTTCAAAAATATTCTTGAAGTGATCTCTATTCTATGCCTTCAATTATTGCTTTGTCACCTTAAATTTATTGACTATGCCAAACATTTTGGTGCCCTTAGGCTTCACTTTTGACCACCATTGTTTTTCGAATTCCAAGAAATTTTGATCTTTCAACCACATATTTCAAATTTAAAAGGGAATCTTACCAGTATTATATCCCATTATATTTCTAGCCTAATTAGGTAATGGCCAGAACCAAATTGTGGTACAATTCTACCTTCAAAGGTAAATGGGAACGTAACCAAGTCCCCTTTGAATAGATATATAAGTTATCCAATTTCTCTGCAGTATTGTTGAAGCTCAATCTTCTATTTATCCATGTGAAACTTCCATTTGCCATCTGAATCTCCAATAATTGATTTTCCCTCACAAACATCTCAAAATCTATCTGGGATTGATGCTTTCTTTTGACACCCCTTTCTTATCTTGACTCTGTAATATAGAATTTAAGTCACCCCCCAATTATACAAAAGTAATTCAGTGTATTCAATAGAATATTTTTTATTTCCTCCATACCTCCATTTTCTTTATGCAACAAGTAGGACCATATACATTCACAATGATGAATGACAAGCCTGAGGTCAAAATTTATTCCCTACATGCCAGCTAGTTCCTTTTGGCTTCCATCTGCTCCATATATACCGATTGTGGTCTCCATAGTGTTATGAGACCACCATATGCCCCTTTTGCTTCTACTGCAACCACCTACCAAAGTCTACATTTGCTCCTATATTGCTCCATTTCTAACTTGCACATTTTTTATTCTTGCACCAGAAAGATAGTAGCCTTTGAAATTTCTAGATAGTGCCTTACCAAGCGCATGTTGTTAGGAGTGTTTAAGCCCCTAACATTTCATGAAAGAAGCCTCATTGCTCACTAAGAAGGATAATGCCCTTCCCTAATATTAGCAATATGACCTAATCTTTACCTAGCCCTCTACCTCTTGTCCAAAGTTCCTTCTCTTTATTTGTCTTTCTACCTTGCCTTTTTCGTTCTCCACAATTTGATGAACTCTTAGCCACCCCTGCCTACTTGATGTCTAATTTGCATTTTTCTTGTAGGGTTGTTCCACTGATGGGGTTATCTTGCATCTCTCCATCCCCTTCCTTGGGAACCTTTGCCTTTAGCATACCTTCCCCTCTAGAGCTTCCACCATGGCCTCAACCTCTGTTTGCAAGAAATTATCCTCTTCCTCTATAGAAAATACATTTCTTTCTCTGCCTTCACCTACTGTTACCCCTGTTAATTCACAACCATCCTTTAGTATAGTTTCCAGACCCTCCCATTCTTGCCTTATATCACCTTCCTTTAGAAGACTCAGTTAATCATTCATGTTTTCCTAATTGGGTTGATTTTGAGGCTCCTCAATTGTTGCTTGGGCCATCCCCATCCCTATCTCCAACTATTGATTTAGTTCTTCTTCCAAGCATCAAGACTCCAATGACATCTATCAATTAATGGATCTTCTTTTTCCATCTCTTCTACCCTAGCTTCTCTTACCTCAACAACATTTAGATCTTCTGTAGGAAGAAAATCACCCCACTCTTCTTATAAGATGCTTCCCAAACCACCTCTAAAAACCATCTTCCTTCCATTGTGATTAGTTCCAAATTTTCTCACTTGTGATAGTTCAGACTTATCTCTACACAGATCCTTACATTAGAACAACTCCCCCTTTGGATTGACTCTTCATCTATGCCTATGATCTTGGACATCTTCCACAACATCTTTACACGAAAAGGGACGTAGTACACAAGGTACCCAACAAAGGCTTGCAACACATAGAGGGGCAGGGCAAGTAGATGGAGTGACCCAGTCACCTTCACATAAATACAATTATCTACTGACTATGGGGTTGCCCCAAGTTTATTTCAGGTATTTAGTGAGCATTTGATCTAGCCTGTACTAGTTCCATTAATATCAACCATCGAAGGAAGTGACGGGGTGCAATCAAGCACAGTTTCAGTTGCACGTTTGGAGGAAGGGGGGTAACGATGGTAGGACTAGCTTGATTGATTCATATGTTGCAAGTGACCACCTTGAAATACAAAGAGGGCTAATTTATTGGGGATTGTTATAATAATTGATTGAGAAATCACAGGCACCATTATTTTGTGGTTTGTTTTGGTGGCTCTGCAGCTGCCTGCCACCCATTCCTCGCGTCCATCTCATATGCGGAGCTCGCAAAGGTCAGTGCCATCCTATCTGATTAACACAATGGGTGTTAGGTAGGAGGGATAATTGCCGCTAGCTTGCATTGTGAATATACATAACGAATGATTTGATAAGGCGTTCAAAACACAAGAGCTTCACTGTATAAGTCATCCATTTGTAAGGTGATCATTGGCCTCCCACTGTAATCTACTGATAAGAGTAGGCTGGTCAAAGATTACTCAGCCTAGAGACTTAAAGCTCATAGAAATGGCAACCAACCCAGTCATCATTGAATGATGAAGAAAGGAAGGCCGAAAGGATTGTGATTTCCAATACTACCAAGGTTTGGGCTACTAAGAAGGTTGCGGGTAATCTGGGATAAAGAGTATCAGGAATTCCTATTAACCTAAGGCATGTGCTCACTAAGGTAGTGAAATAAATCATGAAGAAGATCTATTGCAGAAGGTGACAACCCATAAAATCACAATCAACATATGGATATTGCAACAGGATGTCATAGTGAGCATTCTAGATGGAAATTCAATGTCAAGAACGCATGAAGGCCATGGATATTGATATTCTAAAGTGGGCCCTATGATTGGACTATTGGACTGAATGTGTAGTAAGTGAAGGACGACATGAGCTTGGGTAATATTCTCTATCCAAGTTAAATTGGACCCTACAATGATGTTTGAGAACGTAGAGCCTAAGAGATACCCAACATTACATTGTAAGGTGGAAGAATGATCACCTTTATGCAATATTAATGACATAGACATTAGGTGTGGGTGTGCTTAGCACATTGCCTCTGTGGCTCACACATATTGTCCTTCTGCACAATTGCTCCTACATAATTCTCATATGTGTGGCCCGCTACAGTCGCCGCTAGGTGCTCTTCAGAGCGACTTCTTTTACTGCGGGTCCTGATCCCTTCAACTCCATCTTCCTTCACAAAGGTCAAAATGAAATTCCTTGGCTAATGTTCCACATCCGTATACCCACAACCCACACGATGGAGGTTGCACCTGTGGATTCTGTGCCGCATGACGCCACCGTCTAATTGATTTTTGGCAATGGCAATTCGTAAATTACCATCCTATTGCCCCTACCCGTGCATACCACTTAGCATCCTCTTTTGAAGAAAATATTGTCTTGATGGGTAGAGTCCGTAGTAATGAGCTTGAGGAATTAATTCACGTATCTTGAATTATCAAATTCCTCTTCCAATGATCTATGAATCACTTCCTTTCAAGTAGAGCTTGGACATATCTAAGGACCGAGTGATGATTATTGGCTCGATAAATCCGTCCTTTGTTTAGGACTAACTACTCAGTAAGTTTTCATGGCAATCCATCACATCATAACAAAGTGACATGCAAGTGATTTAAATATATGGCTAATTCGGTAAAAAGAAATGACAGGATGGGCCTGCGCCATCTTATATAGCTCTAGGAGCTCGTTGTTCATACGTGACTTTAATTGCTGATAAAAGTAAAATTGTTACTATCAAGAGAGAGGAGAAGACATACTTATTTCACTATTAATAGTATTTACCTATGATGATCCTCAAAATGATGAGGGTATGTGCCATGTGCATTGCGGGAGGTGGCCCAATCCATATCTTCTATCTTTAACACTATCACAGGTGGCCTCATCTTGAGCTCTGTTGGGGCTTTGTATGTGGAATTCCACTCTACGTCGACCGTGGTCACAATGGCATTCCGGCATCGGTGACCCGCCTGATGTCACTCGCATTCTCCCAATGACATTCTTCATTGCAAGGCCCGCACCCCTGGCGGCCGTCTCATGCACCCATGGTAGAATCCTCCCATCGCCCTACTTGCATAATTCTGTGGATGATCTCATTTCAGATGAGATCCATCCAACTATTCTTGAGTGATACCTTCATAGGAAGGGGTCCCCATGTTGTCAACAATGAGGTGATGAGAGTGTTATGGAATATCATAACCAGTTGGGCGGGTGAAAATAATCTACTGATGAAGATGGCATAGTCAGTGGAGCCACTCTTTTCGACAGTGAAGCTAGCTAAAGCAAATGAGCACTCAATGCTGCCCTAGGACTCTGCATATGACCAATAGTGGACAAAAGATCATATTTGGATAGGGAGCCCTTTATGGCAAATTGATGGGTAATTAAGTGTGTGCTTAGAGTGCCTCATAGGCCACATTATGGAATTATTTGAGGTACGGGGATGTTATTATCATAATTAGGCATATGGGGCAGTCGCATGGTCAAAAAAAGGAAGGGCTTGCAATTTCAAAGGGTTCTCCTTTGCATGGACAATATTATTATGGAAATGGAGCTGAGGCATTTAAAGTTGATTGTTCCATAGAGGCAATGTTTGAAATTTGTGTGCAACAAATTATGAGAGCTTAGTGCAATTAAAAGGGAATGATACTAAACTTGAAATGTTGTGACTCGTGGTATGACCCTACTATCCAAATTATGACTAGGCCATCTAATTTCCCTTCTCAAGTATTACTATTACTAGTTGTTGGATGCTTAAAGAGTAACTGGTAATATGGCTATTTAAATCATAATCAAGCAACCATTTGGAATAAGTGTTATATGGTCACACAAACACCAAACGATCACCCAAAAAATCTTATATCATTATGATCCTAATTCAATCTACTATTTTGTGTAGGGATTTGTTTATGAATGAAGATCATCCAGAGAGCTTACCGCAGAAGGAAATTGCTCGTGATACATTCACCTTTGGAATTGCACATTTAAAGGTGTGTCCATGGAACCACATACGTGACCTAAAGAAGAGAAGGAAGGTGAGACCACAAGGAATGCAATCTAAGTGAAGAACTTGCACGATGTCTACCAAGCCTACGAAGGAGATGTGGTAGTCAAAAAATCACCTACAGGACCAAACTAGGGAAAGGATCCCAATTCATGAATGATGCATGCAATAGATTACTTGGGGGAGTGTTACAAAAGAAAATAGTGATAAACTCATCAAGGATGATTGACAAATGGTTGTTCGCTAAAGTCAGAAAGGAGGAGGCTGTTTTATCTTTCCCAAACGATCATAATCCATCAGAAGTTGTCTCCTCAGATCAGGAATGGCTTATCCATGTCATGGTGATGCAAATCTATAAACAAGACCCGCTTGATTGAATCCAGAATGCTGCAAACACATCAAGCAACAAGCAAATTTTAAACAATTTCAACTACAGTAAAAAGGGAAATTAGCTAGAAGACAAAATGCTACAACACTTGGGCATTACAAGACAAAATAGGAATGAGACAAAAGCTATATTTAAATTTCTATATAATGGGGGGTAGGTGAGACCCTAAAGTAAAGAAAATCTAAGCCACACAATGCAAATTAATCCTAGCCATTCATTTGGGCTTTGGAAAACTATAAATAGGGGCTTGCCCCTCATTTGAAAATGGTTGGAGAATTGGTGCAAAAGGAATTTGCAGCAATAGAAGACATCATTGCATGATTTTATGGGTGTTCTCTCTGATTTTGCTCATCTTACATGCATGGCTCTACTTCCATGTTAGTTTTAGATGTAGTTTCTTGAGTGGATGTGATAATGGAAATTGCTGTTATGGTATTTGATGAACTTTCAACCCATCCTTTTAGCACTTATTGATGACAAACTACTGTGTAAAGTTAGCTTGGGCTTCTTTATTCCATTGCTACAACCTAGTTCAATTGCATGTTCATGATGTGCATGTGCAATCTAAAAATCTACAAACCTTAGGAGATTGCATTGATTTTGTGTAGCTGTAGGTTCTCTTTGTCAAGCAAAATCTAGTTTGGGAAGTTTGTCTACTATAGCAGCCTCCATTGTTACTGTTCATTCATAGCTTAGGATTAGAACAACTTTCTCAACCCTTTCTCTTTTGCTATTTATTTTAGTCCCTTGTTAGAGTAGGATTCCAAGCATCATCATGAAGCTAAATCAGATGAACTTGGTGAGTTTTAGCTTGTTGTTCTGAGTGGGCAACCACTGTTCATTCACCTACAACACTTTGAAACTCCATTTGTAGACCCAACTTCCCATGCTTTGTAACTCATGTGTTAGAATGCCTTGTGATACCAGAAAAACACATCAACCACTGAGATATTCCAAGCTTGTTAAGATTTGACACCCGAGAGAACTTGGGGTAATTTTTTAGTAACTTGTTGTTGAAGATTACCTTTCAAGAGAGGTAGTGTGCTTATGCATTGCCTGTGTTGAGAGGTGCAAAAACACCCATGAACAAAACTAGCTTTAGAAGGAGGGTTGGCATGTTGAGGCTACCAAGCTGAGAGTTTTAAGTTGAAAAGAACCTTCAAAGTGAAACCTGAGATAGGGAGATCTCATTATATGCTAGAAATTTAAAATCAGAAAATTTTGAAGGAAAACAAAGTTGAGCTAAGAGTGAGCAGCATTCACAAATCAACATCACCCAGCTGCATGCAGATTTGAATAGAATATTGAAGAGACCATTGCAACAATTTGCATTAGCAGATAAATGTAGAATCCATTGCACCTGCAAACACAATGAATTGGGATGTCTAACATTCTTGGGAAGAGTTGAAAAGGTCTCGCAAGGAGAGATTCCCTTTTGGAAAATTTATCAACCTATGGCTCTTATAAACCCAGAGGAAGAATTGACAAGCATGGTAGCTAAGGCATTCAAGGAGCCAATTCAAGAATGTTTGGGAAGCGAAGATAGACCAAGGTTGGAGGAGGTACTAATTTCTACCTGGTGCAGATTTCTCAATGCACCTCACTCAGAGTTAACTTGTTCATCATGTGCAAAAATCATTGCTCAAGCCAAGGGTTGTTTGAACAAGTTGGAGCAGCCAACCGTCAATGTGGATGAGTCATCCCATGAGGTGGGAGAGCTGTCAACACTTGGAGGACAACATAAGGAAGTTGAACAAAGTAGCTCCAAAGGAGTTAGTGTTGGGACAATAGACACTAAGGCTAAAAGTCAAAAGGAAGAAGCTGATTTCCATAGGACAATAGAAAGCTTTGATGAAATTTTAGTAAGAAGGGAGTTGGAAAGCCTTTCCTCTATCAGTAGATAAAAATCCTCCAATCTAGAAGAAAAGCCGTCGATAGCTGGAGACGAATTAACGAAGTTTGCAAAAGTATATGCTAAGGTAGCTGATAGAACTACCAAGAAATAGGAGGAAGAAGAGGCTGACAGCCTTGGGGCAGTAGAAAATGATGACAAAGGTGTAAGTGAACTCAAATTAGAAGACCTTTTCTTCATAAATGATAGCGATCAAGCATTTGAAAATGAAGATTTTGAGGAGTGGGAACAACCATAGGCCACAACTATCTACCATCAAACCTCTTTCCCAACTGATGATGAGGATCCGATAGTGGAAAGATACAACGAACTTGTTTCAAAACTCACAAGGGATTGGTCTAAGCTAAGATGCCAAGTAGATTTGGAGGTGTTGTTGCTCTCGAATTGGTGTAGGCTCCATGATTCATCACATTCTGAATTCACATAGAACTATGCTAAGAAGCTAACGAGCAAGTTAAAGAACAAGTGGAGCAACAAAATGCATTGCTCCCTATAGCTGCTTCAAGGATTGAACTAGAGGATCAAGAGCTGCAACCAGGCGATAACCTAGTTGAAGTCAACCCTCATGAGGATGTTGGGACAACAATAGTGGAAGAATGGCACAACTGAACAATGAAATAAAATAAATAGGAACGCTGTCCTTAGAACATCAAGAACCTTTCCCTCTTGGAGGACATTTATATGTGATGGATGATCGACTTTATAGAGGATTGCTAGAGGTAGACTGCTCATCATATATCGATCCCCTTGACTAGCCAGTGTCTCTTGCTATTTTCTTCCCACCTGGGATTGTGCCACAAAGTTATAGTAATGTAGAAGAAGAGTGCATTTTAGAAGAGGGCGATGATGAAGACATACTACCTGAAGCTCCCATTGATGAAATATTGGAGCCTCCAGAGTGCGAGAGGGGTTCCTTCTCTGTCTATAGCGACAATGAACAAGAGGAGACAAGTTAACGTTGTGATGAAATACATGGACTGCAAAGAGAAGAAGATAGAGGCGGGGGTATTTTGATGGCTTCCAACAAGTATGACAAAATTGACCAACCATAAGAGGCAACTAGGAGTCCTGCCGCATCAACTATTGCTGATCCTCTTATATGTTTGGGGAGCTGCATTAGGATAGATTCATGCATGTCATCATCCCATGACATTTAACATCATAAAAATAATTTTGACACCTAGGAAAGGAAATGGGATAACATACTAGCATCTGAGGACAACAACCAAGTGGATACCAAGTTTGCAAATGATCAACATGGAGAAGTATTTCTTTTTGAAGAACTGCCAATGGAGGCTACGGATCCCACACAAGACTTGGAATAGGTGTTTGCTACCCTATCCTCCTAGTCCTATCCATGCCCAAGATCAGAAATGTTGTACCCTCCACTGTGCCCACTCGAGGCTGCCGATGCAACGATCGACAATGCAGTGCTTGCTCTCGACTGTCAAATGCTATCACTTCTGTATGATGACATCTAGGTTCTATTATTCCTTGCTCCTATGAATACTTATAATTGCACTTATCATTTTGATTATGGGAATGAGGGAAGATGAGCTTGTTTGTGGATTGACCATGGGCTTAATGAATCACCTCAATTGGTAAATTTTCATGATGATATGATTGAATTTGAATGCTATAGTGTTGAACTTCCTTTTTTTGAATATAAGGATGAATCCACATGGTTAAGAACTATAACTACTTCCCATTTGCTTGTGCATGCATTGTGAAATCTTGTAGGTGTGAATGTTGATTTTCCTTGCCTAAACATAGTGCTTTGTAAATATCTTTGTACATAGCCCATTTTGAGTAGTGTAGGTTTCATGTACATACCTCGAGTTCATGTATATAGTCCCACTTTCCTGCTTTCATTTTGTTAGTTGGTTTGTTGTAGGTTAATTTTCTTTAGGGTAGTTTCCTTTCTGTTTGCTTTCGCTTTCCTGCTTTGGTTAGTGTAGGTGTTTGCTTTCCGTTTTTTTTCCGTTTTGCTGCCATTTTGCTATTGCTTTGCTCAGGGTCCTTTTGCTTTTAGCTGGGCACATCTGTGTGCACAACAAGCATACTTATTTCTTGGGGTTGTTCTACATATTTCTTTGTTAAACTCTAATAAAGTTTTCAGAGTGGATGGTGAAGGTCTTCTTTTAGTGCCAAGTGATCTGGATGTTAGTGCCAGGGCTATGGACACCTGACCGACAATAGAGCAATGTTCGAGAGAATCACAATGACAACCTTGTTGGGGCTATGGACACCTGACTGGAAATGAGGCAATGTATTAGATGCTTTTAGAGTTAGAATAAACTACATAGCTTAACTTGATAAACCTTAGGTTCTTGTAATGGCTTAAGGATGGGAATTAACGCAATTTTACACACTTGGATTTTTAGCATACTGAAGGTTGGGTTGAATAGTGGTTTTGATCCTTTGGTTGAGCGTTTGGTTTGTTTGTCCCAGCGTGATTATTGGAACTAGAGATTTTGGGTTCACAATTCTAGTTTTTCATCAAAATGCTCTAGACCATTTCCCCAACGAGTTGCAATTTGTTGTGCATGTTTTACACACACACCCAACCGAAGGCAGGGACCCCCTCTTTTCGGTCCTGATTGGTTTTTTTCACTCCCGACGGGTTACTTTTCTCTCATCTCGCATTGAGTATCCTAGTTTGTAGGCCTATATTGGTCATGAGTCCTAAAATGATCAATTTCATATTTGCCAAAATCACCATCTAGGTTTCACTAAGTCATTTACCCTTGCGGACTTAGTCTTGCGAGCTTCCATTTACTTTTTTCTTGGCGTCTATCAACCCTTGTAGACCCACATTCCTAGGTCTCCTCCTTACATTCATTGTTGTGCTTCGTCGTTCACCTGAGACCAGGCTTCGGCGTCTTCCCAACATGTGGGCCCCACACTCGTTCTTGTCATTACGTCTATCAACCTTCGCGGACCTGCGGTTGCGGGTCGCCCTGTGTGGATCTCCATTCCCATCTCCCTGCTTTTGTACTTTCCACTTGCATGGTGGGATTTGCACTTACTCACCTTGATTGCAAAAAGTGAAGTTTGAAATCGCAGAGTCACATCTGTACCTTCTTGATTAGGCTCTCATTTATTGGTTCATGGAGCACTCTTTTGATGGACAACATTGCTTAGTGTGACCTTTTCAAAGTGATGATCGAGAGTCACATCTGTATTCTTGATTAGGCTCTCATTTATTGGTTCATGGAGCACTCTTTTGATGGACAACATTGCTTAGGTCTAACACCAATGGTTGTCACCCATGCAGGACCCACATATGTGGGTTTCTGCATGCCTTATGCCGTCCACCCAATGCCACCGTCTGATGAATCTCTCAGTATGTTTTCCTGCTTCCATTAGCCTGACGACAATCTTCTAAGTGGGATCCACTACATGGAAGTCTGTTCAATTGGCGTCAGTGTCAAACTGCTTTCTTATCAGGGACCTCCTCTTTCTTTCGTCTGCATGCTCGACATATTTTGAAGCTCAAATTCTGCTCCCTTCTCTTCATGATCTTGGATGTCGTCCATGAAATCTTTACATGAAAAGGGACATAGTACACAAGGTACCCAATGAAGGCTTGCGACGCATAGAGGGGCGGGGTGGGTAGATGGAGTGAACTAGTCGCCTTCACATAAATACAATTATCTGCCAACTATGGGGTTTCCCCAAGTTTATTTTAGGTATTTAGTAAGCATCTGATCTAGTGTAGACTAGTTCCATTAATATTAACCATCAAAGAAAGTGACGGGGTGCATTCAAGTGTAGTTTCAATTGCACATTTAGAGGAAGGGGGGTAGTGATGGTAGGGCCAAATCAATCGATTCTTATGTTGCAAGTGACCACCTTGAAATACAAAGAGGGAAAATTTATCAGGGATTGTTATAATAATTGATTGAGAATTCGTAGGCACCATCCTTTTATGGTTTGTTTTGGCAGCATCCTTGGTTGCGGGTGAAACAGTGCGGACAACCATTTGGTCCTCACTGTCTTTCCCATGTCATTTGCTCTGTGATCACCTACTGCCCATTCCTCGTGTCCATCTCATATGTGGAGCCCATAAAGGTTAGTGTCATCCTGTTAGGTTAGCACAATGGGTGGTAGTTAGGAGGGATAACGGTCGCTAGCTTGCATTGCAAACATACATCAGCAACGATTTGATAAGGTGTTCAAAACACAAGAGATTTGTTGTATAAGTCATCCATTTGTAAGGTGATCGTTGGCCTCCCACTGTAATCTATTGATAAGAGCAGGCTAGTTGAAGATTACTCAGCCCAAAGACTCGAAGCTCATAAAAAGGGAAACCAACTGAGTCATTAATGAATGACGAAGAAAGGAAGGCCGAAAGGATTGTAATTGCCAATACTACCAAGGTTTGGGCTACTAAGAAGGTTGCGGGTAATTTGGGATAAAGAGTATCAGGAATTTCTGTTAACCCAAGGCAAGCGCTCACTAAGGTGGTGAAATAAATCATGAAGAGGATCTATTGCAAAAGGTGATGGTCCATAAAGTCACAATCAACATAGGGATATTGTAATAGGATATTGCAGTGAGCATTCTAGATGGAAATTTGGTGTCAAGAATGCCTTAAGGCCATCAATACTGATATTCTGAAGTGGGCCCTTTGATCGAAGTATTGGACCAAATGTGTAGTAAGTGAAGGACGACATGGGCTTGGGTAGTATTCTCTATCTGAGTTAAATTGGACCTGATAATGATGTTTGAGAACATGGAGCCTGAGAGATACCCAACATTACATTGTAAGGTGGAAGAATGATCACCTTCATGTAATATTAATGACACAAACATTAGGTGCAGGTGGACTTTCCACATTGTGTCTATGGCTCACTCATATCGTCCTTTCACATAATTTCTCCCGTAGAATTCTCATATGTGTGGCCAGTAGGTGCACTTTGGAGTGACTTATTTTGCTACGGGTCCTGATCCCTTCAACGTCGTCCACCTTCACAGAGGTCACAACGAAATTCCTTGGCCAATGTTCCACATTCTTCTACTGCAACCCACGCGATAGAGGCCGCACCTGTAGATTCCGCATCGTACAATGCCACTGTCTCCTTGACTGTTGGTAGTGGCAATTCATAAACGACCATCCTACTGCCCCTACCTACACATACTACTTAGCATCCTCTTTTGAAGAAAATTTTGTCTTGATGGGCAGAGTCTGCAGTAATGAGCTTGAGGAATTAATACATGTATCTTGAATTATTGAATTCCTTTCCCAACGATCTATGAATCACTGCCTTTCAAGTAGAGCTTGGACATATCCAAGGACCAAGCGATGATTATTGGTTCGATAAAAGTAAAATTGTCACTATTAAGAGAGAGGAGAAGACATGCTTAATGCACCATTAATAGTATTTACCTATGATGATCCTCAAAGTGACGAGGGTATGTGCCATGTGCATTGCGAGAGGTGGCCCAATCCACATCTTCTACCTTTAACGTTGTGGTAGGTGGCCTCATCTTGAGCTCCATTGGGGCTTTGTATGCAAAAATCCACTCGACATCGGTCATGGTTGCAATGGAATTTCGGCATCGGCAACCCACCTAACCTCACCCGCATTCTCCCAATGACATTCTTCATTGCGGGGCCCGCACCCTTGGCGGCCGTCTCATGCACTTGTGGTGACATCTTGCCATCATCCTGCCTGCATAATTCTGTGGATGGTCTTGATTTAGATGAGATCCACCTGACTCTTCCTGAGTGATACCTTCATAGGAAGGGGTCCCTGTGTTGGGTGAAAATTATGTAATCAACTTTTTCAATAGATTACACAACTAGGACTTCAACCACAACTATGTGAGATTCAATCTCTCCTCTCAACAAGGGGAGGCACCCTTCTTACAATTAGAAACCAGCTAGAATATTTACAAAATATTTATAGTATTTACGAAGTGGGGGGTGCATGTCACATTCATCATTCTCTCTTTTTTCAGAGAAGATGTGTATAATGATTCATAGCTAAAAACGTTCTTAATTCAAAGTACTAGAAACCTACCAAAAGCAGTACAACTGATTCCCTATCTTGGCAAAGAACAACTTAGAGGTATCAGATAAGATTATAACAAAAGAAAAATGAAAACAAGTAAGGCTCATGAAGGCGCAAAGTCATTTCGTAGTCTTTTCAACTGCAGATCTGTGAGAACAATATAGTTTGTCGCATTAGAAGCACAAAGTATTCTTAGATGCAACAATTCATTCGAACAACATGAGAGATTACAAGCTCAAAGTCTTGTAGATCTTTCAACCAAAATATTAAAACATAAACACAAATTCAAGTTAGAAATGTGACACAAAGTCCACAAGAATCACTTGAAGTCCTTCAGATTTCATAAACTAATCTCCACCAATCTCAATCAAATTCAAGAGACAATCGATCCAACAAAAAGTTTGGTATGCAATTTCTTCCTTTATTGATCAAATTTAGATTCACAAAACATGAACACAAAGTTTCACAATTTGTTGCAAATTGAGCAGCACTTCGTTGCAAAAACTAAAGGCCCCCTAGCAATAGAAATCCCTCATATTTATAAAAGAGAGGGAAGAGTAAATCTAGGAAAGTTAGGTGAGCTAATTTAGGAAAATCTCACCTAACTTTGACTAAAGTCAAAATGTAATTTGTTTTCATGAAACTACATCTCAGATATTAGTGTAATTAAATTTTGCAAAATGACATTTAAGATGTCAAAAACTATTTACAAGATGCATAAAGGGAAGTATCAAAATGTTCAACATCGAAGATCAAGAATCTTCATGGTTCCTTGCTTTGGGTGCAAAGCCTTCATACTTCTTCTTGGTCTCCTATATGAATGCA
The DNA here is from genome assembly GCA_007258455.2 of Sequoia sempervirens. Classification (NCBI taxonomy): domain Eukaryota; kingdom Viridiplantae; phylum Streptophyta; class Pinopsida; order Cupressales; family Cupressaceae; genus Sequoia; species Sequoia sempervirens. The sequence continues at coordinate 285,003,911 of VDFB02353493.1, read as the reverse complement.
TCATCTGGGCCAACTGTGTAATCTACAAGGGTGTGAGCTCTTGTGATCAACCCTTTAGAAAATGAATGGATTTTCTTGCACCCGCGAAGATGCGTCTTGAGATTATCAAGTGTTAGCCGTATATCACAAATGATATGTATTGAGGCTTTGGGAAAAATTGTCATCCTCAACTCGTTGCATAATGACTTCTTTGTAGATTTTGGATAGTTCACTGGATTAGAAGATTGCACCTTTAGGATCACTTGATGAAATCTAGAGAGAAACTGCAAGGATGGTGAATCAATAGGCATTAGCAAAAAAATTAGCATTGGGAAGCGTGAAGCGAGAAACGATGTTGAGCAAGCGTGAAATGAGCAACTAGGCAAGGAAAACGATGCGGGAATGAAGAAACAGGGTCCAAAATGGAAATAGAGCAAGTTTGAAGAGACTGAGTTAAAAACTGCCAAAAGTGTAAAGGTGTTAAAATTCAACACCATTGCACAAAAAATGACAGTCTGGAAAAAGTACAAAAGTGCTAAAATTCAACACCATTGCACAAAAAATGATTAAGTATAGAAAAAGTGCAAAGGTGCTAAAATTCAGCACCATTACACAAAAAATGACTAAGTCTGGAAAAAGTGCAAAGGTGCTAAAAATAATGCCATAGTAAAAAATTGGCTAAGTCTGGAAGAAAAGTGCAAGGGTGCTAAAATTCAGCACCATAGTAAAAAATTGGCTAAGTTTGGCAACAATGTGTAAGAGCGCACTTTTTTAGTGCTTCAACACATTTTTGAAAAATCACTTTTATGCAGGGGCGCTGATTTTTGGCGCCCCTGCACTTTCAACACCTAGCCAATTTTTGGTTGTGAGTAGGAGCACACTTTTTGGGTGCAACTGCATATTTCACAATTTAACTAAGTATGAACAGTGAGACTTCGTGAAGGAGCTCATTTTGAAGGTCTTCACGAGGTGAACATAGGGGGATGCTCAAATTAACTATTTGAGGCTTTGGAATGCATTTTGAGGTGGATTGAAAACCACCTCGTTTTGCGTGCTTGAACTTCACGAACCTAGGAAACATACAAGTTTCGTAGGGGGTTATCTGTGGAATGAGCACTACTAGATTCCATGATAACAACCTGCACTATAAAAAATGAGGTGGTGAGAGTGTTATGGAATATTGTAACCAGTTGGGTAGGTAGAAACAATCTACTAATGAGGATGGCATAGTTGGTGGAGCCACTCTTTTTGATGGTGACGCTAACTAAATCAAATGAACGCTCAATGCTACCCTAGGACTATGCATACGACTAACAGTGGAAAAAAGATCATATTTGGATAGGGAGACCTTTATGGAAAATTGATGGGTAATTAAGTGTGCGCTTAGAGTGCCTCATAGGCCACATGATGGAATTATTTGAGGTATGGGGATGTCATTATCATAAGTAGGCATATGTGGCGGTCGTACGGTTAGAAAAGGAAGGGGTTGCAATTTCAAAGGGTTCTCCTTTGCATGCACAGGATTATTATGGAAATGGAGCCAGGACATTTAAAGTTGATTGTTCCAGAGGCAAAGTTTGAAATTTGTGTGCAACAAATTATGAGAGCTTAGTGCAATTAAAAGGGAATGATCCTAAACATGAAATGTTGTGACTCATGGTACGACCCTATTACCCAAATTATGACTAGGCCATCTGATTTCCCTTCTTAGGTATTACTATTACCAGTTGTTAGATGCCTAAAGGGTAAATGGTGATAGGGATATTTAAATCATAATCAAGCAACCATTTGGAATAAGTGTTATATGGTCACACAAACACCAAACGATCACCCTCAAAAGCTTATATCATTATGATCCTAATTCAATCTATTATTTTGTGCAAGGATTTTTTTATGAAGGAAGATCATCCAGAGAGCTTACCACAGAAGGAAATTGCTCATGATACATTCACCTTTGGCATTGCACATCTAAAGGTTTGTTTATGGAACCACATATGTGACCTAAAGAAGACAAGGAAGGTGAGACCACAACGAATACAATCCAAGTGAAGAACTTGCACGATGTCTACCAAGCCTACGAAGGAGATGTGGTAGTCAGAAAATCACCTACAGGGCCGGAATAGGGAAAGGATCCCAACTCATGAATGATGCATGCAATAGATTACTCGGGGGAGTGTTACAAAATAAAATAGTGATAAAATCATTAGGGATGGCTGACAAATAGATGAAAGTGTGCCAAGAAGAGACAGTACCAAGAACACAAATGGCTATTTGCTAAAGTCAAAAAGGAGGAGGTTGTTTTATCTTTCCCAAATGATCATAATCCATTAGGAGTTGTCTCCTTAGATTGGGAATGGCTTATCCGTGTCCTGGTGATGCAAATATGCAAACAAGAACCGCTTGATTGACTCTAGAATTCTGGAAACACATCAAACAACAAACAACTTTTAAATAGTTTCAACTACAGTAAAAAGGGAAATCAGCTAGAAGACAAAATGCTATAGCACCTGGGCATTACAAGACAAAATAGGAATGAGACAAAATCTGTATTTTAAATTGCTATATAATGGGGGTTAGGTGAAACCCTGGTGTAAAGAAAATTTGAGACACACAATGCAAATTAATTGTAGCCATTCATTTGGGCTTTGGATAACTATAAATAGGGGCTTGCCCCTCATTTGTAAATGGTTGAAGAATTGGTGCAAAAGGCATTTGTAGCAATAGAAGACAACATTACATGATTTTATGGGTGTTCTCTTTGATTTTTCTCATCTTGCATGCATGGTTCTACTTCCATGTTAGTTTTAGATGTAGTTTCTTGAGTGGATGTGATAATGGAAATTTCTGTTATGGTATTTGATGAACTTTCAGCCCATACTTTTAGCACTTTTTTATGACAAATTGTTGTGTAAAGTTATCCTGGGCTTCTTTATTCCATTGCTGCAACCTAGTTCAATTGCATGTTCATGATGTGCATGTGCAATCTGAAAATCTGCATACCTTAGGAGATTGCACTGATTTTGTGTAGCTGTAGGTTCTCTTGGTCAAGCAAAATCTAGTTTGGGAAGTTTGTCTATTGTAGTAGCTTCCATTGTCACTGTTCATTCATAGCTTAGGATTAGAACGACTTTCTCAACCCTTTCTCTTTTGCTATTTATTTTAGTCCCTTGTTAGAGTAGGATTCCAAGCATCATCATGAAGCTAAATCAGATGAACTTGGTGAGTTTTAGCTTGTTGTTCTAAGTGGGCAACCACTGTTCATTCACCTACAACACTTTGAAACTCCATTTGCAGACCCAACTTCAACATGCTTTGTAACTCATATGTAAGACCGCCTTGTGATACCAACAAAACACATCAACCACTGAGATATTCCAAGCTTGTCAAGACCTGGAACCCGAGAGACCTTGGGGTAATTTTTAGAAACTTGTTGTTGGAGATTGCATTTCAAGAGAGGTAGTGCAATTATGCATTGCCTGTGTTGAGAGGTGTGAAAACACCCATCAACAATGGTATTTTAGGGTCCAAAAATCCATATTTCAATTTCAACTTGTAATAGTTGAATTTTGAGAAATTAAGTATATATACCTATAAATACAAGGTTATGTTCTAAGTTTCACCTAGAATTTTCAATATATCTCAAGAATATTTTTTTCCATGTAGTGCATCATATCAAGTTGGTGAAGATCCATAGAAAACATTCACAAAGTATGTTTAATCTTCTTATGCATGACATATGTTAGGTTAGCCAAGACTAGGACCTAAACATAAAAAGTCCAAACCAACATACACTTCTCAAAGAAAACACCTTCTAGATCGATATTACATTAGTTTCTCATCACACTACCATCATAGAGACTACCATTAGAATGAAAAAATTAGAATGTTCTTCGTAGGAAAATGTGGAGTCTCCCACATAGATATGCAGAGTAGAGAAACAACTGTAGTGTGTAGAGTTAAACTCTGTCAATGATAACTTTTTGCTCTGAACAAAAAAATTCTCAAGATCCTAGAAATAGCTGTCTAAATAAGTCATAATATCATGGTTAAGATTTCAAAGTCATATATTTTCTTGCGGTGAATTTCGAACTCAAAAACCAATGCACTGGTTCATCAATAAGGAAAACTTATGGTATACCAAGTAGGCTTCCCATACAATTGTCACCATGTTGACATCAATGACAACACAGGAACAACCAACACAGTCCATATTCAATTGATGCTCATGTTGCAAGGCTCCATAATTCCAACAATCTCCCCCTTTGGAATTGATGGCAACATGTATATCAAAAACATTTTTATGATATAAGGCAATTGAATACTCGCCCTTTCAAAACTGTTCTTTTAAAATAAAAATGTTTTTCCCTTATCTAACTCTATATCTCTTATCTCTCCCCCTTTGAAATCAATGGAAAAGGACATAGGGGTCTAGTATATGTATATGCATCAAGAAAAAAATTGATCAAAAATGATATGCAACCAAGGAATGTATCAAATTGAGGAGAAGGAACCTTTGAGGTTCTTTAAAGTATCCTTCCATGAAGATTTCCCTTATTCCCATGCTTCTTTCAAACTTACAAGAGTCTTGTATAGTAGTTCAAGCTTAGTCAAAGACTTTATGCTGTTCGCTAGGTTATTGGGATTGAGATTAACTTCTGATAGACCACCAAGACTGTCAAGAACACTAGATACAAGGATATGCCTGAGTTTTACCATATCTTTGGGTGTCACAAATTGCTTAATAACTTATGTTCTTTAATCTTGTAGGGAAAATAATTTGTCTTGAAGCTACATAATGTAGGACCATTTCTGATTGTTTCTATCATTTGCTAGGTTGTACATATTTGCTTGAGTACTCATCTGAGTTTCACTCTTCCTTATCTCATCTCTTATATTTAGTGTGTTGTTAGACCAATTTAAGAAAAAAGAAAGCAATTCCTAAGCTTCTTTCTCACAAATCTATACACCCTCCAATTCCTTCACCACTTTGTGATGTCCATCTACACATTTCTTCTTGATATCTTCTAAATTTTCTTCTATAGAACTAATTCTAGTTTGCACTTCTAGTCCAAAGATATATGCTTTCAAAGAATTAATCATGCTTCTAAGATTTTCCACAATTGATATAGATGAGTCAAAGTTAGCACTGAGGATTACCTTCTACAATTCTTTTAAAGCTCCTTGATTTTTTATGCTTTCATGCTCATGTTGAGCTCTCTATGATTCACTTTATTCTTATTTGATGACTACACCTTTTCTCTTCTTTCTTGTTTCGGTTGCACTACCGAAGGATTCTTCTTCATTGGGATTCTTAGGGCTCTCCAAAAGTATTTTTGCATAATGATAGATCTTAGCCTTAGTCACTTCATAATCTAATTCAAATATCCATACCAATCTGGATTCAATTGCTTCCATATAATAGAAATTTGTAGAAACTAGGAAATTAATATTTCCAGAGTTCCTATCAGTCACAATTTCTGGAATCCTTAATCTTTTGTTCATCCTCATTTGAAATGTTCCAAAGAATGCAGCAAGAGCAGTCTCTTGAGCATCTGAAACACCAAGGTTCATCATGAGAATCCTGATCTGATGAGCAATAGGTTTTGTATTTGTCCATTCTATCCTTTTGATTACTAGTAACTCTTTCATGAAGTAAAAGAGTAAGCAGACAATCAAATTTTTGTATTAGAATGTATTTTTCTTGCTCTCCTTGATTTCCTTCAAGTTCTTCAAAAGATGCATTCGAAGTAGCTCACACAGGTCATAATCCATACCTCTCCTAATCATATCAATTACAGTGTGAACAACAATAGTAGAAACTATGTGGTCATTGCTAAGTAAGAAAACTTTGTGACCAATAACCATCACAACATACCTAATGAGCAGATCTTCAATTATTATCAAAACAAGTTCTTTCCCTTCGAGGGTTGCACTAGTCATCTCAATTATCTCTTTTTCATTCATAGATTTTCGTCTAGGTACTGGTTGGTCCAGAGGAACACAAACTAGTTATATCTCTTATTGCTTCTCTGGTTATCAAATGGGCTTTGTCAATCCACATTGATTCATCATGAATCCTAATCAAAATTATTCGAATGTATTTCTTGTCAAATTCAAACAGAGGAACTTTTTTCCATACATCCAACTTCTTCTCAACTAATATTTTGTATACATCATGATTTTCTTCCAACTGATTCTTCCATAGGATACTTAACTAAACCGATGAAAGTTCATCAATTTTACTATGTACATATGAATAGATATCTTCAATGGGTAACACTCTAGGAGGAATACAAGAGAATGCACCAACAGATACATCTGACATAATTTTCAAACATTTCCTCAATTTGACTTGTAATCTATCTGAAATATTCACAACCTTTGAATTATCCATTGCATAAAAGTGAAAGATTGTGCAAGTAGAATACCTCTATAATTTCCAATGAAGAATAGGATAGATGAACAACTTCCAGAGTACGCTTTGAATCTACTTTGATTTCTTTTTCCTTCACCAAATCCTGAAACTCTGAATTGCTCTGGTTTGTTTAAACTTCTACACGCTTCTCCGTATTCACAAATGTTTTTGTTTAATGCAATTTCCTTGACACTTCTAAATTTATTTCTTTCATTTCAAATTATTTTGCAATATATGCTTCAAATTGTAGGTAGATCACCTCAAAATTCATGTGTGCTTTCATCCTTTAAAATTCTATAAACTTCATTCTTCACACATGTGTTTAAGAAATTCCTTTTGCATGAAATATTGAATTTGTAACCATATTAAATATACTTCTGTCATGATGTGACATTAAGTAACGATGAGGGGTTTATTACATTTTATAATAATTGATCCCCCTTAGTCATTGCCAGACTTAAAATTTGATGGGCACATCCGTACCAGAAGATGACATAGATAAAATTGATGATTTTGATTCAGCTTGATTGAATTCTCCTTCCTTTCTCTAGATTCTTTTCATCTCTTTTCTTATCTCTTCTGGATCAATGATTGGTTCATGTCTCTTTTCCGGATAGATATTTTTTATCCTTCTGCAATCTCTAGCATAGTGTACCATATTATTGCAATCAAAACAAATACATTCTTCCTTCCATACTTTCTTTTATTCAAACTATATTCACACTAATTAGCCTTGTGTCCAAACATTTTTCACTTAAAACATTTGTCGAAGAATTATAAAGTATCATTCATTCTAATTTTGTAGTTCTTTTCCTTATGACCAAATTTATTGCAAGAATAACATACACCATTAAAAGATAAATACCTTTGAGCATTAGGTTGTTTGATGGGAGTCCTTCCAGTATTGTTTCTTAAGAGCTTGATTTGTCCATTTTTGCGATGAGTCTTCTTGTCAAGAGGTTACTTTGTTTTTGAACTCTGTCCTTCCTCAAATCCTAAGCCACTTTTATCCTTCGCAGGCCTCTGAGAAATAATTAACTCATCAAGCATTGTAGAGCTTACCTTGAATTTATCCTCGAATCTTTTTCCCTTTTCTAGATATGATTTTAGAATTTCCATCTCTTGCTCAAGCTCAATACATTCATCCATCTTCATTTGAATTTCAACTTTTTGAAAGTCTTCAATTATTTTCTTTTCTTCTAATTGATGTAGCAGTCCAGTGATATCATCATGTTCTCTTATTAATTGATCACAAGCTTCTTCATAATTTCTCCTCTGACTCTTGATACAATCATTTGCTTCCTTCAACTTATTCTTGATAACTTCATTTTCTTTTGAATGCTCAATAAAGATCACTTCCAAAGGAAAAAAATTCTTATATTCAAATTCTAGGACTTCCTCAAGCATTAGGCTTCTACAGAGGAACTAGGATTTGATACCAATTGTTGAATATCCAAAATATTGAGAGGGGGGGTGAATCAGTATTCCATAAAACCATTATGCTAAAATCTATCTAAACATTATCACAATTTTGACTAAATCAATAAGAGAGAACATAAAAAAAATACAATGCATCAACACACTTGAACACTGAGATTTTTAAGTGGAAAACCCAAAATGGGAAAAACCACGGTGGGGATTAGCTCACAATATATTATATTTGGATACAAGATATTACAAGGCTCACTGTCAGGACTCACCGTCCTTGAAAGGCTCACACCTTGAATACAAAAGATGACTAACCACCAAGATACAAAATTTATGGCTCACTGCCAAAAGTATGAACTAATAGAATACACCTTATGTGTGTAGGGTTCAGTTCCAATGAAGCTTTGAATATGAAGTACTGCTTCTCACATTAGCCACTCAACAATTCTGTTATGATCTTTAACTAATAAATCATTTAGGCTCGTATATTCAAATATTCCTCAATACTCTTTGCAATTCACCATATTTCTCTTCTTTCTCCTTCCCACACTCACACTTTCACATGTTCACTCCACACACATTCACACTCATCTCCTTCAAAGAGTCTTACATATATATGCAAGTGTATCTCATTCATCAATTAGGTCAACCTAATTAGATGAAAGAAAACTAATCAAAAGCACTCTTTTTGGCACCATATAATATTTAAAACATTTTTTGTCCATGTAGTGCATCATATCAATTTGGCGAAGATCCATAGAAAACATTCACAAAGTATGTTTAATATTCTTATGCATGACATATGTTAGGTCGACCAAGACTCAGACCTAAACATAAAAAATCCAAACCAACATACACTTCTCAAAGAAAACACCTTCCAAATCGATATTACATCAGTTTCTCATCACATTACCATCATAAATACTACCATTAGAACCACAACATTAGAATGTTCTTCTTAGGAAAATGTGGAGCCTCCCACACAGATATACAAAGTAGAGAAACAATTGTAGTGTGTAGAGTTAAACTCTGTCAATGATAACTTTTTGCTCTCAACACAAAATTCTTAAGATCCTGGAAATAGTTGTCTGAATGAGTCATAATAAGATGCCTAAGAAATTAGAGTCATATCTTTTCTTGCGATGAATTTTGGACTCAAAAACCAACGCACTGGTTCATTAGTAAAGAACACTTCTGGTAGAGAATAGCTTCTGGTATACCAAGTAGGCTTCTCGTACAGTTGTCACCATATTGACATCAATGAAAATGAAAGAACAACCAACATAGTCCATATACACTTCATGCTCATGTTGCAAGGCTCCATAATTCCAACAATCTCACCTAGAAATCTAATTTTTGGCTTTTCAACATTGAAACCTGACAAATCAAAAGCTATAGATTAGTATCAGAGGCTCCCAAGAGTGTCTTGAAAACCCTGGCAAAATACCCATTCGCCCATGGGAAAATGAGTACTAGACAACCTCTTGAAAGTGAATTTTGGTAACTGGTAAACATCATTTTTCCCTTCTTAGATATGCAATAAGTTTTCTATTTCTGTCAATATTGAGCTTTATATTATTGTTGCAAGTTTGAATTGGCATAATTAGGTTGATTTTCTATTTTTAGTTTGTGTTGTTTGAACTTTTCTCCTGTCCTCAAGCATAAGGAAATCTAAATATTCTCACATTGAGTTGATTCACCTAAGGGTTGTTAGTCAATTCTTTGTGGGGATCTCATTTCATAATGAAAGTAGGAAGATAGGTCCATCATAATCCCATCCCACATATTGATTGCACCTATTTTTCTATATTTCAATATGAAAGCTAATCCTTTGTGAAATGAAATGATTCACGAATCACCAAGATAGATCCCATTGGACCCATAATGTGTGTATGATGTCCCATTAAGCTCTATCCCATTAAGCTCTGCATGTTTTGGAATAGGTTTGCACTGAGAAATTTGGACCAGGTCAGCCTCAAATGCTCTGACTGTGAATTACAGTAAATTCTAAGAGCAATAAATTTCTAAAAACAAATGCAAATGATCTAAAATTTGGATATGATGTAGATGACTTTGTGTAGATGTTATATCCTGCTTTGTGAGTTGAGAGATGATAATGTGGTGAAATTCAAAATGAAATACTGAAATTGCTATTGAATGACATGCAAGAAAAGTGAGTCACTCATTTTCCAAGTCTAAGAGGAAAACCAAGACATTCCACCTCAGCCTAAGAAATCCAAGATGAATCTTCCACTATTTTTCCTTTCCACTTCACCAAATATTCTTTGTACTTCTTGTTCCTAGTGCTCCTTCTAGTTATGGTATCCAAAATTTTCTCAATCTCCTTTGGTGGTCGATGTGGTAATTGTTCCTTCATATCAATTTTATGGACATTGATACTTGATTGTCTTTCATGATACTCATATATATATCTACAATATTAAAAATAGGTGATATACCTAATCTCTCTAGTAACTTCACTTCATATGCATTTCCAAAATCAAACTTCCTTAGAATCTTACATGGTCCAAACTTCCTCATCTTCAGCTTGTTGTATGTTCCAAATGGAAATCGTTCCTTCCTTAGATAAACCATCACTTCATCTCTAATGACAAACTCCTTATGTTTCCTATGCTCATCTGCCTTCTCCTTATACTTACTATTCATATCCTCCAAGTTCTTTCAGACCAAATTATGTAATGTCTCCATGAATTCTACAATATCTTTTGCGTCTACACTCCTCTTATTCTCTATACTAATGTCTCTTAGTTTTGAAACTCCTCTGGGATGTCCTATCACAATCTCAAATGGTGTCTTCCCTATACTCCAGTTCACTAAATTATTTTATGAAAATTCTTCTTGCGGTAGAATTATGTCCCAATTTCCCACCTTGTCTCCAACCAAACATCTCAACAGGTTACCCAAAACTCTATTTACCACTTCTGTTTGTCCATCTAGTTGTGGATGATATGCTGAATTGAACTTTAGGTCTGTCTTCATGTTCTTCCACAATGTACTCCAAAAGTATCCAATGAATTTAGTATCCTTACATCTAGAACAATACTCTTAGGTAATCCATACAATCTCACAAGCTCCTTGAAAAATAAGTCAGCAACATGCACAACATCATTAGTCTTCTTGCAAGGAATGAAATGTGCCATTTTAGAAAATCTATCCACTACTACCATTATCTAATCATGTCTTCTTTGTGTTCTTGGTAATCCCAATATGAAATCCATGCTTATATCTTCCCAAGGCCTCTTCGGTTTTTATAATCTAGTATTTTGACTACTCCCTTTTGCTACTTAACAAATTTTGCAACTTTGAACAAAATTCCTGACATCCTTATACATCTGCGACCAAAAATAATGTTCACTCACCAAAGCTACTGTCTTATCCACTCCAAAATGTTTTGCTAATCCTCCACTATTCTTCTCCTTAATTATATTCTCCTTTAGTGAACTCCTTGGAATACACAACTAATGTCATTTGAACAACATATCTTCTTCAATGAAATAATCTAACCATTGGATTTGATCTATCACTACTAGTTCCTTACATGCTCTCCAAGCTTCAACAAAATTTGGATCATCCTCATACATGTGACTTAGTTCTTCAAAACCCAATATTTCTACCCTCATCTATTTCAACAAATTCCTTCATTTGCTTAATGCATCTACAACTTTGTTTGACTTTCCACTCCTATGCTTCAACACGAATGTATAACTCTACAAGAAAAAATTTCTCATGTCTTTGATTCAACTTCCCTTGACTGTTCAAATATTGTAAAGCTTGATGGTCTGTATACAACACGAAATCCTTAGGTAGTTTAAATAATGTCTCCAATTCTTCAAGGCTTGAATTATGGCATAGAATTCTTGATCATAAACTCACTATCTTCTAGAATCATTCAAATTCTCACTAAAAACGCTATAGGTATCCCTTCTTGACTCAACACTACTATTGCATTTCTACTGGCATCACAATCAACTTTAAATACTTTGTCAAAATCTAGTAATGCTAACACTAGCTTCTATATCACCTTTTGCTTCAACAATTCAAAGCTCCTTTGTGCTCTGGATGTCCACTTAAAGTCCTTATCTCCTCTCATTTTCTCTATCATAAGTGTATAAATGCTACTAAAACTTTGGATAAGCTTCCGGTAGAAACTTGCTAATCCATGAAATGATCTCACTTCTCCAATGTTCACCAGTGTAGGCCAATCAATTATTGCTCTAAACCTTCTCAAGGTCCATCTTCAATCCTTCAACATAAATAACAAATCCAAAGTATACCAACTCTATCTTCATAAAGCTATACTTCTTGACATTAATCAACAAATTCTCCCTCTCAAACTTTGCAATACTTGTTTGATGTGCAACAAGTGTTCTTCTCTAGTATTACTGAAAACCAAAATATCATCCAAGTAAACAATGGAAAACTTACCCAAGAATTTATTTAGTACCTCATTCATTAATCTCATGAAAGTGCTTGGTACATTGGTCAATCCAAAAGGTATCACTAACCACTCATACAACCCTTCATTAGTCTTGAATGTGGTTATCTATTCAGCTCCTTCTCTGATCTTGATCAGATGGTATCCACTCTTCAAGTCAATCTTTGTGAAATACTTTCCTCCACTCAAACAATCCATAATGTCAACCATCCTTGACAATGGAAATCTATAATTGATAGTGATCCTATTGATTGATCTAGAATCTGTACACATTCTCCACTCTCCATATTTCTTTGGTGTAAGTACAATAGGTACCACACATGGGCTTAAACTTTCTCTAATCAATCCCTTCTTGAACAACTCTTGTATCTATTGGTTCAACTTTGCATTCTCTATCAATGTCATTCTATGTGCTGCCTTGTTTGGAAAAATTGCTCCCGATATTAAATCTATGTGATGAATGATGCTCCAGAATGGAGGAAGTCCATCTGGTATGTTCTCTGATATGATATCTTCATACTTGGTCAACAATTCTGGTACTTCTTCACCCTATGGTAGAATTTTCTACCTTTGGACTATTGCTTTTCTTTGGAATCAATGAAAAATACATATTTTCATGCCTCAATCCATCCAAAAATTTCCTTCCATCTTCCAAACATAGTATGGTAGTGCCACAAACTTTAGTCTTCTCCTCTTCCTCCAAAGGTATCAACATGATTCTTTCCATTTGAAGTTATAGTATAGATAATTCTTCTTCCATCATGGATTTCCTTCTTATCATATTACCATGGTCTTCCTAATAGTAAATGACATACATCCATAGGCATAATATCACACAATACTTCATCCCTATATGATCCTATATGAAATTTTACCAAACATTGGTCATTCACCAATATCTTATGCTCATCTTCAATCCATGCTATCCTATAAGGGTTTGGATGTTTCAATCTCTTCAATTTCAATGGTCACCATCTCTTTGAAACTAGATTATCAGTGCTACCACTATCAATGATAACTTTACATAAATTTCCTCTGAACTTACATCTGGTTTTGAACAAACTCTTCCTTTGCGAAGGTTCCTTAGTCACTTCTTCATGCATCAAAGCTCTCCACATCACCAATTATTTTCCTTTCTTTGGTTTCCCAATTGAATTAGGGTATTCAACATGTTCTTCTTCTACATCTGTTCTTTTGGTATGCTTAGGTTTCTTGCTAGTGCTTACTTGATGGCATTCAAATGCTTTATGTCCTCCATCTCCATACTTGAAACAAGTTCCTTCGAATTATCTTTTCTCAAATCTTCCTTCATCTCTCTAGTATCCTTCATTGCGGTAAGAATAATGACCTCCTCTATCATTGCGATAGGAATTTATATCTTCTCTCCATTTGTGGTATGAATTGTGATCCTTCTCTTCTCTTCGGTAGGTTTTACATCTTTGTTTTGATCTGCATAAGGTCTTCTTTCTCTGAATTGTGATCCACTCCTATGGAATCTTCCTCTTGCACTTCTCCGCCTTTGTTCAAACTTGTTCAACTTCTCCTCTACCTTTAATGCAAACTAATATACTTCTTCAATTGATGTCATCTTTACCAAGCTCAATTCTTGTTGAATGTTTGTTCTCAGTCCATTGATATACCTCACCACTTTTTCTTTACTTGCTTCATTACGTCCATTCCTAATGAGGGTATGTGCAAGATCATGGGGTCCAAACTAGGCCTTTAAGTGGTGATGAAAATTTAGAAAATCAAAGTTAGGCAACTTGACATAAAAATTTGAATAGGTTATTAATATAATTTGAAAAATATGTAAGAACAAAAGTTGTAGCAAATTGAATTTAGTTTCTAGGCTACTAGTCCTTTTTTGGAAAAAAATAAATTTGTTTTGAGAAAATTTGAAATTTCAATGTGCCACAGTGGTATTAAATTTTCAGGAAAAAGATAAGAAGTAGGTGTATGTCTAACCACCCTAAGTACAAGGAAAAATAATATTTTTTTTGAATTTTTCAATATAAGTAGAGGACACATACCTGGATGTGCCAAATTTTTTTTTGTAAATTTTTTCCATGTAAATAATTAGTTATGATTTTTTTATTAGAAATTTTCAGAATTATTAAAACATCTATGTTTGACCACCATAACTTGGTCAAAAATTTATGATTTTTTTTTTATCCTATAGTATGCGAAGCATAGAATGTGGTGCATCTTGTAGATTTGAAAAATGTTAAGTAATTTGAAAGTTATAGATGTTTTTCAATCAACCTATAAATTAGGACTTTAGACCTAATATAGGTAGAAAATCAATAATAATTATTTATTAAATTCAGAATAAGACAAAAGTTATATTGGTGGAAAGCTAACATTTTTTTCTATAAACCCTTTTCATTTGATGAAATTCGGATAAAAAAAAGTTGTTAGCCACAAGGGCGAACTTTGAAAAACTAAGAAAACTTTTCAAAACACGTATTTTAGGTTGACTTTCTAGGTTAGACAATCTCAAACCAAATCCCGAGCCAATATCCATTTTGGTTTGGTAATACCAAACTAAAATGGATTCAAAACGAATATCTGTTTTGGAAAGATGGAACCCATTTTTTTGAAAAACAAAACAGATATCCATTTCAAATAGATATCTATTTTGAAGACCTAAAAAACTCTTTTTAGTAAAATGGGCATAACTTTTGTGTTTCTTATCAAAATTTTGACTTTTTATAGGTGTTGGAAAGGTGATTGAGAGCTCTACATAATGGAATAGGTGGTGTTTCTATATTTTACATAGTAAAATAATTATAACCATTTGAACTTCATATTTCATTTTTGAAACATCAAATGCTCACTACTTTCACATGCAAAGTCTTTTTTTCATGATTTTTTTGTAACACTCATCTCAAAATACTTGAAATATTAGAAATAGTAGTGAATAATGAATTATTTATATTTTTTTTAGTAAGGAGATGAAAAATCCTTCACAAATCATCATATCTCTCTATCCCTTTCTCTACCTCTCCATATATCACTATGTCTCCCCTTAAGCTCTAGACATATCCCTCCCTCCTTTCTTCTCTCTCTATCCCACTTTATACCTATCTTTCTCACTCTCTCTCCTTGAGCTCTAGACCTATCTTTCTACCTCTATCTCCATCCTTTCTCTCTCTCTCTCCACCTTTCTCTCTTAGGTCCCTCTCACTCCCTCTCTCTCTTTTTCTCCATCTCCCTCTTACTCTCCATCTCCCCTCTCCATTTCTCTCTATCTCTCCCTCCCTTTGAAGTATCTCTCCCTCTTAGGTCTCTCTCTCAGGTCTCTTCGACTCCCTCTCTCCCTCCTAGGTCTCTCTCCCTCTCTCTCTTTGTTCTCTCCCACTCCCTCTCTCTCTTTGTTCTCTCCCACTCCCTCTCTCTCTCTCAATCTCTCACTCACATTCACACTCTCTCCCTCTCAGGTCTCTCTCTCTCTCTCAGGTCACTACCACTCCCTCTCCATCTCCCTCTCACTCTCCATCTCCCTCTCTCCCCCTCTCTCTCTCCATCTCTCTAAAGTCTCTCTCCCTCTTAGGTCTCTCTCTCTCACACACACCTCCATCTCCATCAT
>VDFB02353493.1:284956867-284987733 GCA_007258455.2 Sequoia sempervirens | reverse complement strand
GGGAGTGGGAGGGACCTAAGAGTGAGAGTGAGAGAGAGAGAGAGGAGATGGAGAGGGAGAGGGAGATGGAGAGGGATAAAGAGAGGGAGATGGAGTGGGAGGGACCTGAGAGAGAGAAGGAAGGATGGAGAGAGAGGTAGAGAGATATGTCTAGAGCTCAAGGAGAGAGAGTGAGAAAGATAGGTATAAAAGGGATAACTCTCTCTCCCCCCCCTTCTCTCTCTTTGTAGATACTTTTTGTAGCAAGGAGATTTATATTTTTTTGTAGTGATATATAGAGAGGTAGAGAAAGGGATAGAGAGATATGATGATTTATGAAGATTTGTTCATCTCCTTGCTACAAAAAATATAAATATTTCATTATTCATTACTTTTTCTAATGTTTCAAGTATTTGAAATGAGTGTTACAAAAAAATCATGAAAAAAAGACTTTGCATATGAAATTAGTGAGCATTTGATGTTTCAAAAATGAAATATTAAGTTCAAATGATTATAATTATTTTTTGGTTTATAATATAGAAACACCACCTAGTCCATTGTGTAGAGATCTCAATCACCTTTCCAACGCCTATAAAAAGTCAAAATTTTGATAAGAAACAAAAAAGTTATGCCCATTTTACTAAAGAGGGTTTTTTATGTTTTCAAAACGGATATCCGTTTTGTTTTTCAAAGAAATGGGTTCTCGCTTTCCAAAATAGATATCCATTTTGAAAAAAAAATGAATATTCATTTTGAAAAAAAAATGGATATCCATTTTGAAAACAAAACGGATATCTATTTCAGTTTGGTATTACCAAACCAAAACGGATATTGTACCCAAGCCTGCAAAAAGTCAAAGGCATGAATTCTACATTTTTGGATGTGTTAAAAATGCCTTTTTCATTGCCACTTTTTGGACCCCCATGATCTTTCACATACCCATGATCATCTTGTAGAATTCTTCAATATACTCCTTCACAAATTTCTCCTTTTGCCTCAAGTTATGCAATCTTTTCAACAATTCAAGTTCATAGTCAGTTGATATGAATTGATTATTCAACTTTATCACCATTCTATCCCATTGATATTTTCTCTTTTCCTATTCTATTTCTATCCAATTGAACTTATTTCCACCATAAAGCAACATAACCTTTCAACTTTATTTTCACAAATATTACTCTTCCTAGATCTTAAATTTCTCATACTCAAAATATTCTTCCATTTCATTGATCCAATCAATCAATTCTTTAGGATTTGAATTTCTCACATAATTTTGAATTTCAACTCTAGGCCACTTACCAATTTTGGTTATTTCTTTCAACATATTTATCTAATCTAATTCTTCTTCTTCTTCTTTGCCTAGGGCTTCTATAAATTGATTCACAACATGATTTGCTTCATCCTTGCTTTCATCCTCATGTCTATGGTTTAGGCCTCACCTTTCGTCTTCTTCAACTGCATCCAATCAGACTCGCATTTGTGCATCATTTCCAACATTTCATCCATTCTTCTAGTGATATTCACCATCGTAGGCACTCTCCTTGGTGGCATCTCTACCCTCGAATTTGGTGCAACTACCTCACAATTGGCAATCGGTTGAAAACACATGCAGTCTGCCTCAAGTTGGATTTTTTTCACTACAAGGAATTCCTTTAGGACTCACAAACTCACTCTGATACCACTTTGTGCACTCATGGATGGAGGTTACAGAAGGAACAATCCAAATTGTGCAGCTTAGAGTCAACACAACAAAAATAACACAAGAAAGTATTCTATAAATATGAATATTTATTGAATTGGAAATCTTGCATGCAACATATGCCTCATGGGAAAATAACTAGGGCACACAGGCCTACCGCAAGGGTTTCCAACATTATAAATGGCCAAAGGCCTTATTACAGTTCCTTGAAGTGTTGATACAAAAATCTATCTATCTACATATCACTAAATGAATGAATAACTAATGATTGACTTCCAAATGATTACAAATGATTTTAAGTATGATTCTCTAGCTCCAACAAAGGTTTGCATGGCCACAAGGGTTTACAAACCCGATGAATGAAAAACTGTGAAGGTCAGCCTCATAATATGAAAGATAATTCTTCACTAAATGAAATGATTTACGAATCTCTAAGATAGATCCCATTGGACCCAAAATGATTGTATGATGTCCCATTAAGCTCTTCATGTTTTGGAATAGGTCTACACTAAGAAATCTAGACCAATTCGGCCCCAAATGCTCTGACTATAAATTATAGTGACATCTTGACCGATAAATTTATAAAAACAAATGCAAATGATCTAAAATTTAGATATGATGTAGATGACTTCATGCAGATGCTATATCCTATTCTGCAAGTTGAGAAATGATAATGCAGGGTGAAATTTTGAAATTTATATTGAATGAAATGTAAGAAAAGAAATGTTTTTGGTTGATCATATAGGATTTCTTTACAATCGGGGATGCTCCTGCATCAACAATAGAGAGGGTTAAGGAGATAGAGATAGAGAGGAAGATAAAAATGGAGATGGAGATAGAGAAGGAGAGGGACAAATAAAGAGAGGGAGGAGAGAGGGATAGATAGAGATGGAAGAGCTAAATATATAGAGAGGGAGAGAGAGGGAGAAAATGGGTGAGGGAGAGATAAATTTATATAAAGATAGAGAGGAAGTGATATATAGAGAGAGGATAGAGAGGAATTTATATGTAGAGAGAGGTAGTTAGAGGGAGAGATATAGGGGTGGAGAGAGATGGAGAAATTGAGAAGAAATATGAAGAGATAGAGATAGAGAGGCAAAGAGATACAAATATAGAGGTCTAGGAAGAGTGAGAGGGAGAGAGGGAGACATTTCTAGAGATATAGGGGGAGAGAGGAAGATAGAAGTATAGATGAAGATAGAGCGAGAGAGAAAGAGGGAGATGAATAGATAGAGAGATAGAGAGAGGTATATGGGGAGATAAATATAGAGAGAGATAGGGAGATAGAGAGGGAGAGATAGAGTGGAAGAGATATAGTGATATAGAGGAAGAGGGAGAGAAAGATACATAGAGAGCTATAGATGGTGAGATAAAGTGATAGAGAGATAAATATATAAGGAGATAGAGAGAGGGGGAGAGAGATAGATAAACATAAAGAAGTATAGATAGAGATGGAGAGGAGAGATAAATATGAGATAAATAGAGGGAGAGAGAAAGAGTGATATAGAGATATATGGGAAGAGAAAGGGAGAGAGGTAGAGTTAAAGAGGGAGAGAGAGGAGGGGGAGAGAGGGAGAGAGATAGGTAGAGAGGGAGAGAGAGAAGAAGAGGGGGAGAGAGGGGGAGATAGATCAATATATCTAGAGAGGGAGAGGGAGGGAGGGAGATCTATAGAGAGATAGAGAAGGATAGGGAAAGAGAGAGAGATAGGGAGATAGAGGTAGAGAAATATATGGATAGAAATAGATAAAGAGGAGTGAGAGGGAGGAGGGAGAGAGAAATATAGATAGAGATATAGATTAGGAGAGATAGAGAGAGAACCTGAGTGATATAGATAGAGGGAGATATAGAGAGATAAATAGGGAGAGGGAGAGAGATATGGGGGGATAGAGGTAGAGAGATATGGATAGAAATATACAGAGAGAGAGAGCTCGATAATGAGATATATAGAGAATGAGGGAAATATATAGAGAAATAAGGTGATAGAGACAAGTAATAGAGAGAGATGTATAGATCTAGAGGGAGAGAGATAGGGAGGGGGAAATAAGGAGTGTGTGTATAGGAGTGAGAGAGAGAGAGATGGATATATAAATGGATAGGGAGGGAGAGAGAGGGAGAGAAATAGAGAGAGGAAAGAGGAGAAGTAGAGAGATATAGAAAGAGAGAGTGATAGGGAGGGATAGGGATATAAAGAGGGAGGGATAATGATTGAAAGGAGAGGGAGAGATGGAAGGAGAGAGGAAGATAGAGGGAGAAATAGAGATAGAGAGAGGGAGACAATGGGAAAGGGGAAATGGAGAGATATAAAGATAAATAGGGATATACATAGAGAGAGTAGGAGAGATGGAGTGAATAAGAGAGATAGAGATAATGAGATATAGATAGAGAGGGAGAGGGAGAGATGGGAGGATAAAGATAGAGGGGGCAAGAGTGAGAGATAGAGGAGGTGATAAAGACAAGTAATAGAGAGATAGAGAGGGGAGAGATAAGATAGAGACATGGAGGGAGAAACATGGAGTGTGTGTGAGAGAGAGTGAGACAAACATGGAGATAGATATAGAGAGGGATAGTGATAGATGGGAAGATAGAGATAGAGGGGGAAAGAGTAAGAGATAAAGGAGGTAATAGAGAAAAGTAATAGAGAGAGAGTGAAAGAGAGATAGAGAGATAGAGAGAGGGAGAGATAAAGGTAGAGATAGGGAGGGAGAAATAAGGAGTGTGTGTGAGAGATAGTGAGAGAGAGATACAGAGGGAGAGATATATATAATAGATAGAGATGGAGGGAGATAAATAAAGAGATCTGATAGAGAAGTATCTAGAGATATAGAAAGAGGGAGTGATAGGGAGAGATGTAGAGAGATAGGGAGTAGAAAGATGGAGAGATAAAGAGATAGATATAGTGAGAAATATAAAGGGGAAGAGAGAGAGATGAATGGAGAGGTTAGGAGATAGTGAGGAAGATGGAGATGGAGATGGAGAGAGAGAGGGGAGAGACAAAGAGAGGGAGAAAATGAGAGGGAGAGATGGAGGGATAGAAAGACTTGTTATTGACTGATATTTACAACTCTAGCGAGTGGTACACAATGATATTCAACTATTTAAAAGATGGTACTTTTCTTGAGCCCACTACTAAGAACACTTGAGCTCGTATTTGAAAACTTGCATCTAAGTACATAATCCTTGCGGAAATGTTATACAAAATATCATTTAATGGTATTTTACTTAGATGTCTTAAACAATCTAAAATCCCTATAACACTTGAAGAAGTTCATGCCGATGCTTGTAGAGGAAATTTTGGAGGAAGATCATTAGTTCAAAAATTAGTTCATGTAGGATACTATTGGGGAAACATGGAACATGATTGTTTTTCCTACATTAAGAAATATCATAAATGTCAAGAGCACAACAATTTGATTCATGCTCCTGCTTTTGAGCTTCGTTCCCAAGTTCCTATTTGGCCATTCTTGATTTGGTGTTTGGATCTTATTGGAAAAATATTACCACCTTCTTCCGTTGGACATACGTTTATCATTACCGCAACTAACTATTTTACAAAATGAGTAGAAGCTATCCCTCTTTGTTCCACGACAACTAATGCAATATGCCATTTCATATTGGAACACATTATTGCTCGCTTTGGTCTCCCTTCCGCATTGATTTCAGATAATGGAACTCCATTTAAGAACAATGATGTGAAGAAATTCTTGGAAACCTTTCATATTCAACATTTATTTTCGACACCATATTACCCACAATCAAAGGGACAAGTGGAATCAACTAACAAGACTCTTGAACAAATTCTACAAAAAATAGTAAAAAAAATAACAAGGATTGGCATACTCAACTAGCTTATGCGTTGTGGGCTTACCATACAAGCATTATAGCATCTATTGGAAACACTCCTTATAACCTTGTTTATGGTGCTAAAGCAATAATGTCCTTGGAGTTAGAGATTCCTTCACTACGAATTGCTCTTAGAGGACTTATTGACGATACTACTTATAAAAAGAGCAACAATTGCATCAAATTGAAATGTTGGATGAACAATGTATCAATTCTCTCGAGCATCTCCAAGCTTATTCCAAAATAATGCAATGTAGTTATAACGATAATGTTGTCCCTCATGCATTTAATAGAGGTGACTTGGTGTTATATGAAAATCAATGTAATGTCAATGAAAAAGGAAAATTCAGCCCTAATTGGTTAGGACCTTATGTAATCAAAGAAAATTATGGGTCCGGAGCCTACACATTAACGAAAATGGATGGTACATCCCTAAAAGAACCTATCAATGTTGCAAATTTACATTGGTATTATGCATAGCTCTCCTCTTTTTTGAATAGTGTGTTAAAGAAGTGTTGTTAGATTTTGTAGATGATGTTCTATTTTATCTTGCATTGCTTCATTCTTTGAAAAACGATAAAAATGTGGCTTAGAGTCTAAAGTGATTCTTCAATTGGTTTGAATTATTACTTTAGTTACCATACTATTCAAAAGAAAATATTATGTGTTATGTTAATTTAGTTCCTTATATGCATTTAATGTTATTAGATCATAGGTGCATTTAAGTTAACATAACATACTTCACCACAATGTAGTATCTAACATAAACTAAAAAATGTTTTAATTAGATTGAACATAAACATTGAATCATGGAGATATTTATTAGACATTCTTGCAAAGGATATTTAATAAATGACATTTGACATTTAATTCAACATAAGATCATAAAAACATAAATGATCATATATCATATATCAAAAGTTCAAGTACATATATCAATGAACACAATGCTAATAGGGCCTGTGATTGCTAGAACCCTCAACACCTAGTGGCGGCCCTCATCGGGAAATAGTGGTATGTGATTATGTCCTGCTCAAGGACCTCATGGCTTCCTGTAGGCCTCATACCTCTCCTCTCATATTTGCCTCTCGTATGAGTGCCTCAACACACTCCTGCTTTATGCGATCTCTCTCTACCTATAGCCTAGCCATATCTCTCTCTAGCCTCGAGATTTCTACTCAGAGGGTGGAATCTATCTCGCTATTTGATGGAACTTGAGAGGCTCATATCTCATCCAACGCTATCTATAGTGTGGAAATATGTCTTGTAGCTTGGTTAGTGCATCTGGCTGTGCTCTCATACACTCTCCTTAATCTAGCAAAAGACTTGAAGAGATCTGTGTGTTTCCCAATAGAAGGTGGGGGCATGTACTCTGAGGGTAGATCATTATCCATGCACAATGCAGGTATCATCTTTGTAGTAACACACTGATAGAGCTCATGCCACTCTCACGTGGACCCTGCAAGATGGAAAATATAGAATATATTAGTACACATCATGACATATATATATATATATATATATATATATATAAATCATATACACAAAATTAAAGAGCATAATGAAAACATAAATATAAAATCATCACCTGGATCTCCAGTCTGCTAGTCAGGGTATAACCATACAATGGTCCCCCTCTATGTAGGAAGCACAGATGGCTCGCTATTGCTAGCCTCCCCACGCTTGTGAGTGCGGATATTTGATGTGGCTGCCGCATGTGATCTAGTGACCTTGGTAGGGGGTGTATCTCTCCTCTTGAGTGAAACTAGATCCTCCTATGTCGCATCAACACACTCCTCCTCCTCCTCCTCATCCTCATCCAAACCTAGAAATATGTTAGGCATAGTTTCATCATCATTTGTATCTCCATCAACCTGCTTATTATCCCTATCCTCTCTGTGACTTGGAAGAGGTTTTGCATGGCCTACAAGGTAGTGAATGGGAAAGACATGGTCTAGTTGTGCTCTAATCCAACACTCGTTGTAGGCCTGAGTAGTGCCTACATCATCAACATTAGAGACTGGGGGCACGTCGTGTTCCTCATCCTTTGAACCACTAATGGATACATCCTCAATTGTAAGATGATGAGTTTCCCCAAGTCTAGGAGCACTCCGTGCTAATTGTAGGTATCTCAGTTGAGCCTGCATCGGTAAATGACTATGTCCAAATTGGTGCATGACACGATTATAGTAGAATGGTCTCACAATGTAATCATGTCTACCTAAAATAAATTAGTCCTGATGCTTCCTGACTAGCTTGTGTTTGTCATCCGTCCACTATGGAATCTTGAGATACGATCTTGAGGAAATATCATCCTCATCTAGTTGATCAAGACTAATTTGCTAGTGTAGCAAATCTCCCTCCTCCCATGCTTGCCTCAGTACATAAATGAAGGCCCATAGGTAGCCCATGGTTGCTATGGTAGGAAATCCAATGGGCCTAGTACATGTGATGTGCTTGAAGCACCATACCTGTAAGAGTGTACAATGTACTATGTTGTCCAACTCCTAGTATGCAAACCGTCCCAAATCATAATATAGATGATCCAACATATTGTGACCCCAAGCATAAACTGTCCTGTGCTCCTCCATATCTTGAATGATGTGAATGAGTCCACCATCTAAGTGGGTGCCTTATCCATTTGGTACTAATACAAGTGCTATAGTAGTGATCAAGATGTTAGGATTCAAGCAGATTGGAGCAATAAACATTAACAATTATATGCTAATTAAATAACCCAGAAATAACAATGAAGAATAACACAAAAGAGATCAACAAAAAAATTTAACGTGGTTCACCTAATATGGGCTACATCCACAGAAACTTAGCCACCCAATTATTTTATTATCCAGTGCAAAATAGATTACAATCTCATAAATTACACACACCAGTACAACTTACATCCCAACTACTTATAACAAGCATTTTGGAAGCTTCCAGAATTAGGGTTTTACAAAGTTGTTTTTCATTTGACATGTTAGTGGGAAAACCTTGACGAATTAATCAAATTTTTTTTTCTAGGGGTTGCACCCCCAAACCCTGGTGAGGATACGTTATGAGTGTACAATATTTGCATGATCAGTCGCCACATACCAACACACGATTCACTGAAGAAGTGGTATCTGTGCATATCAAAGCCATCTAAGCTCAATACGTGGATCGACGGTTGACTGTCAGATGGGCCGCTCTAAATAGTATAGAATATCATCCCACATCTACTTGTATGATTGTTCGTCTATTGAGTGCACAATCTCACCTCAGATAGGAATATGCAGGATGCAGTGTATGTCCTCTAGGGTGATGGTCATCTCGCCTATAATAGGAAAATGAAAGGTACATGTGTCAACATCCCATCTCTCTATCAGGGCCATCAACATAGCATTATGATATCTCATTAGTGACATGGAATATACCCAAAACAATCCTATATTCTGTAGAATGTTGACCTCCTCTTTTGACAGTCGTCTGACAGATTCTCGAAGGAAACAAAATTGTCTCCATCTGAGGTGTTTCTAGGCTTGAGGAGGAATCTAAAATAACAAAATATATAAAATAAATCCTAAATTTATCAATTGAATAACGCTAGAGTTGCTCTAAGATGCTTTTATGGCCAATGTGGACACTTATTCCATTTTTGGACAGGGGGTCTTGGACACTTTAGACAATTCTGGACACTTTGTGCCAGTAATGGACGCTTTGCACCAATCTTTTCTAGGGTCCTAAAAATGCTAAAAATACATGAAAAAATACAATAAATGCATGAAAATGATGAAAAAGCAGAACAAAATCCACTCACCATGTGATGAAGTGTGCCTCGTGCCACCTCATTGCAAACAACATAAAGTTTGGGAGGCCTGTAGGTTCATCAGCTCGATATCCTGGATCACTTTGCACCAAGGTAATTTGCAAAAAGGTAAATATCAAATGATTGTAAAAAGTTTAATTTTCATTGGTATATAGTAAACCCTAGTAAATAAAGCTTATTTCATTTTAAGGGCATTATATTCAAATTAGTATATTGCAGGCTAGAGGACTCCTTTTTCAATACCATTTGTTGCATTGGATTCGTAATTCCACTCCCAGTCTCATCAAATGTTTATCACTATATGGTATGGTACTTGAAATACCCTATGATATGACTTACGTAATTTGATGTGGTTTCTTATTCACTCTGATTCCACCTCCATAAAACAAGCGGAATCAGGGGGTATACATCTACCCTCAAATTTAATTCTCTGTAGAAGTTTGAAAAAATGATTTTTGAATGACTAACGAACCTGTGTTGTAGGATGCAGTCTTTAACATTGTGGTTTTGTAGGTAATTATAGTGGGGGCTTCATTCTCCCTAATGAATCCATATGAGTATCCTTTTTATAGAGTTTACTTCCTTAAACTTGCATATGCACGTAGTATCATATGGCCGCTAAAGTGGGGGCTAAATGCAGTGTAGGAAAAAGTATCCCCTTTTCACACTTAATTTGGAAATAATTAATAATTAAATGAGCTTAATGATGCCTTAATTTAGTGTTGTAATATGTTTTTCATATTCACATTAAGTCTATGGCTCTTTTTAATTAAATGGACTTAATTGTGTCTTATTTAGGGTGTTGTAAGGTGCACCTTTACACTTTCACACTAATTTAGGACTTTATTAATTGATTGAGGTTAATTTTCCTTAATTGGCCCCTTTTATTTAATTTTTCTTAATGAATAGTGGAAAATAGGGTTATTTATTTTGGTAAACCCCCTTTTTATATATAAGGTCCCATTTTTCGATGTTTCACCTCGGCTCTAGTGTATCTATGCACACACCATTGGGGCCACATAAATTGTGAACTTTGCACTTCTCCGTAACTGCCGGACCCAAGAAAAATATTCCAGCTATTACACTTTGTGTCCAGGCTATATAATCTTAGATTATTGAATTGTTTGTTGGCTTCGAACCCACCAAATTCATCAAGGACTATTTTATGACTAATTCTATAAGTGGTTCTGCCATTATCAAATGCACTCAACCAAGGTTTAGGCCAATACTTAGTAGAGAGATTCGAACCTTGCTAAATCAGAGCGAGATAGTTCTCATCGTTGAAGTAGAAACGCTGGTAGTGTAGGATAATAAACATTTTTGTGATCAATTTTCTGTTATTTGTTAACATGGTAGTTATTTATAGGTGACAACATTTATATGATCCAATTTTATGACAACTTGTATAAATATACATCTATATCAATGATAAAGGGAATTGAGTTTTTTTTGTGTAAATTTCTATGTTCCGTGTTGTTTGTGTTATGTATGTATGTTTCAATTCCATCATTTGGTATCAGAGCACAAACCGATCCTGTGCCTGTAATTTGTTGCGAAGCTGTTTAGAGATGTTAGTGTGAGCACTACCAATGAGAATAGGAGATACACGAGTTTAGAAATAAGGTAATCGTAGTCAATAAAGATTGGAGATCTACTGCCCCCAAATGTGATTGTTAAAGCCACAAGGAGTTTGGAGTTTGGAGAAGCAAGGATCGATAGATTTGAGCCACTGCTTAGAGAGAATATAGCAAAAATTGAGTGCATGCGTATTGAAATATACAAAGTAAGAAGGCATTGTGAAGTTATGTGAAGAAGCGTAGAAGAATGCAGCATAAAGACATGATTGGTTTTGGGAAAGGCACAACTAGTTTTTGATATATTTTCTTTGATAAATTCTACTTATAATTGTGTGGAACTCAAATGGTGAATGGCTGCATTGAATTTTTTGAATGACTTTAAAGAGCAATGTGTGATATTTCTGTGCCTATGAAGTTTATTGACCACCTTTGTTGGTCACTATCATTTGATTTGCTATTTATTTAATCATCTGCTGGTGTGCTTAATTTTTCCCAAGATATTTAGAACAAAAGCTATATCGTGACATTTCTTCTATAGATTATGGTGTGAAATATTTGTGTTATTCAATCCAAGGCTGGAGAGTCATACTTGATGGTTTACAACCAGAAAGTGGTTTATGGCAATCGACCATTAGTGTTTGAAATTTGGATCAATGAATGTGTGAAACCACAGAAGCTATTAAGGAGATCGCAGGCAAAGGAAAGCTACAGATCAAAGAGGTAGAAGCCACACAAAGGAAGCACAAGGAAGCAGTTGCTATGGGCTGCAACCAAACAATGCATGGTGTGCAAAGTTGAAAGGATAGAGAAAGTCCGTTCCAAAGGTAAATCAAATTTCCTATTGATATGATAATAGGAAGATCATTGATCTAAACAAAATAGTTTTTATGAAGTTGTAGCATTTGTATAAGGTAAATTATGTTCTATAAGAGAATTGGTGTAGACTGTTTGCCAAATGTCGAATGTGAGAAAAAGTTTAATTATTTTAATATAGATTGGTTGAACAAAAAGGAACATTTATATCTGATGCATTCTTGGAAAGTTTGATGTAGTAGCGTATATTTTTAATGGATTTTTGGATGTAATCAAATATCTAAAAGAAAGAATTAAAGGAAACCCACGACAAACTGCAATATAATGCTTGTGATAGAGGGCTTTTGTGATTTTTTTGCCATGATTAGATCTTTCATGAACTATGCCAGATGTGTGGATTTTTAATGTCAAAGGAGGATTAATGTGCTGAGTGAGACATTGTTTTAAATTTAAGTTTGGATGTGTAATAGTCTTGATTCTATTGGAGTATGCAAATATAGGGGTTTCAGTTAGCTTGTTTTCTTTTTGGATCAAATAGTAGAATAACTTTGATTAATTGAAGGGTTGGTTATAAAGATTTTAACAACAAATTTTAAATATGGAGGGTTATAGTTTATGATGTTTGGTTTTGTAATAGGAGATATAAGGGGAATAAGAGTTTAGATTTTGTCCTATGTTAAAAGTTATAGTTTTGTTTTTTGTGGGGTTTGTAATATAAGGAACATAAGGGTGTATTGTATGCAAAATGGGATAAACTAGTAAACAAATTAAAAAGGAAAAATATGTTTTAGAAGAAGAATTATTGGAAGTTAAACAATCTAATTCTTAGTTGATAGCAGGTATTAAGGAAGTTCACAAGAAAAAATATGAATATTTGTGTGAAAATAATAATATTATGAATGAATTAGAATATATCAAAACAAAAAATGGTGAATTAGAAGACAAATTGAAATTGTTTGAAGAAATTCAAAAGAAGAATGATGATTTGGAAAAACAGTTGAAAAAGCTAGAAGAGAAAAATAGATTGCAAAATGATGAGATATCTAGGTTGAAGGCACAAAACAATCAATTGAAATCAAAATCTTTAGTTTGTGATGTCTCATGTAGTACAAAATATTTTTGTTTTAATAAATCAATTGGTTTGTGTAATATTACTCAAGTTGTTTCTGCTAAAAAGTGTAAAGATGAACATGATCATATGTTTGAGTTTGAAAATCCTATTAGTTCTAATGAGGAGAATATTGGTTTGAAAATCATGCAAAGAATGGGATATACAGGTCAAGGATTATGGAGTATGTAGGATAATAAACATTGTCATTATCAATTTTTTGTTACTTGTTAACAAGGCAGTTATGTATGGGTGACAACAGTTATATGATTTAGTTTTATGAAAACTTGTATAAATATAAATCTATATCAATGATAAAGGGAATTAAGTTTTTTTGGTATAAATTTCTATGTTATGTATTGTTTGTATTCTGTTTGTATATTTCAATTCCATCAGGTAGCCAAATTTGTAGGTGAGATTATCCATTCTGGAGATTAGATGTGCATTGTTAGAGAATCATTGGCTAGGAACCTGAGCGTATCAGTAGGAGAATCAAAGCTTTGCCAAAATATTTGTCTAGAAGAGTTGCACAACACAATATTTCCTGTGTTAAGAAGAGCAACCTCATTGACAGGGAGACCTTTGGTGCTAGTCCTCCATATGACGGTTCCATCTACATTGAATAGGACCAAATCTCTGTATTTTTGAAGATGGAGACTAGAATTCCTTCCGTTAATGGGTTGATCTCTGCTGGCCATCCACACAAGTGTGGGTGATTCAGGTGTATTAGAATACCATACAACAAAACCATAGGCGTTGGTGCCAACACTATGAAACCCAACAAAAAATGTGCCATCGGTAGAGTTGAGGATAGTCTGGTTGCTTTTGGGTGAGAGGGAGGAATATCCTAAAATTAGACTCTGTTGGAAGTGGGAAGATATAAGGGAAGCATGAAACAATTGCAACTTTCATATCCTAAACTCAGACTCTATCGACCGTGGGTAGAGTTTAGGAGGAATATATCTTAAACGTAAACTATATATTATAGCTTTAATGTATGCAAGAGATATGGGTTTAGATTTTGAAGTATAGTCATGATTATATATGCTTATACTATGTGTTATATTTGTTTGCATTTAGCATCCCATTTGTTTCTCAGGAAAGGGTAAAGGACACTTTCCTAACAAATGAAAATAAATAAATCAATACTGATACAATTTCTTTGTGCACACTGTACAAATATTTTTAACAAAATTTTATCATTTTCTATAACACAATAGTTTATTAAAGGAAAGAATTCATACAATATCGTTGTAGTTTCATATATAATTTTATTAATGCCGCACTGGTACATTATAAGAATATTTTCTGATCCACTTTTTGTTTAATGTTAATAGATTGAAGTAGTGGCTGTAGGAAGATTGTATTTGGTTCATCTCATTTAAAATAAATTTTGCTGTGGTACCTGGCTTTGTACATTTTTCTTGCAAACTCTATCCATTGTTTCTCATTGGTATAATTGAAATCACGACATGATTTGTACAAAATCTTGAGGTAAGTCACTTCCCATGGTCTCACTGAGTTCTATTTTTGAAATCTTTACGCACCCTCATCATTTATTTATTTATTTTAAAACAATTCTATTATTATTTGTTAAATGAAGGCATGGTTCTCTAGTCCTCACGTTGGAAAAAATAACAAAATTGAATTCATATCTAGATCATTTTGCAAGAGGACCTATGAAACGTCACTTGAGAGATACCATTGTATATCAATAAATGAGGTGCAAGAAACATCCTATGAGTCTCTTCAACTTTTGGTTTGATTCATTATAGTGCATAGACGTTTGTTTGATATGATTAGCAAAATGCATTGTGATAAGCAACTTTTCCATTTCCAAGCAACTCTCTAATTTTGTATCTCTTTATTTATTCTATGAGTGTCTTATATCTATAGAAGCCACTTCCTTGACAGTCATCGACCATTTTGTGCCCCTCATAAGGTAAAACCCTAGTTTTAGGGTTTCAGGCAAGGATAGAAGCCTCTTAAGAAGTCATAGAGCCATCAACAAAAGTTGTATTTACATTGCACTAGAGATTCACCAACAATAATGCATGAGTTTGGTTCCCCTTTAATTGTGTTTATGACTATGTTATCATACCATGATATAAATTAGCTTCTAAGGTAGAAATCTTTCTTATGTTCTGTATAGTCTTGTCTTCTTTACCTTTGTTTTTATTAGTGGTGGTTGTTTTTTGAAAGTTCTCCAAACTACATTGTGTCAAATATTTTTGCATTGTTGTAGTATTTGATAGGATACTGACTTGGTTGTATTATATCTACATATTTTCTTTGTTCATTTTGTCTTCTGCCATGAGTTGTATCCATGTTGAGGCTAGAAAAGGTGTATGCACAAGCAACCATGATTTTCTAATGTCAGTCACAAGATTTATGATTATTCCATTGAACAAACCAAATCTCTAAATCTTATTTTTGTCATATGATCACATCTTGTTCAATCAATTTTCATGCAAGACAACAAGGATGTGTCATTCATTATGGTTATGATTATTTAGCATGTAATAATATACTTTGTAGCATATTCTGCATGTTATTTAGTCTCTTGCTTAGTTTTATTTATTGTAGTTTTTGATTATTCAAGCCCTAAGCACTAAAAATTGACAGTTGTACTTTTCAACCATTCATTAAATTGTTGTAATTTTGGACATATAATTGTCTAATACCAACTTCATATAATCTTTACTATCTTAGGGTTTGAGCTATGCTTGGATTCTCTTTGCCTGACTCTTAGAACAAAGAACATGGTTATGGCAGGAGGCTTAACAGGCTTTGTTGTAGGTGTGTATATTTACACAATACGGGCAGTTAGAGGCATTGATGAATTGCAGGTTGCTATTGACACTTTTGAAAAGCAGGAGATGCTGAAAGATTCTTTAGCTACAATTGTAGAATCAACACGAACCTGAAAATGTATTTCCAAACATTTGATGCAATCTCAATGTTTAAGATTGCTTGTCAAGTGATATTATTATTGCTATGGTTAACCAAGTTATAATAAAAATGAAACGATGTATATTTTTAAAATATAGTACTTGGGATTTGTTTTTCTTTTCTTATTTTGGAGAGACAAAAAGAGTCTTTGCGTATAGTTTTAGAATCAATGCAAACTTGAATATATTTCCAAACATTTGACATGATATCAATGATTAACATGTAGTTTTCACAGTCCATGATAATAAAAAATTATACACAATTACAATCCAAAAATCTCAGCATTATGATCTCAATGTTAAATATTTCTTCAAATGTTTCATCAATCAAGAAGGGGTATATTTTGCTTTCCAAACTTGTTACTTGTGTTTCTTATAACTTCCCTCTTGTATCATTGCACTTTTTAAGAGCATGCTTGCAATCTTGTCACTGATATTCTTCTATGTACAATATAGATCTGGATCTTGTATGCATGTATAATAGTTCCCCATGAAGGGCCTAACGCTAGAAGATGATTATATCATAAAAGTAGTGTATAGGCAACATTATAAAATTGTTAAACCTTATGTAAACTCTTTTGCCAAACGTGAAAGAACCAAGGCTCAAATCAATCATTACCAACATCAAACAAAACATGGGAACATATAGTTATGTAGTTTTATACTTATCTAGAACATAATAATAAATGTTCACACATTTATGATAGTATATTGATTTTTTAGGATGACCCGTTTGATCCCATGTGCCAAGTACGATGATGCCTCATGCAACTTGCTTTCTCATCAATGAATAGGCAATATTACATGGATAACTTTTGCGCATAATTTTCTATAGAGGAGAAAATAGTTATGTTTTGCTACTTTGATATCTTGTTACAAGAGATCCAAATAAACAACCAATTTTGTTTTTTCCATAATCACTTCATAAAATCATAGGAAATCATTAAGTACAAAATCTTCAAAATATTTCTCTATTGACGTAACCTTTACAGCCCCTCCATGCAAGTGCTAGTAAGTATCACAAGGTTTGTATAAATTGTGTAGTATTTTGGTGGCCACCCTTTCAATGGGCAAAATGTAGGCAGCTGACTCAAATGGGTCTGTAATGTGCAAGCCACGTGTCATGAGACCACAAAGGTGGTGGATCCTCTCGGTCTACTCAACAATGGCAGGACTAATATTTTGGGCTTCTTTATACAGTTGAATGCAAGTGTAAGTATTCGTTTCTTTCTTTCAATACAAAAAGAAAAAAAACATTCGTTTCTTATTGCTCCGTGTAGAAACGCCAAAAGGTAACGGCCCTCACATTGCTTTTGTCCGTTTTGCCCGATCGAGGGTTTGAATACTACATCAAAGAGTTTAACCCGACAAAGGATCATGGTGAAAAAACTTATTTAGGTGCAGATATTAAAGGGAAAGCGAGGTTGTTAGTGGCACAATTGAGGACGGGATCACATCACCTTAGATGTGAGACCGGTAGGTGGAAGATACCCAAGGAAACTTGGGAAGAAAGAACTTGTATTTTCTGCAATAAAGGGGTTGTGGAAACAGAATGGCACTTCATCATGGAATGCATTGCTTACGAGGATATCCGCACTCAACATGAAAATAGTTTGAAAGTGGACAATATGCACCAGCTATTTGAGGAAGATAAGATTAATCAGACGGCTAGCCTTCTAGTCAAACTTAACAGCAGGAGATCTGACTTGGAAAAGAGTATGAAGACAAATTAGGCCTGTTTTGTCTCGGTCCCATAGACTGTTTGGTCTCGCGGACGTCATTAAAATCTTTCATTCATTCATTCATACAAAGATACATTGACCTGGAAAGGAAATTATCGGTCATTATCACCGAATATTAAAATGCAAATAAGCACATAGTCCGTCCCGTCGGGATGCACTGTCGTAAACATTAGGCACGTCTGTATTAAGTAGAGAGGGACACAGAGACTAGACAGACATCCGGACATTAAAGAGAGTGACACACGGGGAACTAAGAAGTGGCCTTCTGCAGGGAGGTAAAAACAACTTTGGTCGTTGTGTACGGGTCGATCTCGATGAAGTCATAATGAGCGAACAGATGGGCCACCAGCAGCCGTGATATCATCACCACAAAGTTCTTCCCCGCACACTGCTTGTTATGCGCCGTCGTCTGCTCGGACTCCGGCCCATTCGACCACAGCACATATTTCAACAGTTTCTCCCCTTCCTCTCCCATGAAACGCCGGGGAACAAACACATCGGGATTGTCAAATACCTTGGGATCTCTGGTAGCAAAGGGCTGATACCCACCCAGCATCTCTCCCTTCTTCACCGCATATTTCCCATCGTGCGACTCCACCACCAAATCCTCTTTCGCATGTCCGTACTGGAAAGGCACTGGCGGCTCGATCCTCAGCGTTTCGTACACCGTTGACCGAACCAACGCCATGCTCTCCAGGGCTCTCATGTTCAATCCTCCGTTACCTTTAATGGCAGCTCTTACTTCTTCTGCTATATCTGCGTGCAACTGCTTTCCCGCCGCCGCAATGTGTTGCGTGAGGCTGGGGAAAAAAACGAACATTCCTCCGAAGGCGTTCAAGCATATGATGAACAACAAATTATGTCACAAGGCTGAAGTGAGCGGTGCGCTCGAGGAGCACTGGACCAGTCCGAGTGCGGTTCAACTGGTTGAACCTTTGGTATTGCAAGTTATGCACTGTGCGAATGTCAATGTGTGAGCCAAGGCAAGTCGCAGTGGTGAGGCGAGTTAGACACAAGGAGTCTATTGGACAGAGTCTAGGACTTGTCCCAGGTCACATCGAGTCGAGGAGCCATCAGGCGATTGTTGGGCATTAGCTAAGCCGTGAGGCGCGATCCAAGTCCGTAGTCAAGTTAAGTTGGTTGAGTTGCATTGGGAGCTAGGCACTTAGTGTTAGTGTTGCAGAAAGTGCTGAGGCCAGTTGGGACAGTATGGTTCTAGCGACAAGGCCGAGTTACACATGGTAGCGTGGGCAGAATGCAACATGGAGTATAAAGGAGTGCCGAGTCATGCCAAGTCATGGTGAGTTAAGGTAGATTGTGCTAGTCAAGGGTGCAACTTTACAAGGCGAGTTGGACTCGTCCAAGAGTTAGTCAGACAATGAAGGTCTACAGAGGTCATGCCAAGCCATGACATAAGAGTTAGTCAGGCTAGATAAAGAGTCTGCAATGCAAAGTGAAAGACCCTATGGGCTATGAAGTAGTACAAGACATAAAGGCATAAATTGGGGAATTCCCCTATTTCTCGGTGTCATCCTACAACATGGTGGGATTCGTACTAATAGCTTATATAGGGAGGTATGGTCGTTCGAAATAAGGAACACTATAGGGATGCAATCAAGTGCACTGAGAGTTCACGACAGAATACCAAATGGAAAGGGTATCTCGTGCTCTTCCTTCCAGGAGCGAAACAGAAGTAGCTCCCGCCTCGAGTCAAGCAAGTGACTCAGGTGTCCATTATGGTTAATAGGGACGAGGTAAGGTCTCGTTTTGCCTTGGCCATGATGGGAGAGGTTGTGTGGTAAACTCAATGTCCCGAACCCTATGAAAGTCAGTAACAGGGCCAGCATGAGATAGCTCTAAGGTGTGCTGGATGTTGGAACTCATCCCAAGTGATGAGGCAAAGTGAGACGCAAGGTTGGGCGAGCTACATATCCGAGTTGGCAACAGTTAGTCTGGGATAGCCAAGATTCTAGCAGTGTCGAGTAAGACTGGAACTTATGTTGGGGGTTTCAGGAAGGTGATCTCATATGAGCCTGGGGACACAAGAGCGAAGGCTAGTTCTCAGCATTGGGTGTGCAAAGTTGAGGAGTCACACGATGTGAAGGTGTGCTCCCCGCAAAGAAGAGCTGGGCCATGTCGTGCAGGGAACACATGGGCACCACAAATGTTATCAAGTGTCGGTGTAAGCTTGGGGAAGATCTCAGTCCTCCGCAATAGGACCAAGTGAGGAACTCAAGGGCCGGACTCATCTGTATGGCACGTACAGTTCATGCAAGGATGGATGCCAGTTAGGTTGCTGGTCACCCAGGAATGGGACAACAAGGAAGGGATTCAGAAGATCCAGATTGGTATCGTTGGTGCAAGATCTCATAAGGGTTGCATGATGCAACAAGATGCTATTAGAAAGGTGGAACCAAGCTAGACTTGGGAAGCAACTAAGTAGGTATCGCGAGATCAAAGGTGTGCAATCCTTGAAGTCATTGGACTAAGTGAGTCAGGTGTCTCGGGCTCAATGATATAAGGAGGAAGTCAAGTCCTCAAAGAGCTAAAAGGAACTCATCAGGGAGTTTGATGTTGGATCCAGGAGCGCTCAGGGAGCCAGTCTGCGTGAAGAGCGAACTTAGAGTTAAAGGTGGACGGGTTAGTAATCAATTGTCTTATGGGGGACACAAAGGATGAAGACTCGGTGGAATCACCAAGACTGCAGAAAGATACAACAGCCGTTCAGGGAAAGTGAACAAAGTTAGACATGGTCGGACCATGCAAGCAAAAGAGCTCGTAGCAGCTCGTAGGTGCATAATTCTGCAATGCACTTGTAGAAGTCGAGTGCCTTACAGATGGAGGACTCGCAAGCAAAAAGGAGTAATCTGAGAACTTGAAAGGGCTCATCCACAAGGGAGTCGTGAGTATGGTTGAGCAGTGCCGCACAAGGTTGACTTCTAAAAAGGGGCATTCGATCCGTGCCCTAGTCTAGCCATGTGACAAATTGTGACACGCTTCTTCTCGCTTTAGATCGAACTGCTCCTCCGCCGCGTCTAGCAACTCCTTGCCATACGTCCAGAAGAAGTCGTACACTTTGCTGTAATCTCCACGCACAAGCAGGAACGGCAGAGGAACCGCGTGGGTGGTGACCTCCTCCAAGATCTTGGGTAGGACACCCGTGCTTCCAATGGGAGCGAGCTGAAGCCCAATCAACTTCTGGACATAAGTAGGCCCATGCGTTCCCAGACCGGCAGTCCCCGGATCTGCAGGATCTCTGTTCAGCACCGACCTGCACAGAAAATTAAAACACATTTGCAAATTCCCGCTGTTAAATTCGGCCTTGCCGGACTCGGCAAATTCTTTGTCAAGCTCCGCCCACAGTTCTCCCGTAGCCCTCTCGAACTCCGGAAACCATTTGGTTGCATTCGTTTTGAGTACATGGAAGCAGAAGTTCTTTAGCTTGGTATGATTTTCTTCAGAAGGGTCCAAATACGCGAGCACCCGGTAGCCGCCAGTAAAGTTTGTGCTGGGCATGTAGACGCCCGTGAAGACGTTGTTCTTTTCCACTTTACTCACATCGAAGAGTATGGGAAAGCTCTTGGCGTCCAGCAGGATTATGACGCGAGGATCGGGAAACAAAGGCGGCCCAGGCGGCATATTCACTCTGAATACGGTGCTCTTATATTTCTCAATGCGCTTTTTGAAGAAAGCATCTACCTCTTCCTTCACGAAATAGTCGTAGCGATCCGCAATGGCTCCGATTATGGGCAAGCCATAGCTTCCGGGGACCTTTTGTACTCCTTCATCGCTCGAAGAAGCCATGCTCAGCCTTCTCTCAACACTGAAATCAGACAATAACTTCGAAATCTAAATAGGATAACCCAAAACCGGCTTGGGTGGATCGGAACACCAACACAAGTACTTATATAGCTTTAAAAGTTGTTTGGGTTAAAAAAATCTTAAATGGGAACTCACTTATTCACCTTTACACTCCATTATTGAGTTTCAATTTCCGACCAGTGATCGGAAAATAAATATATTAATCGTTTGAAACTCGCGCACGTTTCTATCGATCTTCCGCGATTTTCCGCGATTTTATGTTGTCATTTAAAACGTCACTTACCAATCGACACCATCATCGTTGCCGCAGATATGGGAAAGTTTCTAGGCTTACATTTCGCGCCTGTTATATTTTTATTCGAAGTAGAGAGTTGAATTCAATCGTGTAGTTTTTAGAGTCAAATTCATTGACCCATGTTTTATAAATTAAATGTTTTATTTATTTATTTTTTTCAAATTTTTGATTAAAAGTTAAGACTCATAATTTGAGATATTTTTACTCTAAAGAAATAATTGTCGTTTCCTCTTCTTTTTATAATATAAAATTATATTAGCACTTCCATTCATAGGATGTTCAAGGGATACACATAAGAAATTAAAAGAAAATTTTAAATATCTTTTGATATTACATAATTAGTTATATAACAGTATAAATTTATACAAATTTTGACTACAAATATGAATTTTGATTTGTACAAATAATTATTGTATTATATAATTAGTTGTAAAGTAAAATAGGGTTTTCTTATGCAGTTAATTAAGTACAATAAGTTTAGATTGACTAATTATGATAGTTGTTGATGGGGTTGTGTTTAAATGGTAAGCTTGTAAGGTTCTCAAGATGGATCTATTCATGTTTGAATCTTCAAAGTGATATCTATAGTTGAA
Organism: Sequoia sempervirens; assembly: GCA_007258455.2. Taxonomy (NCBI): domain Eukaryota; kingdom Viridiplantae; phylum Streptophyta; class Pinopsida; order Cupressales; family Cupressaceae; genus Sequoia; species Sequoia sempervirens. The sequence goes on along the minus strand of VDFB02353493.1, from coordinate 284,965,506 downwards.
ATTCTAAGTGGTAGCTCTTCAAAATGTATCTTGTATAAATCATGTATATTATTATTTCTCTCATACATGTTGTAGTGCTTTTACATTTATGTGTTTGATGTAAATTGACTAGCAATAGATATTGGCATACAAAGAGCCTTTTCAATTTTAACCACTTTTTCTTTGTGTATAAAATTAGCATAGTGATGTAAAATAAAAGGAATGACTATACATTGCTCAATTTGTGGCACCCCACATAATACACCAAATCTATTAGAAGATGGTATCACATGACATAAAACAAGCAAGTCCTTAAGGGGTAAACCCACAAAACTTGTTTACAATTCCAGTGAGGAAGGAAAATTGCAAAAAAATGCCCCAATGGTGAGAATTTTGGTTTTTGGGGGTTCCAAGAAACTTTTGCTTCAAGCGAACCACAAATAGGGTTTACTTGAACCCCCCATTCGAGTGAACCCTATTAAATGTTGGGTCCCAAATATTTCACATTTCCCAAAATAAAAAATAAAGGGAAATTGTGTGGAAAGGGGGGTTCGCTCGAACCTGTTCATTTGAACCCCCCCTTTCCCCCCTTCTCCCCCTCTGGCACCAAAAACCTCCATAATTTTTTCCTTTGAAGGTCGAGTTGAGGATGAAAATGGAGGAGACTTCACAGACCCAACTGGATGATAGTAGTCCTCAGAAAGAGCTATCCATCGAATATAATTTTAATATGTTTTGGTTTTATTATGTATTTGGTTTTTTAGTTTGATTAAACATAGGTTTTTCACCAAAAATCAAGCTCTCTATTCTACACATGTGGAAAAATAGTAGATTATCAAAATAAAATTCTAAAAAATATGTGTAGGCTAGGTATTGATGTCCTTGATCTAGTAAAAAAAAAGAATTTCGATACATATAAAAAAAGTTTTGTATACGTTTTGCCTATGCTTGAATTGTAATAGGTTTGACTTCGAAACTTGATTAAGGAAAAAATATTCAATAAAACACTATGAAACCAATTAAATGGATATATATCGTAGTTAAAAATCTAAATTTGAAAAAATTAGAATTTTATCCTTCTTATCCTCCGTGGAAAAAAAGTTATGTTGTATACGGTGAGCATCATTCCTTAAAAATAGTGTTTACTGAAAAAAACTAGTTTTCGAAGATGGAAAAAGAAGTGCAATCCGATTCCAAAAATTTTGAAAAAAAAATATTTAAAATCTATAGCCAAAATTTCAAATCACTAGTTTGCATCATCTTCAAATTTCTCATGGTTTAGCCGCTATAGGTGCCCAAAAGTGAAGATTTAGTTAGAAAAAATCAGTTTAGTGTCTAGTTTGGCCAAAAATTGTAAACCAGTATCGTGGGATCACCCTAAGTTAACTCTCAAGTGTTCAATAATGTATCCCAATGTGTTGATTAACATTCTATAATTTTTAATAAAACACAAAATATGTATATTCTTGATCCTTAATATGATTGTTAAACAATACCTCTTCAAAATTATATATATATATAGGATTGCAAGATCAATAAGAAACTCAGTAGGTGATGAACTCTTGAAATTACCTAATATATAAAAAGAACCATAGTAATTATTTTGTGGGAAAGCTTCATTAGAAATTTTAATCAATGGTGAAGTAGGAGAGGAAGGTTTAGTATTATAACCAATATTTATCACAATTTTTTTATTATGTAGTATATCCTATGGTCCACTTTATCATTGTTAACTTCAATATCATGTGCCTCAACACATATGAATGATTTGGAAATGGATTTAAATATAAGTTAGTAATCTAATATTAGTGGGTGAATCCAATATATTTCTAATAGCATTAACCCTTGGGTGAAGCCACAATAGTGGTTTACAATTTGATGGAGGAAGAAACTGAGAAAAATGACCCCATGGAAAAAAAATGATTTTGGGGTTAAATGCAGAACCTAAGAGTTCAACCAAAGAACCAGGAGTTCAGTGAACCCTTAAACTTTCTTTGCCAAAAACAAAAAATGCATATGAAAGGGAGTTCGGCGAACCCCTTGAAGAAAGGTTCTCTTGAACCGAGGGTTTGAGTGAACCTTGGTTTGAATGAACCCTTAGGGGTTCGCTTGAATCCCTAGGGGTTCGTATGAACCCCCCTAAATCCTCATCCCCTCCTTGAGACACAGAAAAAACCTAAATTTTGGCACTTTAGAGCTCAGGTTGAGGATGAAAATGGAGGACTCTTCACAAACCCAACTGGAATCAGGTAGTCCTAGGAATGAGCTATCCAACAAATATAATTTTAATATGTTTTGGTTTTATTATGTATTTGTTTTTTTAGTTTTATTAAACATGGGTTTTTCATCGAAAATGAAGGTCTTTGTTCTGCACATGTGGAAAAATAGCAGATTATCAAAAAAAAATTTCAAAAATATGAGTGCACCAGATATTGAAGTCCTTGATCCAATATTAAAAAAATAAAATTGAATTTTGATGTATACAAAAATTTATGCATTATGCAGTCGCTATGTCTGAGATTATAATTGGTTTGACTTTAAAACTTGATTAAGAAAAATATTTAATAAAACTATCTAACCAAGTGGAAGCACTAGATATCAGAGTCACGAATCTAAATTCAAAAGAATTATAATTTTATCCTCCATGGAAAAAAAGTTATGCGTTATACGGTGTGCGTCACTTTTTAAAAATGCTGTTTTTTGAAAAAAATTAGTTTTTCATGGGAGATGAAAAAGAAGTGCAATCTAATTACAAAATTTTTGAAAAAAATATTTTTGGAATCTACAGGCAAAATGTGACGAGACTCTAGTTTTCATCATCTTCAAATACTTCATGATTTAGCTGCTATAGGTGCTCGAATGCGAAAATTTAGTTAAAAATAATAATTTCAGTGTCCAATTTGGCCAAAAATTGTAAACCACTATTGTGGGATCACCCCCATTCAACCTTAATTATGTTCTTATCAATAATGATATCTTACACTTTATTCATTATATCAAAGAAATTTTAATCTGATATCCTTTAACTCTTTGATAGTTGCAATATGCTTAATCATTATACGATTCAAGAAGACACCACTTAGGATCTAATGGATGAATGAGATGGAGTTTAATTAAATTAGCACTTAACAAAATTTGAAATACATCATCCACAAATTTTGATATCTTATCAAGATTTTAGACATAATTATTTCAAAAAATAAAAATAAGAAGTAGCAACCTAATTCACATTTTCTTATAAGATTTCGTTATGAAGGTATTCACCCAAAGTCATTAATGTGAATTATAATAATTGATAACATAGAAGACCAATATGATAGAATAATTTTATTCTTAATAAAAGGATGCAATGTACAAATATACAAGATGAGATATTGCTCATATGAGAGTAAGAGGTGGCTATATAATGTACAAGTAATGTGAGATACACGAGATAGTATAGACATGTGTGATCATCCAAACTGTTTGTAAGTTTGAGATCTAGGCCTTAAAGGCATCTTCTGGGATTAGAGGATCATTAGGATAGCCATGTAATTCCTAGATCCCCTCTCAACAAACCTTATAATTGTGGTTATAAAATAGAAATAGAGAAAAATTAGAAAAGTGACAAAACTATCTAAAACATGATCTACATGTGATAAACTCCTCAAACAAATCATTTAATAGACCAATTGAGATACCAAACTAGGAAAAGTAGTATCAACCACAAGATCACCCTTCAAAATCACTCAATCCAAAAATATCCTAATACAAAAGATTATGGAAATATAATTATGAGAATGAATATGTTTTCTACGCACAGATATCACAGTGTAATTTATCAAAATACTTTATAGATGTAAAAAAGATGCTATAGTGATGAAACTATACATTAAGAGTAGAATAAAGAGAACTAATATAATCACTACATAGAGATTAAGCCATAATGCATTGTAAAAAAAAGACACATATAACTAGTTTGTATGATCCCAATTGGATCCTTAAAAGGTCTTAAAATAATAATTAGATAAAAACACTTGTGAGAAACTATAAAATATAAAATATCCATACATCGAAGTTAAAAGATCTCCACACCACCATGAAGCTTTCAAAAAATTAGATTGTATAAAAATCACTTAAAAATTAGAGCCAACTTGACTAAGAATGGAACTTATAGTATTTGAGTGTAAAAATACAATTTCTAATGGAAATAGAGTAGCATGGAAGGAGGAAGATGTGACATGAAATCATTTGATACTAGTTGATAAAATATAATTGATCAACAAAAGATTCCCCCACAATACAAAAACCATCATCAATTTATCCTAAAATTAATTTTTGGCACTATAATGGTTCTCTTGTTGTAGAAAACCACTTGTAATAAAAACAACAAATATTTATTAGGAGACAAAGAGGTTTAATAATTCATGATACCAATATCAAACAATGATGTACTAGTGGTAATATGATTGTTAATAGAGATCTTATTAGTAGTAGCTAGGAAGTGAGTCAAGTAGGTGGGGGCACACAAATTAAGGCATCCCCTCTAGTAAATGATATTGAGGGGTTCAAGGTACAATAATTATATTATTACCCCCAATACCTTGCTATTAGGCCCAATAGGGTTGCACAAGAAACCTTATAAGTAGCCAAACATTAAAAAAAATCTAATTCTTCAAAACAATTAATGCTTTTAAAAATACCTCTTGGATAAATAGTTTATGTTCCTAGAGCTTTCTAATTAGAGAATATTTCAAATATATCAATGAAATATTTTTTAGGAGAGGGGGGGAATTTTTCCTTAGAATTATAAGGCAAAGTGCTCCTAGTTTCACAATTTAATAGACATTCCTTAAGTTTTTAGGTCTTTTGGAAATGATTGTGACCCAAATTTCCCAAAATGTGACTGATGTATGGATACCCAACCAAAACATCCTCTAAAACCATACAAATATCACCTTTGTAGCTCAATTTGGACTGAATGATGGGAAAATCAACAAATTTAGAACCTCTAATATCAACAATAGATGAACTTGCAAATCAACCATGTTGATGCATCTAAGAAATAACCCTCCAAAATATTGTCTCCCTTTTAATTTTTTCGATTATCCAAACAATCTAATTATTTAAGAGAAGAGTGTACTAGGTTTTCAAGAAAGCACAATATATGTAACTTATACGTTAGATATTTTGAAGAGGAATAGCTCTAGACAATGTCTTTTCTTATCATATATGATTTATCTATAAAACTAGTCATGTACAAGATCAATAATATTTTAAATATAGTCATTTAAAATAATTTTATTCTTATCAAAATGATGCAATGTGAAAAAATATAGAAGATGAGAAATGAAAGATTACTGATAAGTGAGCAAGGGGTGGGTATATATAGGATAAAACATTAAGATATGTGAGGGTATAAACAATGTGGGATAAAGAAGATAGTAAAAATATTGCAGAAGTCTCCATTGCACTAGAAAAGTACATGAAACACTATTAGATAGATATTAATTACTCAAGTAAATGCTTGCCTAAGTAAGCTCATCCTATCTTAGGTGCATATAATGCAATAAAATAATAAACTAATTACAAGGAAAATAAAATATACTAACATTTCCTTCATATAACCACCCTCTATATAAAGTATTAACCTTTTAAAATATATAAGGGTGTGTTGGCACCCCAATTTAATGTGTCTCATATTTCTTTATTATGCTCCAAAAGTTGTTTATTTTACACTATCTCACCCACTATTGATAACCAATCGAAGAGACCCTAGTTGGGCCTATATGTTCAAGATTTCTCTTTCTTTTGTATTCTTTTTTCCCTTATACTTTAGTCATTTGTCTAGGTTGTCAAAATATAAAATTGGCTAAGTATAGGAGTTTTCTTATGGTTTCCTCATGGACTTCAAGCCCCAATTAGGACTTAAAACCTCAAGTTCCAATTTTGCATTTCTTTTTGGGCCCCACTTTCCCCTTCTTAAGTCTCTTCACATTGGATCCTTTTTTGACCTTAAGTCCAAACATGGACTTTAAAATTAGGCCCTCCAAGTCCACATTTCCCACTTGAGTCTACTCCCTGATATGTGTTATTGTCCAGTGATCCCTTTTAGATGCCAACCGCTAACTAGCAGAATTTAGACTTTAATTTGGACTTAAACCCTTAGGTTCCAAGTTCTCATCCTTGCCCACAACCCAATGCCCACCGCTCTTATATATGTTCTAATTATATGTTTCATCCCAAATATTGACACCCACTAGTTTTATGTGTAGATTCAAGGCTCTTGTTCCCTCCCAAAAAATTAACCCCCATGGCAAATGGAAGTGTAATGTGTTTTAGGACTTTGATATGGTTTATAACTGCATTAAGTTTTCAACATAGCATAAAGTTCTTGATGAGAATAAAGTTCTTGATGGGAGTCTAAGACCCAACTTTATGGAGTTCTTGCTAGGCCCTTGGAGGCCAACAAAGATAAAAAGTTGCTAATAGGATATAGTTTTTGGTGATAAATGAACTCCTGACAAGGTTTCTAATAACAAAAAATTTCACGATAGGCATCTAGCTCATGATGAGGTTCCAAATTTTGAAGAATTTATATGAAAATTTTCAAAGGGTTATGGGTGGATGGAAAACCTTTAACACTGGAAATAGAAGAAAAAAAGGAAATTTTTAGAGCTTTCTAAGGCAGTGTGAATCAAGAACCTTCACCAAGGAACCTTTTGAGTTCCTAGTCTACCTCAAACAAGTGATAAAGGGTGATGACAATGTTGAGAAACACAAATTTTATGTGGTTCTTGAGCCACATTTAGGGCTGAACATGGTTCTAATCTTCATCTAGAACACCGATAACTATTTGGGGATTGACATCCATGCTAGGAGGAATGAGATAGGCTAAACCTATAAAGGAAAAATAGATATCAAAGGGAGCCTAGTGTTATTAAAAGAATTTTTTAAAGGGACTTTGAGCACTAGGCCAAATTTAACATTTGGCACTAGAAATCTACTTCCTAGCTACCTGGATTTCATTCCACCTACCCTCCCACCTTCTATGAATTCCATTAATGAACAAAAGTGTGTAGATCCTAGCTTTCTTGTAATATTAAAAGACCCAATCTTTTGTGATATCTTGATTATGGTACTAGATCACCTTTGGTTTCAATTATTGCGTCTTTTCTATAAACTCAAAACTCTATTTCCTAGCTAGATAAATGAACTAGTCTACTGTTGGCTTCATCTCGCCATCATAAACACTGAAAATAAATTAGTATAAACATAATTTTAGTTTAATCTATTTAGTGTGTTCCAACTACCATGTCTTTAAAATGTATGTAAAATCAAAAGGGGATATTTTATAGCACATCTATTGATATTTATGTTGTAGATTATCTACTTTAATAAGGTGCTTGACTTCGAGTATTGCAATCCAACATATAGGAATGAGTGATAATTGAAGTAGGGATATATTATATAGTGGGTATGATTTGTGTTAGGGTTAGTGTCTAGTTATTGTGGTAATATTTGTTGTAGCGCCTTAGGTAAAAAAACCTTGGTTTAGCAAAGGTAGTTCAGTGAAGGAGGTCCTACCTACCTTAACAATTGGTCCTTAATTTCCTAGGTTTGACATCCCTAGCACTTGGGAGACTATCCATCCATAGGTATTTGGGATCTACAACTTAAATCACCACAGGGGTAGGAGGATTGTGATGATGATGACCCATATTTAAGAGTATTTGATGCCAACAATTTAAACTCAAGCTTATTCAAATGTGTGTACATGTCTCTGAAATATGGGAATCTACTTACACACATTTTATTTATAATTAAAAGTAACCCCTCTAGAAGCATGACTTCTAACTCATCATCATCAATTATTGATTGAATTCTTTGACACAAAGACGAAAATTGAGTAGCATTGCCATTGATTAGGTCATCACTCTTTTGTGTGCATCTAGTAAGATCATCAATAGTAATTTTCAATCCCATATTTTTGTGAAAGTGTTGTAAGAAAAATTAGCAAGGTCATCAAAGAACTTGATTGGACCTAGAGGTAATGAATAAAACCATTGAATACCATATTTTTTAAGGGTTCTTAGAAATAACTTATGTAAGATCATGTCATCATATGTAAAATTAATATATGATACTGTAGATGATTAAAAATAAACATGAGGGTTTCTTTTTCTAATGTACATCTCAAAACAAGGAGCCATAAATCCTATAGGTAAATAACATGCAACAACCTCAAAATCTAAACATGTGTGATGCCAAGAATTATGTGCATTTTAATGTGTTTCTTGTTATCCTTAATTTATTTCTTTAGAATCACTGTCTCTTTGTAGAAGTGTATTGAAGGTGATGGTGAAAATAATGCTAATTTTAGGAGTATGGGATATGGTGGAAGAGATGAAGAGGGGTTCGAAAGTAAGAGGTAAGAACATACAAGTAAATGGATTATGGATATAATGAGATGTATTGGGTATGGATTGGGATGGGGAGATGATATGTACTATGTGGATGGAAAGTGTAATAATAGAGAATATGGAAGTAATAGGGTAGATGTGAGTAGAATGCTAGAAGGGATGGATGTACTAGGAGGGATTTAATGAAATGTTGAGTTTAATGCTTGGATATGCCTTGTTGGGGATAAATCTAAAAGGCAATGAGTTGGGAACAGTGGA
>VDFB02353493.1:284922457-284956767 GCA_007258455.2 Sequoia sempervirens | reverse complement strand
GATGAATTTAATCAAATAAGGGTATTTGATTAAATGGTTAGACTGAAGGATGATTTAGGACTAAATGATGTTAGTGGCCAGGATCAGATGCACAATGTCAATTAGTACATTTTACGTGTCTACATTTCTCCCCTCTTTGAAGCAATGCACTTGTTGCGTTGGTTCAAAGAATAAACGATCTCAATCAAAGTCAAAAAAAAATTGTTTTCAAAATCTTTCCCTATTGCTGCCCGGCGAGAGAAAACATGCCAATATATTGCCCCCTCGAGAGATTGGACGAAAATTTCAATTTTTGGGTGATCTCGTGAAAAAAGAGGACAAGGTGCCTTATAGGTCCAAAAGGCTCCAGGAGGCCAAAAACATGTCTAAATGCAATAAAACGATGTAAAACAGGCCTCGACTAGACAAAAATAGGTTCAAGGGTCCAAAACCCTAGTAGGATAGCCAATTAGGGTGAAAAAACCCTAATTTTCAAGCTTAAAAGGGCTCCGAGGGGTCACTATCAATTCATTTTCACACACAGCCATCTAACAACCTTGAGATTTGGGCTCTTACCTCTTGACGATATGGCACGACAGCTCCCGATGCACATTTCTGACCGAGTCCAGACATACTAGCAACCACCTGGCATTGTGGCACCGGTAAGTGATCTTTACTTGAGCTTTATTTCTTGTTTTATGCGTTCATTTAATGCGTTTAAAATTAGTTTTTCTGCAGCGACGCTATATAGTCCGCTCAAAAATCAAACTGCGCCACTCGATGTCAAATTGCGTTGCGGCGGTGGAGTTTAAAGTTTGGAAATAAACTCCAAACTCTGACGTTGAGGTCATGGACCGTGGGGTCATTTCCAAAGTGTGACGTGGCGATTCTTTATTGACAAGGATCTTCTGAAACTGCGCCGCTCGGAAGAAAAGTGCACCATGGCGGTGCGCTTTTGGCATTTTGTGCCCCAATGTTGCAGTTTGATAAAAAATCAAACTGTAACGCCTTCATGGATAGCGATGGTGGAGTAGTTTCTTGGATGCTTGGCAAATTTTTTTTAACATGATGACCCTTCCTAATGCAGGACGCGGCGAGGGAGTTGTATTCCCGAGAGCACAGGTCGCGGGATCTCTTCAGTTATTTGCGAGACCTTAGTGATAAAGAGCAGGATCGATTACAAGACATGGGGTTGTGGCACATTGCATACGCAGTGCCCATGCGTACCCATCTTGGGACGATGTCAGCGCTTTCTGAGATATGGCACAACGAGACCTCATCTTTCCACCTTCCCACCGGTGAGACTACTGTCACCTTGGAGGACGTGTGGCAGATCCTGAGATTGTTGATTCATGGTCGATGCGTTATTTTTGACATAGATGCTGGGCGGGACGCCTGTCACACAGTCCTCGCCACAGAGGACGTTATCATTTGCGAGGGTCAGATCAAGCTTGAGCGTCATAGGGCTCTTGCCTCACCCTTCCACTTGGTTGTTGCGACCATCATTTCAAGTCTCGTTGCCCTAGATCGATGAGGCCGATACTTCAATCCTGGCTGGGGACTCTGCTAGGAGCACATGGTGATGCCTGATAGGCCTACTCGCTTTGCTTGGGGGCCTGTTCTCCTTGCTTGATTGTACATAGATCTTCACGAGTACGTCTACCTCGATGGAAGAGCACTCGGGGCAGGGGTGACACTCCACGTATGGACGTGGGAGCACATCGCTGTTCTTCGGCCGTGAGTCGTTGTAGTACCGATGGGGCCTGATGATCCCATTGTATGGTGTTACAGAGGTGGTGTGTCCTTCACACACACGGGAAAGCACATGATTCCCTACTGGAGGAGAGTCCTAGAGAAGATGCAAAATTTTACCTAGTGCCCATACCTTGGTCGGCCCAAATGGGTCGACAATGCAGATCAGATTTTCTTTGCCCACCAGGACTGGCTTATGCAGGGGCAAGAGCATACTATGGTGGAGAGGTATCTACCCGAGTGCGTTCAACGATAGTTCGGCAAGCCACAGGACCAACCAAATGATGATTATGTGGCCATATTTTCCTGTACCATGTCATAGGATTCATGGGGTCGATACATTCCTACTTCAGAGGCCGTGGACAACTTTAGACAGTTGGTGGCTCAGCCTTGGGTTTACGATCAGGGGCCTGCGGATCCAGGCGTCACACAGGCATACAAAGACTAGTTCCGGCCTCCCCTACGATTGACAGTTCCAGGAGCATTCCCCACTCCACGGAGGATGAGAGGCAGAGGGGGAGGATGAGGATGGAGAGAGGGCGCACGACAGGATCAGCCAGTTAGGCCTCTAGTTCAGCTAGTCCAGCCAGGTCAGACCAATGTGCAGATGCAGGATCAATAACAGGTGCCAGTTAGGCAGCAGGAGTAGGCAGGTGCACCACCACGAGTTGGGGGTGAGGATTAGCCTCATGTACAACCTCCACGAGCACAACTAGTAGGGCATGTAGATCCTCGAGATGCACTGATTGCACATTTGTAGGCCCAGGTTCAGACCATGACAACAGAGAGGGACTAGGATAGGACCGAGAGGGATCATATCAGGGCCGAGAGAGACCAGTCCATTTTGTAGAGGCAGGCCGCAAAGCTATAGGTAGCCGCAGAGATGGGCCGATGACAACAGTTAGAGAGCATGGCAACCTCCTCCTCTCAGAGCACAGTGTCCATTCGGTCATATAGAGAGGTCGTCCAGGAGGCGGATTATTACTGCATGCATTATCATCAGACTGTGCCTAGAGCAGAGTGGGCCCCAGACTACTTGCAGCGGACCAGCCATAGACCAACAGAGGGTCACGGTGACAGGGGCGAGGGCAGCAGACAGGATGGGTAGACCTTGTTTTGATCGAGATGATACTTTTTGTGCCTTATGGGCTCCTTTTTGTTAGCTCGATGGGCCTTTTTGTACTTATTGACACACATGTACAGTGATCCAATTATTTTGTACTATGACAGTTACCTGATGATGATATATATGAGATGACGATTTTGATATGATGTTATGTGATGTGTACCATTTATTTATGCATTTATGGATGATTCTATTTCTATATGCTATGCAATGATGTTTATGATGTGATGCAATGGATGCATTTCTTTTCTAATGATGTATGCATTATGACTAGATCTTATATTATGCTATTTTATTTATGATATGTAGATGGATTTATATGATATGTGATGCGAATGGATGATGATGATGATTTTAAATGATGATCTATTTATGTTGATGCAAATGATGATATGTGATATGAAATGTAATATGCAAAATGATATGGGGCTAATCTATGGTGTATACATGAAATGATATGTGAATCGTGTTTATAAAATGATTATGGATGGATGTATGCTTTGCATGCAATGGATTTTTTTATGTTCCTCTTTATGCTTATAATGATGTGGAATGATTTATGCAATGAAATGTAAAAAATGATTGCGATGTTCTTTACGAGATGATATGGATGATTAATGGACGATGTAATGCAATGTAAATGTAATGGTTGTGTTTTATATGATGTGTATGGGATGGTTTTAAGATGCTTAGAATAACAAATATTATCCTAAACATGTTAAATGATAATGTAATGTATGTGATGCTTTTAATGTGGTGTGATGTAATATATGATATGATATGTTAATACAAAGTGGGATGATGATGTTTTAATGCAAAATGAATGTAATGTGGGAGATGACTTTATGATGTTTATGTGATGTGAATATGCAATGGATTATCTATAATGCTTATGTACCTATTATGTATGATTATGTAGTAGGTGGTAATGTGAAATGATTATGAAATGTTTATGCAAATGAATGTTATGCGATGATTTATGTGACGAATGCAATGTTAATGAGAAAGGGATGTGCTAATTTATGAAAAATGCTTATAATACCATGTTTATATGATGATGGAAATGCGATGCATGTGCTTCCTATATGATATGTTGATGCAATATGCTAATGATTTGTGGATGCAGGATCGATGTAAACGATGATGATGATGATGATGATGATGATCAACTGTCATAGTACCTTGTTAGCGTGATAAGCAAGAAGGGATGAAAGAGAAGAAGTCATTTCAACAAGACACATGATGAATATGTAAATGATGATGATTACTTACCAAGGAGTTGGGATTTTCAAAGGGCCAATTTTCTTATGTTTGATAACACATGTGGTATGATGAATCAAGGTATAGAGAACTAGGATGGCGTTGTACCCAATGTGATGGACTTTGACTTGACAATCAGATAGGAGTATCCTTGTTCACACCTGACATACAGAAACCTTGCTAGGATGCACTTTAGAAGTTTCAAACACCTCAGACCAAAACACATAAAGGTATAACCTATCAATGCAATAGTCAACAAGCTTCCCAAAACCTCCTCCATATATACCTAACAAAGCAAGTATTCGCCAAGTTATATTACAAGAGCATCCAACAAGCACAATAGACAAAAGATAATGATCGATGCCCCATTCCTATTTCTCTAAATCCTCTGTTCGGATATCATTGAGAAGTCCTTGGAATGAGCACAATAAGATAAGTCAAAAGAAAAAGATAAAGTAATCAAACAAGCTGATGTTCTTCAATACCGCTAACCAAAAGGAAATGTGTTTTTAAGGATAGGGACCAAAAATATTGCCAAAAGATAATGCCCATTGTAGGAAGGATGCATCCTAGGACATGTTAGTGGATGGGGGCACAACATTTCGTTTATCCTAAGTGTTCTTTCAAATGATTGATATGGGACCAATTGGATGATAGGTTATCGACACAAAGAGTTGACCAACTTGTTTACGTTCTGACTTAAACCTGAGACTTGATGCTTTGAGTTTTCACTTTTTACCAGCTAGACTTGTTTTTGATTGTCTTACCAAAGGTTGACGATGATGATCATTTATTATGAGTGATGTTATTGTGGGTGTAAGCGAGGTGAAACAAATGGATTTTTTTTAAATATTTGGATTTTTTTGGAGTTTTGTAATGTTTTGAGGCAGTTTTTGGTATTTTTTAGATTTTCAAATGTTTTGATTATTTGATTTTCTAATGTTTTGGGGTTTTCTGAGATTTTCAAATGTTTTGATTTTTAGTTTTTTCGAATGTTTTGGGATTTTTTTAGGTTTTGACCAAGAGACTAACCTAAGGACCTATCCTAGGGCCTCAGGGGCTGATCAATAGATTAGCCTTGCCTACGTTATACACGCAAAGACCACGTAGTTCGACCGACAACCTGACTGATGATAGATGACGATAGACATGATGAAATGTCAGTTTATTATGATGGACTCCTAAAGGACTGACCTAAGTGTCTCGGGGGAAGATCAAAGATCAACCTTGCCTACGCTCAAGGCTTAGAGACCCGTAGTTCGACAAGACGACTTTGTTTTTGACTTTTGACCTATTTTTGGATTTTTTTGATATGTTTTGAATGTTTTGGATTTTTTGGTGATTTTTTTATGTTTTTGGATTTTCTGATGTTTTGACTTCAAGAATATACACGAATCCAATCCATCGAGAACATGCCCCCAACGTGATACAATAGACTACTCCGATAAAGGCATGACAAACTAACCTTGAGGATGGGCTGAGTAGTACTAGGAGGGATCATGATACGAAAACATGACCAAGCTATGGTGCGGATGCGGGTGGATGAGTGATGGATGGAGATCTGAATGCGATGGATGATGGAAACGTAATGGATGGATGATGCAAGACAAGCCATAAAGATCTTGGTGGATGGAAAGTGCTTATTTACACAAGGCGCCTATTTGCCAGGTTTTCACCAAGGTACTTGTCCAAAGTGCCACCAAAGTCGTTTTCACTAGAGGACGATTTTTTCCTTTACTATTTTTAATCCTTTTCTAATTTTTTTGGAGTTTTTGCTTTTTGATTTTTTTTGTTGTCACCAAGACGCCTGTTTGCCAGGTTTTTGCCAAAGTAACCATTTCTTCAGGACATTTTCTGATTTTTTTGATTTTTTGGTTCCCTTGAAAGATTAGGCATAATTTTTTTTGAGATGGGAGCTATTCATGGGCTCTTGTAGAGGTTCCCCTTCGGGTGTTGATAACTGATATGCCCCTGACTTATAACTTGCTGTGATAACGACTGGTCCCAACCAATTGGGTTCAAATTTGCCTTTGCTGCTTGGGTTTGGGACATTCTTTTGATTCTCCTTTAGTACCAGTTCTCCGACTTGGAAAGTCCTGCTTCTGATTTTCTTGTTATAGCTCCTCTTGAGTCTGTTTTTGGTAGACTTGCAAATGATTCAAAGCATCTATAAGCCACTCATCCAGTAGCTCTAGCTCATTCAATCTTGATACTCGGTACTCTTCATCTGTGATGAGGTTTTGCAGTGATATTTTGAGTGATGGGAGCTCGATCTCAATGGGGAGTACTGCTTCTGATCCATAGACCAGGGAGAAAGGGGTGGTGCCAGTGGGTGTGAGGATACTGGTTCGGTAGGCCTAGAGGGTGGGATTAAGCTACAAATGCCAGTCACGACCTGCGTCATTGACTATTTTCTTGAGGATTTTCAAAATGGTTTTATTAGTAGCTTTTGCTTGGCCATTGCCTTGGGGATAGTATGGGGTAGAGAAGCGATGTTGGATTTTAAATTTTTCACATAAGTCACAGACATCTTGATTTTTGAATGGTGTCCCATTATCTGAGATAATGGCTTGTGGGACATCGTAGCGGAAAATGAGATAGTTTAGGATGAACTTTAATAACTGCTTCTTAGTTATATATGTCATGGGAATGGCTTCCACCCACTTAGTAAAATACTCCGTGGTGGTTATGATGAATATGTGGACGTTAGATGAAGTGGGCGTGATTTTTCCAATGAGATCGAGTCCCCACTATGAAAAGGGCCATGGTGTGATGATGGGATGAAGTCTTTGAGCTGGAGCATGGATGAGGTCCCCATGCTGCTGACATTGTAGACACCTTTTGACTTAGTCATGTGCCTCTCTTTCCATTGTAGGCCAATAATACCCCATCCTCAGCAGTTTCTTGGCTATGGTCATTCCACTTGAGTGTGAACCACAAATACCGTTATGTACCTCAGTTAGAGCAGTCAATGCCTCCTCAGCGTTTAAGCAACATAGTAAGGTTCCTTCTATGCTCCTATGATACAGGGTATCTCCTAGGATGATGAATCGAGATGTGTTTTTGACAAAGGTTCATTTTAGGGTTGAGGGTAGGTCAGAAGGTATGACTCCTATTCGAAGGTATGTATAAATGTCATGGTACCAAGGATCACCGAGACCAATGATTTCACACACAAATTCTGATTTTGGTACCTCAAATGTGGGCATGAGAAGCTGCTCTATCAGGAATTCATATTTTGGAACGTTGTGGGGGATGTCCAGTAAGGATCCAATTGTTGCCATGGTGTCTACTGCTCTGTTGTTGGCTCTGGGAATCTGTTAAAATGTAATTTTGATGAAGGATTCTTTGAGAGTCTCCACCAATTTCTTGTATGGAGTGAGCTTGTCGTCTTTTGTTTGGTACTCATCATTCACTTGGTTTATTATTAATTGAGAGTCTCCATATACTTTGAGAGCTATAATGTTCCACTGCACTGCTATTTTGAGACCTATGGTTAAAGCCTCTTATTTTGCAATATTAGTTGTGCATGGAAACACCAGTTTATAGGACCTTGGTATGTAGTCCCCTTGTGAGGTGATAAAGAAGATGCCGACTCCTGATCCATGCTACGTGTATGAGCCATCAAAGTAGAGTTTCCTGTGGTTGACTATGTTGAGATTAAAAATAGATTCATCTAGAAACTTTGAGATGAGAGGATTCTCTGAATAGATTGGTGCTTCTGTAAGCTGATTTGCAATGACATGGCCTTTGATTTCTTTCCGCTCCACATATTCAATGTCGTATTTTGATAGTATCATCACCCATTTGGCCATTCTTCTAGTGAGCATTTCCTTTGACAGTAAGTACTTGAGAGGGTCGATTTTGGCGATGAGTTTTATTTTGTGTGCCAACATGTAATGTCTAAATTTTTGTGATGCAAACATTACTACTAGGCATGCTTTCTTGATGAATGAGTAGTTTAGCTCATGCCCAACCATTGTTCTGTTGATGTAATAGATGGCCCTTTCTGTTTCATTTTCGTCATGCTGAGCTAGGAGAGCTCCAAGGGCTGTTGTTGTTGCTGATATGTAGAGAATTAATGGTTTTCTTGGGATTGGTGGCATTAGGACTGGTGGTGTAGGTAGATATTATTTGATTTTATTGAAGGATTCTTCATATTTGTTATCCCATTTGTACACTACTTCCTTGTGGAGTAGGTGAGAGTATGGGTTCTGTTTGTTTTCCAGCTGTGCTATGAACCTGTGAATGGATTGAAGCCTGCCTTAGAGACCTCTCAATTGCTTTAATGTTTTTGGTGCCTCCATCTCGAGGATTGCTTTTACCTTTGCTGGATCTACCTCAATACCTCTCATTGACACTATATATCCTAGCAGCTTTCCCGATTATACGCTGAAGGCACACTTCTTTGGGTTTAATCAGACTTTGTATTCCTCCAACCTATCAAAAATGGCACTTAGGGTTGCTATGTGATCCTTTCTCCTTCTGGACTTGGCTAGAATGTCATCAACATAATCTTCGACAGTTTTGTGAATCATGTCATGGAAGATTAAGGTCATGGCCCTTTGGTATGTTGCTCCTGCATTCTTTAAGCCAAATGGCATCATGTTCCAGCAGTAAGTCCCCCATGGACAAGTGAAGGCCGTTTTATGTTGGTCTTCTTTGGAAATCATTATCTAGTTATATCCTAAGAAACCATCCATTAAGGAAAGCATTTCATGTCCCGTCGTCATGTCTACGATCATGTCAATGTTGGGCAACGAGAAATCATCCTTCGGACATGCTTTGTTCAAGTCTCTGAAGTCTGTGCAGATTCTAATGCCCCCATCGGGTTTTGAGACAGGAACCAAGTTTGACACCCATTCTGGATAATCTATCGGTCAAATGAATCCTGCATCTAATAGCTTCTTTAGTTCCATTTTTGCTAGCAGGGCGATCTGAGGGTGCATTTTTCTGAGCTTTTGTTTAATAGGCTTTGCTTCTGGGTATACTGCTAAGTGGTGAACCACGATTTCTAGATCAAGTCCTGACATGTCAGCATAGCTCCATGCAAAGTTTATCTATCTCTCTCTTAGGAAGGCTGCTAGGAGCTCTTGTTCTTCTGATAGTAATGATTCCGCATAGAATGTGATGTGCGGGGTTTCCTCTGTTGCTAGGTTGACCAGATTGCATTTTTCTACCAGGATTGCTGATTTTTCTTGGTGAAGAGCTTTGAAAGGAAGATTGAATCCCCCATCCTCAAGTGCCTCAGAGAGGTTTTCACCACTGGATGCGTCCTTTCTTTTTACCTTTTTTTGGTTAGAGAGTGCCATAGTGTGGTTTTCACTCAAAGACTTGGATATTATTCTTAATTTTTCACTTTTGTGACTGAGGGATTCAATTGTTTCCCCATAATAGGCATGTGTTTCTAGCTCAATTATGAACCCTGCTTTGTGATCCCCACACAGAATGTTATCCCGCAGTCCCATGAATTCTGAGAGTGCCTGATCATTTTTGAATGTATCAAGAACCGGTGGTCCTCGTTGGTCATAGTCGATGAGTTGGGGGTATACTAGGCAGATTTCATGGTTTTGATGGTTTGTTTCAAAGGATAAAGTACTAATCATGAAAAGAGTGGTATCCTCAATAAGCCTAGGTAAGTTGGTCATGGGATCTTCGTCATCACTACTACTACAGACGTCGGTTATATCAAATGTGAAGTTATCTATGATGTGACCTGTAGATACTAGTAAGCATAGTTCAACTGCAGTTTGCTGAGGAGGATTTTTGACCTTTCTAATTGGAGGGCCTCAGCCACATATTGTTATACTCGGAGGGATGCATCCGAGGCCAAGACTTCCCATTCGCGTCTTCAGAATGATAGGTATTATAAGCCCATTGTCATTTTTCCCAAGTCTTTGATTTTTGTCATAGTCCATTGCGAGCATCATTTGCAAACCCTTGCTTCTGTCATCCATTGGTAGATTAGCTGCCGATCTATCATCTTGGTATAGGATATGAGATGGATCTTCCTCTATGAATTCTTGGCCAAGATCTCCCCAACTTGTAAAGTTGGGATAGTCTTCAGGAGATGTTTGAGATGTGGAGGCTTCATTTGATTGCGAACGTCCTCGTGATCTGGGAGATTGTGGTAACTCTCCTACTACAAAAGCATTTTTAGGGATAATGTAGTTTCCACAACCATTATCTTGGATGATGACCTTAATGTCAGAGATGGTGGGGATGGCGGGAGTGGCGGGTGTCTCTGTCGCATAAGTGGATGCGAGAGTGGCGGGATCAATGTATGGTGTAGATGGGCCCTCATCATTTTTTGGTACTTGGGGGATTTTATAGTACTTTGCCTCGAGGATTTTACAGTAGGAAAATGGTTCGGGATCTCCATGGATGGTAACTTCTTGTCCTTCATGTGTGAATTTAACACATTGATGGAAAGTCGACGCTACTGCTTGCATTGCATGAATCCATGGGCATCCTAGGAGGATGTTATACGACTAGTCGAGGTCTAGGACCTGACAAGTGGTTTCCATGATGGATGGCCCTACTTGAATAGGGATTTTGATTGTGCCCTAGGACACTCTTTCTTGATCATCATATGCTCTTATTGTGATACCCTTTCCTTTGTCGATAGAATCCTTTGATATTTTTAATTGTTTGATGAGCTTGAGAGAACAAATATTCAAGCCCGCACCTCCATCCACCAAGACCCTTTTAACTTTTCTTTTCTGTACTAGGACTTCTAAGTGGAGTGCACGGTTATGAGATGGTTGGGTAGGAAAATCTTGGTTGGAAAATGTGAGGAGATTTGGCGTAATGATATTTCTGACCATAGCTTGGAATTGTTCCGCATCAAGATCTACGGGGACAGTGGATGAAGCCAACGCTTCCTCAAGGATTTTCTTATGGGAAGATGAGATTTTTAGTAACTCCATGATGGAGATTTGGGTTGGTGTTCTTCTGAGATGATCAAGGACATTATATCCATTGGGGATAGATCTAGGTGCATGGACTCTGTTTGGATGGGATGATCCTGCGATGGTAACTTTGTCGCCTCTTATGGTGACTCCATAATCAGAATGGGCTCCTTTGATGGTGATGGTAGCGCAGTAGTCATCCAAAGATGCAACGACATGGTCATACACATGATTTACATTCTTGAAGGTTTATTTCCCCTTATCTATGTTATTATTCCCTTTATTGCCATGTTAGGCATCAGATTCGTGTATATCTTAAGGTTTTGGTTTCCTGTTGGCTGTTCCATGTTTATAATTCTTTGATCGATGAGATCTTGAATTATGTTTTTTAGCCTCATACAACTATTCATGGTATTCCCTTTGATTTTATGGAAGTCACAGAGTTGATTCTCATTATACCAAGGAGGTTTCACATTTGGTTCTTGGTAATTCTCATAGGTGGGAGCTTTGATGAGTTTTTCGTTTATCAGCTTCTTCATGATGACTTCAAGTGGTTCCCCCAGAGTGGTGTATTTTCACTTGGGGTAATTCTTGTTCTGTTGGGGTGGTCCCCTTTGATCATTGAGATTGTTAATTGCTTGATTGTTGTTCAGTTGTTGTGTTGCTTGATGATTGTTTTGGTGTTGGATTTGGATTTGTGGTGATGGTGTATTTTGGTGAGGGGCATTGATGACTACTTTGGCGTCGATGACACCATCATTCGTAAGATTTTTGTTTCTTGCCCATGTACGTGGTTTGTCGTTGTAATTGGTGGGTGGGAATTTTTTGTTGTTGTTCGGGGTATGAAGTTGATCCTCTAGGTTGTGTCATAAGGGCTCGTTCGATGCTGAGCGCCTTGGAGATCAACTGGTCATACGTGGTAATCCCTTGTACCTTGAGATGGAATTCCAAGATGCCGTCAAGGGTGGATATGATGGTGCAAAATTGTTGTTCCTCAGGCATGGGCCATTTGCTTCGATTGGCCTTAGATCACCATCGTTGTAGGAATGAAACAAATGATTCATTCTTACCTTGTTTCAGAGCTGAGAGTTCTTCTAGACTGACATCCATTGCGATATTGCATGCATAGTTTTTAATGAATGCATCTATAATTTCTTGGAATTTTTTGATGCCTGTAGGTAGGTGAGAGAACCATTCCATAGCATGGCCAACCAAACTCCTAAGAAATAGCCGCATCAGATAGGTATCGTCATATGCGACTTCCATGCAATGAATATGGAATTCCCTGATGTGATCTTCAGGGTTTCTCATCCCATGATATTTGTCAAACTTGGGGATCTCAAATACCTTGGGGAATGGTTTCATCACAAGGCTCCTATCAAATGGATAGGGACACAAGTTACTTTGTGTTTTTGTGGTTCACCTTGATTGAAGATCAAGCACTTGTTGCGAGAGCAACCTGATTTATGTCGTTATATCATTTTGTGGATCAGGGGGTGGGATGAAGGTGTTCTAGAGTGTTTCAATTGTGGGTTGGATGGGTGGGTTGTTTGATGGTATTTGCACATTTTGTCGAGCTAGGGATGGTTGCACTTGCTGTTGTATAAACAACGCTTGTTGTTGATCTTGTTGTTGTTGTGCTAGGATTGCCTATTGTTGAGCTTGTTGTTGTTGTGCTAGGATTGCCTGTTGTTGAGCTTGCTATTGTGCTTGTTGTTGGACTACTAATTCGACTGCTTCTTGCTGCTCTTGATATTGTTTTATTGCTTGCTGATATGCTTGTAGTTGTGCTGCTTGTTTTTGTGCAAGAAACTATGCTTGCGCTTGTGCTTGTTGTGCTTGATATTGGGTGTGTGCTTGAGCTTGAGCTTGGGCTTGTGCCACTTTTTATTGCAATATAATTTGAGCTTGAGCAACCTTTTGTGCTTGTAATGCAGCTTGGGATGCTTGAGCAGCTTGTGTAGCTTGTTGTTGTTGTTGCAATAAAGCTTGGGTTTGTGCGGCTTGTTGCGCTTGCTGTGCAATTTGGGAAGCTTGAGCATTTTGCGCCACTTGTGCGGCTTGTTGGGCAGCTATTTGTGCGGATTTTTTCTTTTGCACTTGTAGGAATGCTTTTTGATAAGCAGCTTGGTGAGTAGCTTGCAATTCCATGATGTATTGGTTTGATAAATTGGAGTTTGGTGGTGGTGGGGGTGGTGGTGGATTCAGAATGGTGTTTGTGGTGGTGGTGAGTGGTGATGTCATGTTGGTGGTTTGAGTGGTGGATGGTGCCATTGATGTGGTTGGTCCTTGAGAGACCATGCTTTGAGATGTTAGGGGGGTGGTTGATGATGTCGAGATTGCTTGTGTAGTTGTCATCTGTTGTTGCGATATCGATGACAAGTTTTGAGAGTTTGGCGTAATGCTTTGATTGATGTTTGGAATGTTGGTTTGATTGATATTTGGTAAAGGTGGGAGTCCCAAGCCAAGTAGAGGTGTGGATAATGGTAGTAATGGTGGAAGAGGTGAAAATGTGAGGGGTGTGAGTTCTTGAGAAAATGATGTGGTGTCAAAAATTCCCCCAGGTTCGAACATGTCACCTTCTTCTTGCAAATTTGTGAGAAGAGAAGTTTGGGGTGTTGCGCAGAAGGATGATGATGATGGATCATTAGGATTATGGAAAGTGAGAGGGACATACTTATGTAATGGATTTTTGGGTATGTTTTGTTCCAAAATGGTATTTGCATCCAAGTCTTGATTGTTGACAAGGGGGTGTGTTTGAATAGCATTAAGAAATGCATTTCCCTTATTAACATTGGGTTGGGTTGGAGCAAAGGATGTTGTGATTTGCAGAATGTTTTGAGTGATACTTTTGGATGGGGGTGTAGATGAGATGGGGAGTGTGGATGAAATTAGAGGCATGATCTCCAAAGATGGGTCCACTATAGAGCTCATGTCGAAATCAGAAGGTAATTTGGCCCCTTGTTTTGCTAGTTCGAGCATGTATAGTGAAGGGTTAAGCCTCATCATGATGTTGATGATCTTATGGTTTTCCGGATTTTGGAGCATTTCAGTTATTTCTTCATGCGACATCCCAAAGGTAAGATCTTCTTGGATTTCCTCTTGTGGGTTTTGTGAGGATGAGATAGTCAAATGATTGCTTGATTCAACATGATTTATTTTGGCGTTCGTTTGGCTTAGGTCACTTGAAGCGGGTGTTTCTTTGTCAGCTTCCATGTTCTTCTTGTATTGAGATCTAGTTTGAACCATAAAACAAGGATCAATTTTTTCAAGAATATGGGAGATGGATCTCTAATTCTTTGGATTGATCTTATTTTATGCACAAAAGAGAAATTTTCAGGATGTCTTGAGGATCAAAAGGTGATATGATGATGTAAGAGATGGATGATGTGGATGTTTGATCTTTTGATAAATCTCGAGGGGAATGCTAGGTTTTTAGGAATTTTGGATATGTTTTGGATTTTGATTTTGATTTTTTGGATTGCCCTTGACTTGATTGATTTTGGTTTTCTTTGATTGAACAAATATAACCTAAG
Source organism: Sequoia sempervirens (assembly GCA_007258455.2). Lineage (NCBI taxonomy): Eukaryota > Viridiplantae > Streptophyta > Pinopsida > Cupressales > Cupressaceae > Sequoia > Sequoia sempervirens. Next base: position 284,942,203 of record VDFB02353493.1, on the reverse strand, counting down.
ATGTTGGATGATTATCTAAGGGGTAGATTTTCTCAAAGGATGATAATTTGAATATGTGTAGGGAGAAGGATGCATCTACCCACACCTATTCAAACAAGATGATAATTTAACCAAGCATATGAAGAAGGATGCATCTACATATACCTAGCTAAACAAGATGGTTTGATAACTTTGACTAAGCATATGCAAAAGGATGCATCTACACATACCTAGCCAAAGATGATTTGATAAAGATTTCAAGGATTTTGTCTCAAGGATTTGATGATTTTGATTTTTTCCAAAAAGCCTAGCATGAAGGATAATTTCAAGATTTCTCAAAAGATGATGGTGAGATGATTTTTGGTTTGATTTTTGAAGGATGGATGAAATAGATTTTGATTTCTTTTGATTCTAGGATGAACCTAAAAAAGACACTTTGTTTACCTAGACCTCGGTATTGAAGAACATGCAATGCTTCTATAGACCTTTATAACTAAGAAGTAGTTCAAATTGAGCATACATTTCCAGATTTTGAATCAAGGACTTTCATTTTTGGATTTGACTTTCTTAGAAATCGTGAAGTTTCAACACATGTGAGAGTCCATTTTGTTATCTTTTCTTAGTGACTTTATTTTACCACAACCACTTCTTTGATTAGGTTTTCGAAACTAGATGTCTAATGTCTTAATTTCTTCGAATCCCATAAAGTATGTTATGTGGAAATTTGATGAATTCAAGGCAAGGGTTACCTATTGTTTAACTTTAGTAGACAAAGTGAGATGTAATCCAAGTGTTTAGAAGCCTCTAAGGATAAAATTCCAAGGGAAAGCAATAACACATGAATTGGGTCAATTGTATTTGCCTCCTAAAGGGTTTGAAATTTTGATGATGATGTTTAAGTGTTTGTTTTCCAAGATGTTTTCGAACAAGCAAAACATTTTGTAACCAAGAATAAGTACAACCCTATGGATATGGAAGACAATATTTGTTGATTCCCCACTTGGACAAGTCCAACTACACTTATCTTTAGCGAATGGTTAGATGCTTGACCCCACTGGATCCCCTCCACGACACTCACTTATACGGGGCAGCCAAGCATCAACACCCATGAAAATCCCATGGCATGCTTTCCATTTCTACTAAAAGATGGTAAAAGTGTGGGGCAGCTTCAGAACGACCGTTCTTGCACCAAAAAATAGATCAAGGATTTTGACAATTCTAAAACATGGGTTTTAATTAGGACTTTCCGTTCGTGGAGATTGACCCATATGGCGAGAGTCCCTTTTCAGATCCATCTCGTCGGAGCCAACCGTGTGATATTGGTGTTTATTCCAATACCCACATTTATATCCCAGTTGGAAATAATCTTGGCTTTAGAGTGTTACCGGTTGAGTCATTCCCTTGGGTGAGTACTTTTTCCCCAAGGCAGACCCTCTAAGATAAAATAAGTGAGTAAAGACAATATCCGTAACTTGATCAATCTTTGTTTGCAACACAAAGAGAGAGAATGTACACAATAATGCTCTACTCACACTCGCACAATGTTTTCTCAATTTTAAACCCAAAATGAAGTGTGAAGGTGATTACTTTATCTCAACCTAAGATCATAAAAAAGGCCTTTTGATTCTCAAGATCGCTATAAAGCCTGAGAGAAGTGCACACGTCCTTTTCAATGATGTTAGTTTAAGTAAGAAATATCAAAAGCAAAGTTGCACATGTTCATTTTAACCTTTCAAAGCAATTGTGAGTTCATTTTTAAAACACCAAAGTAAGTGTGACAAATTGCCTTGTTCAATTTTTAATCCCAAAATGAACTCTAGTAGATTGGAGTCCTAATGTTCATTTTAAGCCTTTTGTAGCAAAATTGAAAAGTTCTTTTTAAAACCCAAATGAAATTAGTGGATCCTAAGCCTAAAAAGATGACAAATTTTCCTGAAGAGGACTAATGAATCCTCAAAAAGTGTTAAACAAACACTTGTTTTTGTGAAATGACATCATTATGCTTCTCTTCCTTTTCGTCCTTGATCGATTCAACCTACAATAAAAATTAGTTATATTTTACAAAACAGAGGTCAAAAAGACAGAAAACAGACAAAAGAAACATAATTTGACAAAAATCACGTGCTAAAAATTAAATTTCACTTTATACTCCCCTCTAGTGGTGCAATCCATGAAGGTGTCGCATTTTGATTTCTCCAGCGGTGCTATATAGCACCGCTTGCTAGTCAGCGTCGCTCTGTAGTCAGGCCAGTGAGTGTGAATGTGTCGCCCTTTTGCCCAATGACGTAGTTTGATTTTTTTTGAAAATTCCCGCAGGTCTGATTGGTCAAGCGGTGCAGTTTGAAATTTAAAATCTTGGGCAGGAAGACTTCAGTGTCATAGTTTGAATTTCCAGCGGTCCTATATAGCAACGCTGGAGAACCAACGGTGCTGAACAACGATGTTGAACCTATAAACAAAGAAAAATGCGTAAATTTGATAAAAAAACATGATTGAAAGGTGAGATTTCCCTCTTTCTAGTGCCAAATGTGCGAACCCCAATCCCAATACCTATAAAACAACATGAACAAACACATTAGAAGATGAAATACAAGCAAGAATAAGGATTCCTCAAGAAATTCATTTGAATAGTAAAAGAGATAGAATATGAAATGAAGAGCACAATGAAGTTTAAAAGCATATCACCTATTCTAAAGCAAACAAACTCCTAATCTCTTGAGGGAATTGGTGCCAATTTGATGTGAAAATTGGCCCTTTCCCAACTCCAATGATGCAATGGTGATTTGATGAAGAAATTTGATCCACTTGGTGATGCTTGATGAGTGCTCCATTGGAAAAATCTACATAACCTAGCTAAGATTCAATGATAATGGATGGAATTTGCTAATGATTTGAGCATAGTAAGTTTACTCAAATTGTGGATGATCAAATGAAGAAATTAGCCTCTTATTTATAAATGAGATTGATGGATGAATGTCCAAAATAGAGCAATGTGGGACTAACTTTCAACCAATGGAAAAATGCCACTTGTCAAGCTATGAGTGGATGGAGGATGTACAAGTTTTGAGGATTGTGCCAGTAAATGCATATTATTGAATTTTGAATTTGTTGAAATGACATGCAAGAGGGAAGGAAGAATGCATTGAATGCCACTTGGCTCAAGGCAAAGGACATGTAAGAGAGAGTAAATGCCTTATTGGATGTACATGTCAACTTGGATTTTGAATTCAAACTTGAAGAATATTCCTTAAAAGATGCCTTGTTGAGGAAAATAGAGATTTAATAAATCAATTAAATCTATTTTCATGTGCAAGTGGTAAAAGCTAGAGGATGGGACATGAGAGGAGATTAAATTAATCAAAGTTAATTAATTTAATGAAGGGGGTAAATGATGTGACCTATTTGACTTAAATTTATGGATTTATTTAAATAAAATATGAGAAGAATGTGATAAGGGATTAATTAAATAAAGATTTTGATTTATTTAATTAAAAAAGATGATGTTAGATTAAACTAAATAAGGTTTTAATTTAAATTTAATTTAATAGATAGACTTAAGAGATTTAATCAAATAAAATTAATTATTTAATTAAATAGGATAATTAGATCAAAATGGTTAATTTAATTATCGAGAAGAGGTGACTTAATTTAGATAACTGATTTATTTAATTAAGAGGAATATTGATGAATTTAATCAGATAAGGGTATTTGATTAAATGGTTAGACCGAAGAATGATTCAGGACGAAATGATGTTAGTGGTCAGGATCAGATGCACAATGTCAATCAATACATTTTACGTGTCTACAGATCCTAATTAAATCTACTATTTTGTGCAGGGATTTGTTTATGAATGAAGATCATCCAGAGAGCTTACCGCAGAAGGAAATTTCTCGTGATACGTTCACCTTTGGAATTGCACATCTAAAGGTGTGTCCATGGAACCATAGACGTGACCTAAAGAAGAGAAGGAAGGTGCGACCACAAGGAATACAATCCAGGTGAAGAACTTGCACGATGTCTACCAAGCATACGAAGGAGATGTGGTAGTCAGAAAATCACCTACATGGCTGAACCAGGGAAAGGATCCCAACTCATGAATGATGCATGCTATAGATTACTAGGGGGAGTGTTACAAAAGAAAATAGTGATAAAATCATCAGGGATGACTGACAAATGGTTGTTCGCTAAAGTCAGAAAGGAGGAAGCTGTTTTATCTTTCCCAAATGATCATAATCCATCAGGAGCTGTCTCCTTAGATCGGGAATGGCTTATCCATGTCATGGTGATGCAAATATGTAAACAAGACTCACTTGATTGAATCTAGAATGCTGCAAACACATCAAGCAACAAACAACTTTTAAACAGTTTCAGCTACAGTAAAAAGGGCAATCAACTAGAAGACAAAATGCTACAACACCTGGGCATTACAAGACAAAATAGGAATGAGACAAAAGCTATATTTAAATTTCTATATAATGGGGGGTAGGTGAAACCCTAGTGTAAAGCAAATCTAAGCCACACAATGCAAATTAATCCTAGCCATTCATTTGGGCTTTGGAAAACTATAAATAGGGGCTTGCCCCTCATTTGTAAATGGTTGTAGAATTCGTGCAAAAGGCATTTGCAGTAATAGAAGACATCATTGCATGATTTTATGGGTTTTCTCTCTGATTTTTCTCATCTTGCATGAATGATTCTACTTGCATGTTAGTTTTAGATGTAGTTTATTGAGTGGATGTGATAATGGAAATTGTTGTTATGGTATTTGATGAACTTTCAGCCCATACTTTTAGCACTTGTTGATGACAAACTGCTGTGTAAAGTTAGCTTGGGCTTCTTTATTCCATTGCTGCAACCTAGTTCAATTGCATGTTCATGATGTGCATGTGCAATCTGAAAATCTGTAGACCTTAGGACATTGCACTAATTTTGTGTAGCTGTAGGTTCTCTTGGTCAAGCAAAATCTAGTTTGGGAAGTTTTTCTACTGTAGCAGCCTCAATTGTTACTATTCATTCATAGCTTAGGATTAGAACAACTTTCTCAACCCTTTCTCTTTTACTATTTCTTTTAGTCCCTTTTTAGAGTAGGATTCCAAGCATCATCATGAAGCTAAATCAGATGAACTTGGTGAGTTTTAGCTTGTTGTTCTGAGTGGGCAGCCATTGTTCATTCACCTACAACACTTTGAAACTCCATTTGCAGACCCAACTTCCCATGCTTTGTAACTTATATGTAATACTGCCTTGTGATACCAACAAAACAAATCAACCACTGAGATATTCTAATCTTGTCAAGACCTGACACCCAAGAGAACTTGGGGTAATTTTTAGCAACTTGTTGTTGGAGATTGCCTTTCAAGAGAGCTAGTGTTCTTATGCATTGCTTGTGTTGAGAGGTGCAAAAAAACCCATCAAAAAAACTAGCTAATTAGAAAATTTTGAAGGCAAACAAAGTTGAGCTAAGATGGAGCAGCATTCAAAAATCAACATCACTTAGCTGCATCAGAAAATTTTGAAGGAAAACAAAGTTGAGCTAAGATGGAGAAACATTCACAAATCAACATCACTCAGTTGCATGTAGATTTGAATAGAATATTGAAGAGACCATTGTAGCAATTTGCATTGGCAGATAAATGTAGAATCCATTGCACCTATAGACACAACGAATTGGGATGTCTAACATTCTTGGGTAGAGTTGAAAAGGTCTTGCAAGGAGAGATTCCCTTTTGGGAAATTTATCAACCTGTGGCTCTTGCAGACTCAGAGGAAGAATTGACAAGCATGGTAGCTAAGGCATTCAAGGAGCTGATTCAAGCATGTTTGGGAAGCGAAGATAGACCAAGATTGGAGGAGGTACTAATGTCTACCTGGTACAGATTTCTCAATGCACCTCACTCAGAGTTAACTTGTTCATCATGTGCAAACATCATCGCTCAAGCCAAGGGTTGTTTGAAAAAGTTGGAGCAGCCAACTATCAATGGGGACGAGTCATCCCATGAGGTGGGAAAGCTGTCAACACCTAGAGGACAACATAAGGAAGTTGAACAAAGTAGCCCCAAAGGAGTTAGTGCTGGGATAGTAGACACTAAGGTTGAAAGTCAAAAGGAAGAAGTTGATTTCCATAGGACAATAGAAAGCTTTGATGAAAGTTCAGTCGGAAGGGAGTTGGAAAGCCTTTCCTCTATCAGTAGAAAGAAATCCTCCAATCTAGAAGAAAAGCCATCGGTAGCTAAAGATGAATTAAAAAAGTTTGAAACAATATATGCTAAGGAAGCTAATAGAACTACCAAAACACAGGAGGAAGAAGAGGTTGATAGCCTTGGGGCAGTAGAAAATGATGACGAAGGCGTAAGCGAACTCAGATTAGAAGAAAATTTCTTCATAAATGATAGCGATCAAGCATCTGAAAATGAAGATTTTGAGGAGTGGGAACAACCACAGGCCACAACTATCTACCATCAGACCTCTTTCCCAATTGACGATGAGGATTCGATAGTGGAAAGATACATTGAACTTGTTTCAAGACTCATGAGGGATTGGTCTGAGCTAAGATGCCAAGTAGATTTGGAGGTGTTGTTGCTCCCGAATTGGTGTAGGCTCTATGATTCATCACATTCTAAATTCACATGCAAACTATGCTAAGAAGCTATCGAGCAAGTTAAAGAACAAGTGGAGCAACAAAATGTATTGCTCCCTATAGCTGCTTCAAGGATTGAACTAGAGGATCAAGAGCTGCAACTAGGCGATAACCTAGTTGAAGTCAACCCTCATGAGGATGTTGGGACAACAACAGCGGAAGAATGGCACAACCCCGAGCCTCTGAATGATGAAACAAAACAAATAGGAACGCTGTCCCTAGAACATCAAGAACCTTTCCCTCTTGGAGGACATTTATATGCAATGGATGATCGGCTTTATAGAGGATTCCCAGAGGTAGACTGCTCATCATATATTGATCCCCTTGATGGGCCAGTGTCTCTTGCTATTTTCTTCCCACCTGGGATTGTGCCACAAAGTTATAGTAATGCAAAAGAAGAGTACATTTCAGAAGAGGGCGGTGATGAAGACATACTACTTGAACCTTGCATTGATGAAATATTGGAGCCTCCAGAGTGGGAGAGGGGTTCCTTCTCTGTCTATAGCGACAGTGAACAATAGGAGACAAGTGAACGTCGTGATGAAATACATGGACTGCAAAGAGAAGAAGATAGAGGCAGGGGTATTTTGATGGCTGCCAACAAGTATGACAGACTTGACCAACCACAAGAGGCAACTAGGGGTCCTACCACATCGACCATTGTTGATCCTCTTATATTTTCGAGGAGCTGCATTAGGATAGATTCATGCATGTCATCGTCCCATGACATTGAACATCATAAAAATAGGGTCGACACCTACAAAAGGAAATGGGACAACATACTGGCATCTGAGGACAACAACCAAGTGGATACCAAGTTTGCAGATGATCAACATGGAGAAGTATTTCTTTTTGAAGAACTACCAATGGAGGCTACATATCCCACACAAGACTTGGAAGAGGTGTTTTCTGCCTCATCCTCCCAGTCCTATCTATGCCCAAGATCAGAAATGTTGTACCCTCCACTGCACCCACCCGAGGCTGTCGATGCAACGATCGATGATGCAATGCTCGCTCTCGACTGTCAAATGCTACCACCTCCGCATGACAACATCCAGGTTCTATTGTTCCTTGCTCCTATGAATACTTATAATTTCACTTATCATTTTGATTATGGGAATGAGGGAAGACAGGCTTGTATGTGGATTGACCATGGGCTTAATGAATCACCTCAATTGCTGATTTTTCATGATGATATGATTGAATTTGAATGCTGCAATGTTGAACTTCCTTTTTCTGAATGTAAGGACAAATCCACATGGTTAAGAACTATAACTACTTCCCATTTGCTTGTGCATGCATTGTGAAATCCTACAGGCGTGAATGTTGGTTTTCCTTGCCTAAACATAGTGCTTTGTAAATATCTTTGTACATAGCCCGTTTTGAGTAGTGTAGGTTTCGTGTACATACCTCAAGTTCATGTATATAGTCCCACTTTCCTGCTTTCATTTTGTTAGTTGGTTTGTTGTAGGTTAGTTTTATTTAGGGTAGTTTCTTTTCTATTTTTTTCACTTTCCCGCTTTGGTTAGTGTAGGTGTTTTCTTTCCGTTTGTTTTCTGTTTTGCTTTACATTTTGCTGTCATTTTGCTATTGCTTTGCTCGGGGTCCTTTTTATTTTAGCTGGGCACATCTGTGTGTACAACAACCATACTTATTGCCTGGGGTTGTTCTACATATTTCCTTGTTAAACTCTAATCAAGTTTTCAGAGTGGATGGTGAAGGTCTTCTGTTAGTGTCAAGTGTTCTAGATGTTTGGTCTGAAGGGGATAAGCCGTTGGTTGGCCTAATTCCGATGTATTCTGAAATCTTATATCTCTCACATACTTTAAGAATCCTGAGGATGTTTTAGGTCCTTCGTGAATTCTAGTTAAGTGAAAAATCTAAAATTCTACTTTAACGCCACTGTGATTCTCAGCCCTGAGTGTGAACTTCACTGCTTGCAGGTTGAAATTAAAGAATCAAAAAGAGAAAATCAAAAGAAAATAAATAAAAGAAAAGAAGAAAAATATTGAAAATTTAAAGAAAGAAAGAAAATTCAACATATCAAGAGGACCCGAGCAACTCTTTCGGGGCTATGGATGCCTGGCCGACAGTAAAGCAATGTTTAGGAGAATCACAATGACAACCTCGTCGGGGCTATGGACGCCTGACTGGAAGTGAAGCAATGCCATAGATGCTTTTGGAGTTAGAATAAACTCCATAGCTTAACTTGACAAAGCTCGGGTCCCTGTAGCGGCTTAAGGATGGGAATTAATGCAATTGCACACACTTGGATTTTCAACATACTGAAGGTTGGGTTGACTAGTGGTTTTGATCCTTTGGTTGAGCGTTTGGTTTGTTTGTCCTAGCGTGAGGATTGGAACCAAATATTTTGGGTTTGCGATTCCATTTTTTCATCGAAATGCTCTGGAGCATTTCCCCAGCAAACTGCCATTTGTTGTGCATGTTTTGCACACACGCCTCACCGAAGGTAGGGACCCCCTCTTTTTAGTCCTGACGGGTCATTTTCACTCCCGACGGGTTGCTTTTCTCTCATCTCGCGTTGTATACCCTGGTTTGCAAGCCTAAATTGGTCATGATTCCTAAAATGATCAATTTCATATTGGCCAAAATCACCAGCTAGGTTTCACTAAGTCATTTGCCCTTGTGGGCTCAGTCTTGCGGGCTTATGTTTTCTTTTCACTAGACATCTATCAGCCCTTGCAGACCTGCGTTGCTGGGTCTCCTCCTGATGTTTGTCGTTGTGCTCCGTTGTTCACTTGCGACCAGGCTTCGACGTCTACTCGACATGTGGGCCCCACACTCATTCTTTCCATTGCATCCATCAGCCTTCGCAGACCTGTGGTTGCGAGTCACCCTATGTGGATCTCCATTCCCATCTCCCTGCTTTTGTAGTGGCCGACCCCTGACTTCCGCCCGCATGGCGGGATCTACACTTCCTCCTGCCGTTCTCGTCATTTTTGTTATCAAGGTAACCTAACCCCATGCATTTCCAAAAGTTCCTAAGTTCAAAACATTTGTGGGTCTTCACGCGCAGTTTGCCTTGCCCAATCTCCATCACCTAACAAATCAACTTTCATGTCATCTCCCTATGTGGACCCGCATATACTGTTCACTCAGGAAAACTATTGGGCTTGTGCTTGCTGGCGAATTCTCCCTCGCGGGCTGCCTTTCGTGGGAGATTGTCTCCCCAACGCTGTTTACAATGGAAAACCTCCGCTGCCCCCCACTATGCGGGCCCGCGACCCACCAGTGTCATTCCCCACTATGGGCCTCTGCATCACTTCTTCTGTTGTGAGCTCTTTGCTTGCAGGGACTGTTGATTGCTTTCCCACGTTCACCCATTATCATTATAATAACCATGTTCCACAACCTTGTCAAAGTGATGATTGGAGTCACCTCTGTCTTCTTCATTAGGCTCTCATTTATTGGTTCATGGAGTGCTCTTTCGATGGACAACGTCGCTCAGGTCTAACAACAATGGTTGTCACCCATGCGGGACCCACATATGCAGGTTTTCACATGCCTTTTGTCGTCCACCCAATGCCACCATCCGATGAATCTCTCAATATGTTCTCCCACTTCCATTAGCCCGATGATGATCTTCTAAGTGGGATTGACTATGTAGAAGTCTGTTCAACTAGCGTCAGTGTCAAACAGCTTTCTTATCGGGGCCCTCCCCTTTCTTCTGTCTGCATGCTCGACATATTTTGAAGCCCAAATTCCGCTCCCTTCTCTTCATGATCTTGGATGTCATCCATGACATCTTTACATGAAAAGGGACATAGTACACAAGGTACCCAATGAAGGCTTGCAACACATAGAGGGGCAGGGTGGGTAGATGGAGTGAACTAGTTGCCTTCGCATAAATACAATTATCTACTGACTATGGGGTTGCCCCAAGTTTATTTTGGGTATTTAGTAAGCATATGATCTAGTGCAGACTAGTTCCATTAATATCAACCATTGAAGGAAGTGATGGGGTGAATTCAAGCACAGTTTTAATCACATATTTGGAGGAAGGGGGTAGCGATGTAGGGCCAACTTAATCGATTCTTATGTTGCAAGTGACCACCTTGAAATACAAAGAGGGCGAATTTATCAGGGATTGTTATAATAATTGATTGAGAATTCGTAGGCACCATCCTTTTGTGGTTCATTTTGGTGACATCCTTAGTTGCGGGTGCCACAGTGCAAACAACCACTCAGTCCTCGCTGTCTTTCCCACGTCGTTTGCTCCGCGGCCGCTTGCTACCCATTCCCCGCGTCCATCACATATTCGGAGACCGCAAAGGTTAGTGTCGTCCCGTTAGATTAACACAATGGGTGGTAGGTAGGAGGGATAATGGTTGCTAGCTTGCATTACGAACATACATCACCAACAATTTGATAAGGTGTTCAAAACGCATGAGCTTTGCTATATAAGTAATCCATTTGTAAGGTGACCATTGGCCTCCCACTGTAATCTACTGATAAGAGCAGGCCAGTTGAAGATTACTCAACCCAGAGACTCGAAGCTCGTAAAAAGGGCAACCAACTCAGTCATCACTAAATGATGAAGAAAGGAAGGCCGAAAGGATTGTGATTGCCAATACTACCAAGGTTTGGGCTACTAAGAAGGTTGTGGGTAATCTGGGATAAAGAGTATCAGGAATTTCTATTAACCTAAGGCAGTCGCTCACTAAGGTGGTGAAATAAATCATGAAGAGGATCTATTGCAGAAGGTGATGGCCCATAAAGTCACAATCAACATAGGGATATTGCAATAGGATATCACAGTGAGCATTCTAGATGGAAATTCGTTGTCAAGAATGCCTTAAGGCCATGGATACTGATATTTTGAAGTGGGCCCTTTGATCAAAGTATTGGACCAAATGTGTAGTACATGAAGGACGACATGGGCTTGGGTAGTATTCTCTATCTAAGTTAAATTGGACCTGACAATGATGTTTGAGAACGTGGAGCTTGAGAGATACCCAACATTACATTGTAAGGTGGAAGAATGATCACCTTCATGCAATATTAATGACATGAACATTAGATGCGGGTGTGCTTACCATGTTGTCTTTGTGACTCACTCATATTGTCCTTCCGCACAATTGCTCCTGTGGAATTCTCATATGCGTGGCCCGCTACGATCGCCGCTAGGTGCTCTTTGGAGTAACTTCTTTTGCTATGGGTCCTGATCCCCTCAACGTCGTCTTCCTTCACAGAGGTGAAAATGGCATTCCTTGGCCGATGTTCCACATTCGTCTACTTGCAGCCCATGTGATAGAGGCCGCACCTATGGATTCCACACTGTGCGACGCTACCGTCTCCTTGACTGTTGGTAGTAGCAATTCATAAATGACCATCCTACTGCCCCTACCTGTACATACTACTTAGCATCCTCTTTTGAAGAAAATCTTGTCTTGACAGGCAGAGTCCGCAGTAATGAGCTTGAGGAATTAATGCATGTATCTTGAATTATTGAATTCCTCTTCCAACAATCTATGAATCATTGCTTTTCAAGTAGAGCTTGGACATATCCAAGGACCGAGTGATGATTATTGGTTTGATAAAGCTGTCCTTTATTTAGGAATAACTACTCAGTAAGTTTTCATAGCAACCCATCACGTCATAAGAAAATGGCTGGCAAGTGATTTAAACATATGGTTGATTTGGTATAAAATAATGACAGGACGAGCCTGTGCCATCTTATACAGCTCTAGGAGCTCGTCATTCATACGAGACTTTAATTGTTGATAAAAGTAAAATTGTCACTATTAAGAGAGAGGAGAAGACATACTTAATGCACCATTAATAGTATTTACTTATGATGATCCTTAAAGTGACAAGGGTATGTGCCATGTGCATTGTGGGAGGTGGCCCAATCCATATCTTCTACCTTTAATGCTGTGGCAGGTGGCCTCATCTTGAGCTCCATTGGGGCTTTGTACGCAGAACTCCACTCGGTGTAGGCCGTGGTTGCAATGGTGTTCCGACATTGGCAACCCACCTAACCTCACCCGCATTATCTTAATGACATTCTTCATTGCGGGGCCTGCACCCCTGGCAGCCGTCTCATGCACGTATGGCGACATCCTGCCATCATCTTGCCCTTGTAATTCTGTGGATGGTCTTGATTTAGATGAGATCCACCTGGTTGTTCCTGAGTGATACCTTCATGGGAAGGGGTACCTACACTATAAAAAATGAGGTGTCGAGAGTGTTATGGAATATTGTAACTAGTTGGGTAGGCAAAAACAATCTACTGATGAGGATGGCATAGTTGATGGAGCCACTCTTTTTGACGGTGAAGCTAACTAAAGCAAATGAGCACTCAATGCTACCCCAAGACTATGCATACAACGAGTAGTGGACAAAAGATCATATTTGGATAGGGAGCCCTTTATGGAAAATTGATGGGTAATTAAGTGTGCGCTTAGAGTGCCTCACAAGCCACATGATGGAATTATTTAAGGTACGGGGATGTTATTATCATAAGTAGGCATATGTGGTGGTCGCGCAGTCATAAAAGGAAGGGCTTGCAACTTCAAAGGGTTCTCCTTTGCATGCGCAGGATTATTATGGAAATGGAGCCAGGGAATTTAAAGTTGATTGTTCCATAGAAGAAAAGTCTAAAATTTGTGTGCAACAAATTATGAGAGCTTAGTGCAATTAAAAGGGAATGATCCTAAACTTGAAATGTTGTGACTTGTGGTACGACCCGATTACCCAAATTATGACTAGGCCATATGATTTCCCTTCTCAGGTATTACTATTACCAGTTGTTGGATGATTAAAGGGTAAATGGTGATAGGGCTATTTAAATCATAATCAAGCAACCATTTGGAATAAGTGTTATATGGTCACACAAACACCAAACAATCACCCAAAAAAGCTTATATCATTACGATCCTAATTCAATCTACTATTTTGTGTAGGGATTTGTTTATGAATGAAGATCATCTAGAGAGCTTACCATAGAAGGAAATTGCTCGTGATACATTCACCTTTGGAATTGCACATCTAAAGGTCTGTCCATGGAACCATAGAAGTGGCCTAAAGAAGAGAAGGAAGGTGAGACCACAAGGAATACAATCCAAGTGAAGAACTTGCATGATGTCTACCAAGCCTACGAAGGAGATGTGGTAGTCAGAAAATCACCTACATGGCCAAACTAGGGAAAGGATCCCAACTCATTAATGATGCATGCATTAGATTACCTGGGGGAGTTTTACAAAAGAAAATAGTGATAAAATCATCAAGGATGGCTGACAAACGGATGACAGTGTGCCAAGAAGAGACAGTACCAAGAACACAAATGGCTGTTCGCTAAAGTCAGAAAGGAGGAGGCTATTTTATCTTTCCCAAATGATCATAATCCATCAGGAGCTGTCTCCTTAGATTGGGAATGGCTTATTCATGTCATGGTGAAGCAAATATGCAAACAAGATCTGCTTGATTGACTCCAGAATGCTGGAAACACATCAAGCAACAGACAACTTGTAAACAGTTTCAACTACAGTAAAAAGGGAAATCAGCTAGAGGACAAAATGCTATAGCACTTGGGCATTACAAGACAAAATAGGAATGAGACAAAAGCTCTATTTTAAATTTCTATATAATGGGGGGTAGGTGAAACCTTAGTGTAAAGAAAATTTGAGCCACACAATGCAAATCAATCCTAGCCATTCATTTGGGCTTTGGAAAACTATAAATAGGGGCTTTCCCCTCATTTGTAAATGGTTGGAGAATTGGTGCAAAAGGCATTTGCAGCAATAGAAGACAACATTGCATGATTTTATGGGTGTTCTCTTTGATTTTTCTCATCTTGCATGCATGGTTCTATTTCCATGTTAGTTTTAGATGTAGTTTCTTGAGTGGATGTGATAATGGAAATTTATGTTATGGTAGTTGATGAACTTTCAACCCATACTTTTAGCACTTGTTGATGACAAAATATTGTGTAAAGTTAGCTTGGGCTTCTTCATTCCATTGTTGCAACCTAGTTCAATTGCATGTTCATGATGTGCATGTGCAATCTGAAAATTTGCATCCCTTAGGAGATTGCACTAATTTTGTGTAGGTGTAGGTTCTCTTGGTCAAGCAAAATCCAGTTTGGGAAGTTTGTCTACTATAACAGCCTCCATTGCTACTGTTCATTCATAGCTTAGGATTAGAACAACTTTCTCAACCCTTTCTATTTTGCTATTTCTTTTAGTCCCTTGTTAGAGTAGGATTCCAAGCATCATCATGAAGCTAAATTAGATGAACTTGGTGAGTTTCAACTTGTTGTTATGAGTGGGAAACCACTATTCATTCACCTACAACACTTTGAAACTCCATTTGCAAACCCAACTTCAACATGCTTTGTAACTCATACGTAAGATCGCCTTGTGATACCAAAAGAACACATCAACCACTGAGATATTCCAAGCTTGTCAAGACCTGACACCTGAGAGACCTTGGGGTAATTTTTAGCAAATTGTTGTTGGAGATTTCCTTTCAAGAGAGGTAGTGCGCTTATGCATTGCCTGTGTTGAGAGGTGCAAAAACACCCATCAACAATGGTATTTTAGGGTCCACAAATCCATATTTCAATGTTGACTTGTATTAGTTGAATTTTGAGAAATTAAGGATACATACTTATAAATACAAGGTTATTTTCTAAGGTTCACCTAGCATTTTCAAGATATCTCAATAATACTTTTTTCCATGTAGTGCATCATATCAAGTTGGCGAAGATCCATAGAAAACATTCACAAAGTATGTTTAATCTTCTTATGCATGACATATGTTAGGTTAGCCAAGACTAGGACCTAAACATAAAAAGGCCAAACCAACATACACTTCTCAAAGCAAACACCTTCTAGATCGATATTACATTAGTTTCTCATCACACTACCATCATAAAGACTACCATTAGAACCACAACATCAGAATGTTCTTCTTAGGAAAATGTGGAGTCTCCCACACAGATATGCAGAGCAAAGAAACAATTGTAGTGTGTAGAGTTAAACTCTATCAATGATAACTTTCTGCTCTCAACAAAAAACTTATCAAGATCCTAGAAATAGTTGTTTGAATGAGTCATAATATCATGGTTAAGATTTTAGAGTCATATATTTTCTTGCGGTGAATTTCAGACTCAAAAACCAATGCACTGGTTCATTAATAAAGAACACTAATGGTATACCAAGTAGGCTTCCTGTACAATTGTCACCATGTTGACATCAATGACAACACATGAACAACCAAAATAGTCCATATACAATTCATGCTCATGTTGCAAGGCTCCATAATTCCAACAATCATCCCCTTTGGCATTGACGACAACATGTATATCAAAAACATTTTTATGATATAAGGCAATTGAATACTCCCCCTTTCAAAACTATTCTTTAAATTTTTTTTTTCCCCTTATCTAACCCTATATCTTTTATCTCTCCCCCTTTGACATCAATGGAAAAGGACGTAGGGGTCTGGTATATGTATATGCATCAAGAAAAAAATTGATCAAAAATGATATACAACCAAGGAATGTATCAACCTGAGGAGGAGGACCCTTTGAGGTTCTTTAGGGTATCCTTCCATGAAGCTTTGCCTTATTCCCATGCTTCTTTCGCACTTACAAGAGTCTTGTATAGTAGTTCAAGCTTAGTCAAAGACTCTATGATGTCTACCAGGGTATTGGGATTGAGATTAACTTCTGATAGACCACCAATACTGTCAAGAGCACTAGATACAGGGATATGCCTAAGTTTTACCATATCTTTGAGTGCCAAAAACTGCTTAATAACTTTTGTTCTTTGATCTTGCAGGGAAAAGAATTTGTCCTGAAGCTACATAATTTAGGACCATTTCTGATTGTTTCTATCATTTGCTAGGCTGTACATATATGCTTGAGTACTCATCTGATTTTCACTCTTCCTTATCTCATCTCTTATATTTAGTGTGTTAGACCAATTTAAGCAAAAAGAAAGCAGTTCCTGAGCTTCTTTCTCATAAATCTATACACCCTCCAATTCCTTCACCACTCTGCGATGTCCATCTACACATTTCTTCTTGATATCTTCTAAATTTTCTTCTGTAGAACTAATTCTGGTTTGCACTTCTAGTCCAAAGATATATGCTTTCAAAGAATTAATCATGCTTCTAAGATTTTCCATAATTGATACAGATGAGTCAAAGTTAGCACTAAGGATTACCTTCTACAATTCTTTTAAAGCTCCTTGAATGTTTATGCTTTCATGCTCATGTTGAGCTCTCTATGATTCACTTTCTTCTTGTTTGATGACTACACCTTTTCTCTTCTTTCCTGTTTCAGTTGCACTACCAAAGGCTTCTTCTTCATTGGGATTCTTAGGGCTCTCCAAAAGTATTTTTGCATAATGATTGATCTCAACCTTAGTCACTTCATAATCTAATTAAAATATCCATACCAATTTGGATTCAATTGCTTCCATATAATAGAAATCTGTAGAAACTAGGAAATTAATATTTCTAGAGTTCCTCTCAGTCACAATTTTTGGAATCCTTGATATTTTGTTCATCCTCATTTGAAATGTTCCAAAGAATGTAGCAAGAGTAGTATCTTGAGCATCTGAACCACCAAGGTTCATCATGAGATTCCTGATCTGATGAGAAATAGGTTTTGCATTTGTCCATTCTATCCTTCTGATTACTGGTAACTCTTTCATGAAGTAAAAGAGTAAGCAGACAATCAAATTTTTGTATTAGAAAGTATTTTTCTTGCTCTTCTTGATTTCCTTCAAGTTCTTCAAAAGATGCATTCGAAGTAGCTCACACAGGTCATAATCCATACCTCTCCTAATCATATCAATTACAATGTGAACAACAATAGTAGAAACTGTGTGGTCATTGCTAAGTAAGAAAACTTTGTGACCAATAACCATCACAACATACCTAATGACTAGATCTTCAATTATTCTCAAAACAAGCTCTTTCCCTTCGAGGGTTGCACCAGTCATCTCAATTATCTCTTTTTCATTCATAGATTTTCATTTAGGAACTGGTCCGGAGGAACACAAACTAGTTATATCTCTTATTGCTTCTCTAGTTATCAAATGGGCTTCGTCAATCCACATTGATTCATCATGAATCCTACTCAAAATTATTCAAATGTATTTCTTGTCAAATTCAAACAGAGGAACTTTTTTCCATACATCCAACTTCTTCTCAACTAATATTTTGTATGAATCATGATTTTCTTCCAATTCATTCTTCCATAGGATACTTAACTAAACCAATGAAATTTCATCAATTTTACTATGTACGTATGAATAGATATCTTCAACGGGTAACACTCTAGGAGGAATACAAGAGAATGCACCAATAGATACATCTGACAAAATTTTCAAACATTTCCTCAATTTGACTTGTAATCTATTTGAAATATTCACAACCTTTGAATTATCCATTGCATAAAAGTGAAAGATTGTGCAAGTAGAATACCTCTATAATTTCCAATGAAGAATAGGATAGATGACCAACTTCCAGAGTATGCTTTGAATCTACTTTGATTTCTTTTTCCTTCACCAAATCCTGAAACTCCGAATTGCTCTAGTTTCTTTAAACTTCTTCTACACACTTCTTCGCATTCACAAATGTTTTTGTTTAATGCAATTTCCTTAACACTTCTAAATTTATTTCTTTCATTTCAAATGCTTTTGCAATATATTCTTGAAATTTTAGGTAGATCACCTTGAAATTCATGTGTGCTTTCATCCTTTAAAATTCTACAAACTTCATTCTTCACACATGTGTCTGAGAAATTCCTTTTGCATGAAATCTTGAATTCGTAACCATATTAAATATACTTCTGTCATGATGTGACATCAAGTAATGATGAGGGGTTTATTAAATTTTCTAATAATTGCTCCCCCTTAGTCATTTCTAGACTTAAAATTTGATGGGCGCATCTGTACCAGAAGATGACATAGATAGAATTGATGATTCTGACTCAGCTTGATTGAATTCTCCTTCCTTTCTCTAGATTCTTTTAATCTCTTCTCTTATTTCTTCCGGATCAATGATTGGTTCATGCCTCTTTTCTGGATAGATATTTTTTATCCTTCTGCAGTCTCTAGCACAGTGTACCAGATTACTGCAATCACAACAAACAACATTCTTCCTTCCATACTTTCTTTTATTCAAACTATATTCACACTAATTAGCCTTGTGTCGAATTTTTTTTCACTTAAAACATTTTTCGGAGAATGATAAAGTATCATTCATTCTACTTTTGCAGTTCTTTTCCTTATGACCGAATTTATTGCAAGAATAACATACACCATTAAAAGATAAATACCTTTGAGCATTAGGTTGTCTGATGGGAGTCCTTCCGGTATTGTTTCTTAAGAGCTTGAATTTTCCATCTTTGCAATGAGTCTTCTTGTCAAGAGGTTGCTTTGTTTTTGAACTCTGTCCTTCCTCAAATCCTAAGCCACTTTTATCCTTCGTAGGCCTCTGAGAAATAATTAACTCATCAAGCATTGTAGAGCTTGCCTTGAATTTATCCTCAAATATTTTTTCCTTTTCTAGATATGATTTCAGAATTTCCATCTCTTGCTCAAGCTTAACACATTCATCCATCTTCATTTGAATTTCAACTTTTTGAAAGTCTTCAATTATTTTCTTTTCTTCTAATTGATGTAGCAGTCCGGTGATATCATCATGTTCTCTTATTAATTGATCACAGGCTTCTTCATAATTTATCCTTAGAATCTTGATACAATCATTTGCTTCCTTCAACTTATTCTTCATAACTTCCTTTTGTTCTGAATGCTCAATAGAGACCACTTCCGAAGGAAAAAAATTCTTATATTCAAATTCCAGGACTTCCTCAAGCTATTAGGCTTCTACAGAGGAACCATGATCTGATACCAATTGTTGAATATCCAGAATACTGAGAGAGAGTGAATGGGTATTCTATAAACAAACCTCTAAAAATCCATCTAAACATTACTCATAATTTGATTAGATAAATGAGAGAACATAAAAAATACAATGCATAACACACTTGCGAACAAGTTTTAAATTGGAAAACTTAGTAGGAAAAAACCACCGCGATTGAGGATTAACTCACAATATATTATATCTAGATATAAGATATTACAAGGCT